>CM022475.1:18570542-18601553 GCA_011952105.1 Coreoperca whiteheadi
TTTGTGGTGAACCGACATCCTATCAACACACTTTCTCTGGGGTTTCTTTTTCATAGGCAAACCGAGAAGTTCCTTCCTCCACGGGCAGATTGAAAACTTGAGATTTGGGTTTTTGGATAAAAGACCAACTTCTATAACAGTTGTACTTATACAGCCCAATACTGCATGTCACTATGTGCCTCAAAGGGCTTGACAACATGCGACACCCTCTGGCCTTGGACCCTCGATTCGAATTAGGAAAAACTAGCCAACAAAAACAAACCCTTTTAACGGGGAAAGGACAGACAGGTAGAATAGCGTAGAGTCACTACAGGAGGTCGGAGTATCTACAATCATAACACCGATCCAGTAATCACCAAGACTCTTTTACAAAAGACCCCCCCCCAAAAAAATTATTTCCAGTAGTGAAAGGTAACTAAATATATGTACTTTATACTTCAGCTTCACTACATTTATCTGACCGCCGGAGTTACTACTTACTTTCCAGATTATTATTATTATTATTATTTTTTTTTTAATACAAAACTTACAGCATATGAAGAATTGTCCCGTGGGGGGGGAAACTGATCTCACCCCTCTCTCATCAGGTCATTTTTAGGCAAGAATTATGTCCTTAAAGCTGAGTTTTCTAATAGAAAAGTGAAAAGATCTGCCAGCGTTTAAATGAAGGAGCGTTTGTGATTGCGGACAGTCTTCAGTGCAAATCGAAGCGTTTCGGGGGAATTGTCTTTTACCATCTTTTTTCATAATTCCGTTTCGAGATATAGACGCTCATTGGTTGAACGTTTATATTAAAAAACATGTTGAAATTATCTCACCGCAAAATAAGGTTTTTAAGACTCCGTTACAGACAGGAATGTTTTTATATTATTAAAAGCTTTTTGCACTTTTAAAAAACAGCTAAAATGATCTCCAGCCCCGACCAGCTGCGATACAAATGCTGCTCAGACATGAATGCACCAGTATTAATAATCCTGTGAAATACAGCGTATGGCATCACGAGAGGGGCCGTTTGGCATAACAAGTACCTCAACTTTTAATACTTAAAGTGCACTTAGACGTTGAGGTGTCACTACTTTTACGTAAGTAAAAGGATCTGAATGCTTCTTCCACCACGGTTCATTTCTCTAGATGAGGGGATTTAAATCCCATCCTTCTTCCTCTGGTGCACACTGATGCTCTCATAACTTAAGTCTGATAAGTCACACCACTTCACTCACATTTGGCCGATGCTGAATTTCTACTGCGTACCTAATCAAAACGACAGTTGCACCTTATTCGGGGGGCTTTTGGGGGATGTAAACAGGACGTATGCAGCTGCTATGGCTTCAGCGAGCTAGGCTGTGGGCTACAACTTCAGCCCCCTCTCTTTAAGCCTGTATTTGTTTGCATTTTCGCAACTTGGCACCATTGAGAGGGTGCCGAATTAGATATTAGCGGCTTCTTTGTGCAACGTACGCAAGGACGTACGGATGACGGTCACTGGATCACTTTGACAGTGGAGGAAACTTAGAAAAAAACGATGATTCTCAGGCAAGTTCTGGGGGCATAAGACGGATTTATGGACGTTTATTCGCAATGGACACCAGAGATAATGAGCGTGTAATAATGTGTGTTCAGAGTTACGACTCATAGGAAGCGGACAAACCTCTAAACAGCTGCTTTAGCTAGCATTAGTAGCTGCCTGAGCGCAGCCCCACGGAGCTGTTCGCCTGGCTGTGCTAAGACTTTGAGAGGTTTATTGTTAAGAAGAACAGATGCTTGATTTCAACTTCCTTGTGCTGATAATGCACGAGAGGCACAAACGCGGGCTACCTCTGAGCCAACGCATTCCTGACAGAGCCTGCGCGACTTCAAAAAGGCCTCTTTAGACTTCATCCGTGTCTGGGCCAGCGAGAAAAACATAACTGAAACTTCGTTTTAGCGGCACTTAAACGGTTTCTATGCGCTCAGCAGATCGGCGGTGCGACTTTGCAGGAAGGTGTCTGTGCCTTTCTGGAGCTTTCGGTCTGCACTTCCACCTCTCTGCGCGCCTCGGACGCACAACGTTGAAACCCTATCAGCCCCGGAGAAAGAACCGTAAGCGACGACTCAAACCAAACGATCGCATTTGGATCTCCTGCTCGCCTCACGTTCTTCCGTATACTTCTCCTCTGATGCACAGTCAGGGTCTTGCTCGCTCCGCTTGCTCTGTCGCATGCTCACCGTGCACGCTTCCCAGCCGTTTATTCCCACTTTTTCCACAGCGTGACCGAGCTGAAATTCGCTCTTCATTCGTGCCCTGTACTCCGTCTTGCTGAAAGCGCTGCTGGTGGGGATTTGCTGAATTCGCTTTCAGTTGCTGTTTGCCGTATCCCCGCTGCTGTTTTTCGAAAAGGAAGAACGATACGCGTCTTCGCACGACCTCGTTTGCAAAAAGTCTGCGTGTTTGTTCAATTCCCTTCTGGGAGATATAGCTGGTTTATTACCAAGGGTTTACCCTGCAGATACTCTAAGTACAGGTACTTACTTGAGTGAATCATGATCGACCGTCTTCTTCGGCTCCAGATTTTCTTCTTCAGCGCGAGGTTTTAGAAAAGGTCAGCGATCGCTTCTCTTGCGATCAGTTCGCGGCGCTGGGGCCGATACGATGCCACAGGTGGTAAACCTTGAAAAAGCTAAATGACAGACGAAGGGAGAGAGAGAGCGAGAGAGGGAGAGGTAAAGAGAGAGGTGGGGGGGCAGGTGGGTGGAGGAAGTAGAGAAGGTGAAGAGAAGTGAAGAAGAGAGGACAAAAGGAGAGAAAGACGAGGGGAGATCGAAGAAGAGATATTTTGTCTCTCTTTGTCTGCTTCGGCCACACTGAAAGTTGAAAGACAAAATCATTTATGTGTACAGTGTTTACACACACACACACACAAAGATGGAGAGAGAGATAAAGAGGAAGTGAAAGAATGACGTGAACGAAACCACAAAGCATCCGTCACTCTGAATAACTCCAGGAAGACGCACGCACACGAAGCATGCACAGTAAAACTCGAAATGCACAAGCGAACCCTCATTTTATTAATCACCAGGGTGTCATTTGAGTCAAAGACAGAACAACATTTGGACTCAACCAGGGCAGGTTTGTTTTGGGGTTTTTTGTGACTCCCTGAGCCAAACTGAAATCCTTAAAAAATTAAACTGAACCTCAACTAAAACCCTTTTTTTTTTTGTTATTTGACGAAAACGCACATTTAGAGTAATGCTATTAAAAGCAGACTAAGGGTTTGGACTCCGGGCGCTCCGAGCTGGACGCATCACTGTGTCTTTGCATGCTGAGGCTCATGGGGATGTCTTCAATTTTGCAGGTTTTTGGTCATAAAACAAAGTATTGGACAACTTACAATTTTGCCCTGATGGTGGCGCTAGATTAAACGCTAACAGACCACCAAAGTTATTACAATTCATCCTAAAGGGGGAACATCGATGTTTGAACCAAATTCCACGGCAACCCATCCATCATGTTCGACCCGAAGCCGCAAAGGTCGACCTCACGGTGGCGCTGCAGGAAAACGTCGGAGGATCACCAGAGTGGGTAGGATTCCTCCGCTGAGATACGCGAACGCCCGCGCGAACTTTAGTTACAATCCATCCGGCAGATGTTGAGATAGATGTCCGGACCAAAGCGGTGGGCCGACCGGCCGACAACGTCGCGGTAGTCGAAGGTTTGTCTCTTTTTGTAGGAAATGAATTGGAACATTTGTACTTTCTGTAGGATCAGCGTGACGTCAGGTTTCCATCCAAACTGAGTGTCAGAAAATCTGCTTAAAAGAAAATGCTAATGAACGTGCGTTTCCATCCACGCCTGTTGTGAGAGTATTAGTTCGCTGGTTGATGGCGATAAAACAGCTGGTGGCGCAAATTCTCCACTCGGTGCCATTAAACCATCGCAGAAGTAATATGACACTTGTGTTTGTTTCGTGTATTAATGCGAGGAAGGTCACAGTTTCACTGGTCCATCAACCAGAGCTGGGTTTCGCCAATCCGTTCTCCAGCTGATACTGGGCCTCCCCATCAGATCTTTTTTTACTAAACAGTGCCTAGCTGGTACGCTGACTTCCCAGCATACACTGCGTCGAGTTGACGCTCAAGAAACAAGTGTACCCAAGTGAGAGATGGGAGACTCTCTGAACTCCATTGCTCACACGCAAACAGTCACATTTCGTAGAACGTTACCCCAGAATCGTCCGGTGAATTCGGCACAGGTGTTGCCACGGTGTGTTTGTGTGCTAACACAATTCAGGCGGTAAAAACCATCCTCCTGCGGAAAGCAGTTCAGTTCAGATAAAACCCAGAACCAACAGGAATACAATCGCTGCCGCTCAACCACGTAGATGCTTTATAACGTACCGTGATGAAAACAGGCGACCGCTGCCATTTGTCTGGTGGGACTTCGCCGTTGGCAGTGGGGGTAATGGTAATCTTGGAAAAAGGCGTGGATGCCAAACCGTAGTCCCGCGCTTTGTGGCACGGACCGCTTCTCAAAGAATCTCCTGAGCGGTGCATTCGAGTACGCTTCCAATATTCAAGGTCTCCTGCATGTCGCCGGATACTTGCATCCAGATGCGAAACGATAAATGTAGACGAACGCCGTGAAAACGATGACGCGTTTGGTTCTTTCTTCCGTTACAAGTAACCGACCTGCCAAACCTCCGCTGGTGGACGCGTCGAGAAGCAACGGTTTCCAACAACAGTCCTTTCGCTCGGCTGCCGATCATCGCCACCACCCCTAATATTACTTAAACTACCTTCTAATAATAATAATAATAATAATAATAACTCCAAGTGTTGACAGCGATGAACGGTTATCCTGCAGGACATTTAAAGTCTCTGCAGGCGGATTTTCTAAGAAAAGAAGTGAAACCAGCAGCTGGGCTGAAACTGAAGACGAGATCTTAAAGCATGCGGCGTGTTAGAAAGTGGTCGTCAACGACGTTCAGGGCAGTTGTTTTGTTCTGGTACCGTCGTAGGTCAGCTGTTTCTGATTAAACTGTCAGTTTCAGTGTCCACGCAGACGCGCACACACGGTTGTGCTTTTATACTTGCGAGGACCTGATCCCAACAATGTCCTGACAAAATGTCCAAACCTACCAAAAAAAAAAGGTCTTTTCTTTCCAAACAAAACTTGCTACATTTTCCTCACTTTCCCCACTTTTCAAAAACAACCTCGCGTCCCCGATTTTGAAAAACTTCCTGTTTCCAAGTTTCCCAAAAGACGCCCAAATTGTCCTCCATTAAACGTCCGTCCCTTTTAGAAAAACTTATCTTTCCCTCAATTTGACCTCACTTTCCAAAGATGTCCTCACTTAAAAAAAATAAAAAGCCCTTACTTTTTCATATGTCCCCTTTCTCAAAAACGTCCAAGCGTCCGAAATAATGTCCTCAAACTTTGAACTGTCCTCACTTAAAAAAAAAAAAAGTGTCCTCTTTTGCAAAAACTTCTCAAATTTAGCCTCACCAAGTGTCCTTACTTTCCAGAAATGTCGGCAATTTGCAAAGATTTCCTCCTCGCTTTCTAAATTTGACCTCACCGTGAAAAACAATGTCCTCACTCTGGTCTGGGAAAGTCCCGCCTTTTGCAAGTGTCCCTTCAAAATGTCCACACTTTCTAAAAGTGTCTCCTCCATTTCGAAAACGTCTTTAATTTCCCCAAGTGTTCCCAAAAATGTCCTAATTATTATTATTATTATTATTTTATAACTGTCCTCATATTCCACGGCTGTCATTTCATCTCATTTTTGAAAGAGTCCTGTTTTTGCAAAAGCATCCTCACTTTCTAAGTTTCCCCTGGCTTGAAAAATAAAAGTCCTCACTAGTGAGGCTGAATAACTGGAATTTGTCCTCGCAGAGGCAGAAGACCACGCACACAAACGCGCGCGCGCGCAGCAGTTTCATGTCGCAGATCTATAATCTTTCCCCACGCTGCTTCCTGACTGACTGACTAGGCAAATGCTCTCACACACACCGCTGACCTCTTCCTCTCTCTCTCTCTCTCACACACACACACACACACACACACACACACACACTGCGGCTGTACGAGGAAGTTCATACATGTGCCTGCGCGCGTGGCTGCTCGTGTGTCCGCCTCCCTCCCCGCATTTCCTGAATCCCGCTCCCCTGATTCACAGCGACGTGGGAAACAAACGCACACCAGCTAACTAGAACACGGGAAAAATGGCGAGCGAAGGTAAGAGAAACGCTTACGGTTTTGTTTTTGTTTTTTTATTCATGTCTGTCCATGAACCGCTGTTGCGCAAAGTGTGCGTCGGTCAGGTGACAACACCGCGGAGCGACCAGTTCGGCTTCACAGCGAGTCTCCACGGGCGGCTCTCTGCTGTAATAGCCGACTTTCAACATGGGAATGTTGCATGAAATACACAGCAAGCACAAGCTGTTGGAGTAATGTGTCTTACAGTGGCCGCACAGGAGACAGGAACAACATAAAGTAAGTTCAAGTATCTTAAAGCCGCTTTATGATTCCGTAGTAATGTATTATAGAGCCCCGTGGCTGGGTCTGGCTTAGTAACTAGGGTTCCTATAATGGTAACGAGGCCAGGGCACCTGTGAACAGGTGTGCTGGCTTTTCGCTTCGTCGTGCCGCATTCAGGTTCTTTGGGAAACACGGGCGTCGCGTTAAAAACGCCAATCAATGAGTGTTTGTGCGGCGGGGGAAGAGGTACTCGGACCTTTTTTTACTTGTGTAAAAAGTAACAATACTCTGTTACAGGTAGGCGAAAAAGTACTGCATTCAAAATCTTACTCTTGTAAAAGTCCAAAATACACTGAAAGTACCTCATTGTACGAATGGCCCATTTCAGAATAATATATACTATATTAATGGATAATAATTATTAATGCATTAAGTGTTCATCACTTTAATGTTGCAGCTGGTGAAGCTTCACCTATAATAGTTAACACCTATAATAATAACACGGCGTCATTTATTTCTAGATGTATATGTTGTATTTATAGTCTGCCTCTGCACAGTAACTAGTGTTAATAAAGTACGATATTTGCACCTAAAAAAAGGTTAGTGGAGTAGGAGTACGAAGAGGCATCAAATACAAACATACACACATCTCTAACTGCATCAGGACACATTCCCGAGCTTAGGTTTCATTGCTTTCTGGCTGTCCATCGACATGCCCGTGTGATCGTTTGAAAGTGAAAGCTGCGGCGCTCAAAACGCTTTTCCAAACACTAACTGAAGTGTGTCCGTTCCAAAGTGCCCCGTCCACTTCTTCTTTGAGCAGATGTTTCACTAAACGTTGGTGCGCTCGAACGCTTGTTTCTCCTTTTTTTTTTTTACAAATTTATTCGGAAAACCATGAAACTCCAAAAGGTTCACATACTTTTCTTCTTGCTACGTGCTTGTTTATATTGATACAAAAATCTAAAATCGTAGGTTGCGTTATATTTATCCTTTATTCTGAGATTAACCTGTTGATAAACGCATATATTTGAAACCTCTGAACCTCATATAAGACATTTAGTTTGCCTACTTTTAAAGTCACTGCTAAACATTCATCTAACTTTGCTCCCAAATACCATTCGGATTTTGTTGTGATTTAAATCATCTCTAACTGTGTCTGTCTGCAGTTTGGAGCTGAAAAAAAAAATAAAAAAATACTCCACAGAGCTGACCGGAGTATTTTTCTGGAAGGGAAAAAAAACAACAAAAAAAAACAATAAAAGTGTCTAAAATGCGTCTCTCCGCAGCTCAGCTCAAAACCGCCGCGTTCTGACGACTCCCACCAATGGGCTGGGGGCGTGGGCGGGGCCAGGATGAGTGCCGAGCTGCTACTGCAGGAGACGCTCATCAAGCGTTCGCAGCAGAAGAAGAGGACGTCGCCGCTGAACTACAAGGAGAGGCTGTTCGTCCTCACCAAGAGCAGGCTGACGTACTACGACGGAAGAGCCGAGGTCACTCAGTGCAGAATTATTATTCCTGAAGGACTTACAGTTTATAAAATTCACATACAAGTGTGTTTTTATGCTTCCTGCGCACATATTATGTCATTAAATAAGACTGGAAACAGGGTGAAACAGCTAGCCTGGCTGTCTGGAAGCCACTGCTCCCAGTCAAGAAACACTCAACAGAACAACCTGTCGTTTTTACACTTTAGTTTTTGTACGGATTAGAAAAACAAAAAACAAAACGTTGTTCGCGTTTTTAAACTCGGCATAAAAAGTAGGGTGACAATTTAAACACACACACACACACAGTCAGATGAGCGGAGATCCTGGTACCCCTGTTTTACTCAAACGGGGAGTAATAAAGAGTCATTTAGATTGAAATCCTGTGGCGCATTCATTGTGGGACACACGTTATGTTAAAGTGGTAAGCTGCACTTTTAACTGGAAGTGAAAATAACCAACATTAGTCATAAGAAAAGATATTAACGTTTGCACAACAGGAAGAATGCAACGCCAGAGCCGAGATGACTGAAAGTCTAAAAACCGACACACTGCGGGAGAGGCTCTGGATGAACTTGCTCCCCGGGTTGCTAGACAGATCGGAGCGAGCGAGAGGCGACAGCTGTTACGCAACGGGCCAGAAACGCGAATGTGCTGTGAAAATGTCGAGTGTGTGTGTGTGTGTGTGTGTAACGGGAGGGTGTCATACAGAGACATAAAAGAAAGAGACGGAGAGAGATCAAGGTTATTTCCTTGTGTCACTGTCAGATGAGCTGACCACGAAAAGGATTAACCATTTACCCCGGTGACAGAGAATTGGCCGAAGTTCCTTGGTTTCACTCGGATTTACCGACTGGACACTCCGGGGGTAGTTTGGGGGTCTTTGTAAGGAGCCGCGATCTAGTCTTCAGAGACTCGGTCCGACAGGAAGAGCGGGGTCGCTCCGGCCAAGACGGACTCCGCTCTCTGTCCGTCTGCAGAAACGTAACTCCTGAGGTTAAGACTGCCGTCATCGAGCGCGGCTGATAGCAGTAAGCGCCGCAAACGGGCTGTTGGGTCGGTTGCTGGATCAGAGGAAGGGTCGAGGCTCGGACGGAGGCAGTTAGAAGCTCCGGCGTGTCTCCTCGCCACCAGCTTAAGCAGTGCTTATTCACTGCTCTGGGGTAATACTCTGAGAGTCGTGATGAGAGAGAGCGGGGAACTGGTCCGGTACCTCCCGCATACTGCTGAAGACAGTTTTAGGTTTCCGACCAAAAACCTTAAAACATTTGATCGCTTCTGAACTGACAAACTGCAGATCGACTCTGCAGAGCAAGCGGCATGATACGACAGCACGATAGGAAGTCAAACGACTCAAAAGTGTGATTGATATCATATTTACAAAGATAGAAATGCTGACGTGTCGTTTCCGTCAACAGAAGAAGTTCCGGAGAGGCTCGATCGAGTTGAGCCGCATCAGATGTGTGGAGATCGTCAAGAACGGAGGAGGAATCATCCCCTGCCAGAACAAATACCCCTTTCAGGTACAAGACACACAGCAAATACACCGGACTCGACATTGGCCTTTATTTCTGTCAGTAAAGAGAAGCCACCCGGGTCGAGGAACTCGAGCAGCCACGGACTGGAACGCGAAACCTCGAGGTTTGACAAACTTATTTGGAATAAGAAAACGAAGGCAAGGCGTCACCGCGTACAGACCCACGTCCTGCGTCACATTTCAGGCGTGCTCACGTTCAGTGTTACCTGAAACATAAAGTGGTTTAGATCATCTGGATCAGGGGGTTTTCCCACACCGTGGGGGCCACTGCACTCGTGTCATCAGTCCGTGACGTCGTTTTAAGGGTTTTGGAACTACGGCCCCTTTGCTTTGGGGGAGGCACACAGAAGTGCATTCAGTCATTTAGCGGACGCTTTTATCCAAAGCGACTTACATACGAGAACATTCACAAACCGAAGCATTTTTGGGGTTCAGTATCTTGCTCAAGGAAGCTTCGACGCACGGCTGGGGGATCGATCCGCCGACCTTCCGATTGGCAGGCGACCGTTCTGCAACCAAGCCACAGCCGCCGCCCCCCGGTGGCAAGTATGTCGTTGCCACGGATTCAGAGTTATGCTGTGGGCTACAACGCGAGCCTCTTCCTTAAGACTACGCTCGTTCACATTTGAGTAAATCGGCCCCGAGTTATGAGTGAGAGAAGGACGCAAGTTGTGGCAATCGGGCGCTGAGGGTTTTAAAAATACCTTTACTGCCACAGCTGCTGCCCTGAGGCCCTGAGGCTGCCGCGTCGGTGGCATCTTTTAATAAAATCACTTCTCGAAATGTATCTTTGCAAAAAAGGCTTTTATTAATTCTTGCACTCCTGTTTCGCTGCCAGCATATATCGTATCAGTTTCTAGTTGGTAATTTCTATGTATTGATGGCGGTTTGATTTGACTCATCACCTCTCATTGTAGGTCAGCGTGTCTTATCTTGTTGCATTGTATGGCTGCATTTTACGAGTTTGCATTTGCCTCAGGCCTTGAAATGTTTCAACCCTGATTCAACCACGTGAAGCACTATGTCATTTTGAAAAGTGCTGTATCAATAAAGTTGATAATCGGGCCAAACCTCGATAACTAACTTCGTGTTGTGTTTAGATCCCCGACATGCAACTGTCCCTTTCACCTCACACACTGGCTTTGCCTCAGTGTGAAAACCCCTGATCTGGATGATGAGTCGGTTTATTCACAACCTGTGGTTGTTCTGACCTTTTTAGGTCCACAGGAGCTTTCAGCCACGTCATGCCACATTTTATTTTTTTTTTTTAAATCAGCAGACAGTTCTCTCAATTTGCCTGAAAGCTCCAGAAAGACCAAACAAGTGGATCTTGTGACAGGATTTTTTATTCTTTTGTCTGACTCAAGACTGACCCTTCAAGCTCAACACAACAATATAATTTACTTACACAAACGAAGGACAGGCTGTTTTTGTTTCTTTTTAAATGAAGACTACATTTCACATATTCCCTTTCTAAGAACTCATTTGATAATATTTCATAGATGGTTAGGACGCACAAAGCATCTTGAAAACCGTTAGATACGCCGCGGATGTCTGCGCTACACATGACCCACAAACTCCAGCATTGCCTAACCAGCGTGACTTCAGGCCGGACTAAACTCAACATTTGTACGTGTGCAGGTGGTGTACGAAACCAACACCCTCTACGTGTTCGCGCCGAGTCACGACAGCAGAAGTCTCTGGGTCCAGAGCCTCAAAGAAGGTCAGTGTATTCTGTTCTGTTGCTTTCTGCCCAAGAACGCAAAACACAGGAGCATGACGGTGCGAGGTGTGAATGTGACAGGTCGCACTCGCCGTTTACACTCTCGACCTGTTGCAAAGACGTTTTCACACTTACGACCGCACGTCTGAAACTGGTTTCACACTTGGGGCAACTTTTCCAGCTGCCCCCACTGTTTCCACCGCTCGATGTGCGTTTCACGTGAGACCTGAGACGTGGTGGTCAAGAACAGCCTGAGGCCCGAGGCGGGTTGGGTGCCGCTTGAGCTTTTGGGCATTTCAGTTTCAATGTTGCATACAGCAGAGGCAATGGAGCCCGTTGGGTAATTTAATGAAATGAATTTCAGTTGACGGGGAGGGCGCTGAGAGGGCGAGATGTGAAGCAAAGACAGTGAGATGAAAGGCACAGGTGCATGGTGGTGTTTTAAAAACAGGAAGTTACTTATTATTTGGCCCGCTGACTTGGCCTGATTATCAGCAAGATCAGCAGCTGTGGCACACAGCTCATGGAGGCAATTAAGGCACTTAGCGCGAGGTCTAAATCCTTCCGTCTGAACTGCCACTCATTCTCATAACTCAGACGAATCTCGACACTCAGACATGACAGACACATGCGTTTAGATTCAGTGTCACTTCCAGTTCCGGAGGATCTCACTATCTCCAACGTCCATCTGGAATAAAACGTCTATGAACCTGCTTAGAAATCATAATGAAAAAAAAAGACACTTCATAACTCCAGAACTTGCCCAAGAAGCAGCACATTTTTAAGTTGACTTGGGCACCAAAAATAATCCAGTGACGGTTGTCCGTACTTCGATGGGTACGCTGCTAACAGCGAGTGCTAACAGTTAATTCGGCATGGTTTTATTGTTCAAAGACAAAATGGGGCTCAAGTTGTAGCCCACAGCAGAACTCGCTGAATCCACAGCAACGTTATGCTTCCTGTTTACATGTTTACAAGTGCTTGATTATGGTGGGAATTCTTGGGTCTCTGTAAATAATATTAGAAAGAGGACGGTCTAGACCCGCTCTAGAATCCGCCAAAGCATCAAGTGAACATGTGCGGGTGAAGCCTTACTAAGCTCTTTCTGTTCGTGCCGAAGAAGGTTTGACGCTTTGGGGGTCGCCGCTTCAAACTCCCCAAAGGGCGGTGACATCTGGTGGTTTGTAGAACTTACAGCTGCCCGTCAGGACTTCAAGCAACGGAAGTCGGAGAAGCCCGCGTGTTGTTACTAAATCTGTGAACTTTTGTTCACAAGTGCTGCGTTAAATGTAGATGTTATTGTGTAATATGCTGCAGTAAAATATCTATGCATTGTCCAAAAAGCCCAGATATAAAAATGTTTTTGGTATTGAAACAGTGAGCTTCGTCCGCCCATCTCTAGGGAGTAGTGGACGAGTGAACGATGAAGTGATTTCGGACACAACCCAAAAGCCATTTGAACACGCGCGAAACGTCTTCCGTAAAAATGATTTTTCCCTGAACTGCTTAGCAATCGCAACCAGGCACTCCATTCTCCGCATGCTGCCGTGCGTTTTTTTTGTGCCTTTCAGCTCATTGTTTTGGTTTTCCGGCCAGCAACTTCGCCGTTTTGGTTCCCACGCTTTCACAGAGTGGTCTTCGGACGCAGCTGCTTGCTAAAAACATCAGTGTTTCGTGTTGTTGCTGCCCCCAAGTGGCCCAAAGAAAAATATTGATTAGAGCCATTTGGGGAAACTAGAAAGCCGTCAATTCTTTACATTTAAGTATTTAGGGGAGTGCGTATTTAGGTTTTACGACCTTTTGTGTGTTCAACATGGGAATATTACAGCTTTCGTTCGCATGAGCCACACGAACTCTCTTGAATGTCACCGGATGCCCGAGGAAGGAAACCGATTGAAACGCTCATTCCAGAAATACCTCGTTCACACGTGACCCAGACGTTTCTGTCCGCGCAGAGATCAAAGACAACCCCGTGGTCTCGGCGAAGTTTCACCCTCAGTTCTGGCAGGAAGGGACGTGGCTCTGCTGTCGCCAGGCGGAGAAGCAGGCTCCGGGCTGCGAGGAGTACAACCTGTTTGGAGACAGTAAGACGCACACCCACACACGAGCTCGACGCCGCCGTCGCCCCGTATTGAGATACCGCCACATTTCACTGGGCATTTTTGATGTTAACATTTAATCTATTATCAACTCTGCAGCTCTATATAGCTTTGGTTCCTGAACGTCACATAGACACTATGGATAAGTCCATTTAAGCGTCATAAGCACTTTTGATACTGATTTTAAAGTACTTTGAGTAATTTGGACGCAGTAAAATTACATTTTGTGCCTCTAAGTTATGAATGCATTACTGTTTGAAGAGTATTTTAGGGGTTCCGTTAGTGTACTCGTGGACAGTTAAGGCTACAGCGCCTCAATATAATATTATAGTATTTATAGTAAGTAACCCGTTATTTCAGCAATCAGATAAACGTGGTTGAGGATAAAAATAGAAAAAGGGAAGAAGTAAAAAAAGTACCAGCTGTGATATAGTGAAGGAAAAGCAGAAATGGAAATACTCAAGTATCAAACCTGTACGTACGTTAAGTACAGTACTTTAGGTATTTGGTTACGTCCACCTCCAGTCAGCAGCAACATAAAAGGTGCTTGGTTTTAAACCCGACAGGAGCAGGAGAAGGATCCTTTCACGGTTTAAATATTCATGTCACCTGTCGGTCCTGTAACATGGATATTTGTTTGCGGCGTAGAACCTGAAACACCTCATTCAGCGAGCGCAGAAGAAAAACAGGAAGTCACACTGGTAGCGTTCAAATTCAGGCCGTTGGCTGATTCATTCCGACTGACTCGCAACTGTCGCCACGGTAAAATAAGATTCAACCCAGCAGTGAGAGGTCAGGGGTCGCAGCCATCCAACAGCAGAGAAAGTAACAAAGTGTTCAAACAGAGTAACGTTCTGCCTGATTTACGGTTTCTGTTCCTCTTTTTTTTAATCTTTAGTTTCGAGAAAACCTTTACCCCCGATTCCTGGAGAGGAGCGGAGGGTAACCGCCAGCCACACACACGCCCAGATTCATGATCGACATCTATACATTTATATATAGATATATCTCAAAACTTACACGCATTTTGTTGTTCTTCCTCGTCCGGCAGCGGCGGCCCCCTCCTCCCCTCCCTCAAGGGGCTGAGGATGATGATAACGACGACAGCGGTGACGAAGACGAGGACGACGAGGAGGAGGAGGTGGTGGTGGTGGCGCTGTATGACTTCCCGGGCACCGAGCCGCACGACCTGAGTCTGGTCAAAGGAGGGGAGTACGCCATCCTGGATAAGTGTGACGTCAACTGGTACAAGGCGCGCAACAAGTACGGGTGAGTCTGTGCCGCGATAACAGCCGGCTCTGGAGTAGGACGCGTGCTTTTGTGGTCCTAACGACGGTCAGCGTGTCCACCGCTTTGGGCCACGCTGAAATATCTCAACAGCTACTGGACAGGTAGTTGTTGACTTGTTCTTGGCGCTACTAGAGGTCAACAAACTCCTTGAAAGACTCTGGACTACTGGCTGTCGTAGCTTTTCTCACTCTTTAATTAAATGGGACTTGGACTAATGATTTTCCGTCACTGCGTTGAGGCTGAAGTTGGGTTGCTACAAACTGCGGTTTTTCCGGTGTCTTGACTTCCTGACCGGCTTCCTCGTGTGTCTCCGCGTGTTTTTGTGTTTCCGCAGCGAGGAAGGCTACATCCCGAGCAACTACGTAACGGAGAAGACGTCCGGCAACCTGGTGCAGTTTGCGTGAGTTTTCCGCAGCAGATCCGGTAACAGTGGATGCTGGCCGAATCCACACGTGTGGACTGATGTGCGCTCGTCTACGCACAGACCTTACGGGCTTTACACCCGTGCAGGCCTGGAGTGGCAAGTCCACAAATTCACAAGTTACACAGCACAAATGTGCCATATTTATCTGAATACGTGTGCTTTTATTTTTCATGTTGATGTGAATTCTGCTCAGTTTGGATTCAGCCACTTCATTAAAATAAAAAGAGGATGATGAGACCTTAAGAGAGCCATTAAGATATGACTGTTACAGGGATGCTTATTGGTTTGTTTGTTCTAGTTGGTACAGTCAGCAGGTGAACAGGAACAAGGCAGAGGAGCTGCTGAGGAAGGAGGTGAGCCTCGAACCATCTGTTCACTTTCTTTCTTCCCTCCTCGGATAATTTCTTTCCCCTTTTCTTTCCTCCCCTCTGTCCTCCTTTCCTTTGTCGCGCGCCCCCCCCCCCCCCCCCCCTTTCCTTTGCCATGTTCCGGTCTTCCTTCAGTCCCTCTTTGACTCCCTCTACTTGTCACACACTATTCCTGTTAGTATTTTCCCCGTCCTCCTGTCGCAAATCACGCAGTTTGGATCACAAAATATTACACAATAATGTGGTTCCTTAATTTAGAAGAAATGATGATTTTGTGATCTGGACAACATAGGCTACGTCTCGTTTAAAGTTACAAACCAGCTCTCGCTTAACGAAAACCAAAGATAAAGTCTCCTCTGGTGTCAGCCCGTGTGCGTCTCCGTGTCGCCCCCTGCAGGACAAAGAGGGAGCCTTCATCGTCCGAGACTCCAGCACTCCCGGAGCCTACACCGTCTCGCTCTACGCCAAGTCTGCTGCTGGGTAACGACACCGTTGCCCTCTGTAACCAACTCAGACGAGCTAAAAACAAGCAGCCACCTTAAGAGGACCACACCCCAGTTTCATCTTCCAAAGTCCAAATCATGGATAGTTCGTTTAGTAAGATATGAAAGCATATTAGTGCGTTTCGGAAACTGGCTACGGATACGAACTCCGCCTTAGTTTTAGTTAGTGTTACATTCTTTTTGTACAGTAATGCAAAATGCGTGAGGAGTCACGCAGCGCCGACGTCGCCGACCTGGTGACGCATTACCAAACTCAACCGAGTTTCAAAAGAGCGCGCTAATTTATTTATGGTCACACTGTGCAGACGCGAGTGGAAACCGATGGCTGCCTGGAACGCAGAAAATACAGACAGTAAATCTGAAACACAGCAACACGATCTGCAACAAGTACAGTAAAGTACATTTAGTTTGTAATAAATGAGCTAAAACGTGCAAAAATCACCAGTATGGTCCTTTTAAGATGGTCTCCACATCCTCAAATAAGCCTTTTCCTGATTTTAAATGACCTTAAGTGGAACTGCAGGCGCAATGTGAGATATTCTGAAGCGTTACATTATCCAACGCATTACTTCCAATGTAACAAGTCTGTAGAAGCTGGATGTAAGTTGCATGTTTGGGACGTTCCTGCTGTCACGTGTGTTTGCAGGGAGGGCGGCGCAGCTATAAAACATTACCACATCAAGGAGACGCAAGGCTCGCCCACACAGTTTTACCTGGCTGAGAAACACCTGTTCAGTTCCATCCCCGACCTGATCGAGTACCACAAACACAACGCAGCAGGTAAACACCACCTCGCCCACCTGTCTGGGTGCTAACGGCCACGCTGGCAGCGCCGCGACGGTGGAGCTGTGAGCTGAACGCTAACGTCTTCGTGCTAAGATGCAGGTATCTTTAACATGTCCGCCATCTTTGTTTAGCGTGTTAGCATGCTGACGTTTCGAGCGACAGAACATTTTGAGAAAAAAATAAATAAAAAAATTCAGAAATAAAATAAAATCCCAAACATTTGCTGGTTCCAGCTTCTCGAAATGTGACGTTTTGCCGTGCTTCTTCTCTTTCTCTGGAAGTAAATCTGAACCACATTCCATTAGATCCGTGGTTTGCTGGCCCCCGAGCCGAGTCTCTAACATGCCTGAAAGTCATTGGATTTTGTCGTCGCCCCTGAAGCGTCGGGATTATTCCTGCTATGATTAAATATTCAGTCGTATAATGAACGGAGACTCAATTTCAGCTGTTTCGTGTGGTCTGTAGTCATTGAAGTAAACAAGCAGCTACAGTGGATAAGAAACATACGTAGTTTTTTAAAAAGGCAGTTAAGGCGGCTACATGCAGCTCGCTGTCCAAGCGTTGACATTTCACACATGTCCCTCCTTCCCTTTTCTCTTACGTCCGTCTGTGCGTCAGGTCTTGTTGCCAGGCTGCGGTATCCTGTCGGGAAACAGGACAAGCCTGCGCCGTCCACCGCTGGCTTCAGCTACGGTGAGTCCTCACAGAGCGCTGTTCAGCTCCAGTGTTTATCCACGGACACGCCTCGCCTCTTTACGGTCTCCTCCCCTTCCTCCTCCCCTCGCTCCCTTTCGCTGCAGAGAAGTGGGAGATCAACCCCAGCGAGCTGACCTTCATGAAGGAGCTGGGCAGCGGTCAGTTCGGCCTGGTGAGGCTCGGCAAGTGGCGGGCTCAGCACAGAGTGGCCATCAAGGCCATCAGAGAGGGAGCCATGTACGAGGAGGACTTCCTCGAGGAGGCCAAGGTCATGATGTAAGCAAAAGAGATGAAAGAGGAAAAGATGATAGAGGAGGAGAAAGGGACATTATATATGCCCAGAGGATCACCTTCAAGTCTATCTTTGACCTCTGCCGCCATCTAGTGGAGGCCAGCGGGAACTACAACAGCCTGCGCTCCAATCCTCCTGGTCTCGGAGGTGCCGTGGCCTGTGATTGAATTCTAAAGCCAGAGTAAACTGAGTGATGACTAGAGCAAGGACTCGACACCAGCGGACGGCTCCGAAACAAAGCTGCTTTGGAAACGTTCGTTGGCTTATTGCTCGAGGACGACGCCTTTCATTTCAAACCTGACAGATTTCAAACGGCGGCGGTGCACTGCAGCATAGAAACGCTGACAAATGTAGTAAACGCGCTCCTTGCTTCTGTAGTTTCAACAGCAGAAGTTTTAAGCAAACAAGTTCCCTGATCGGTCCGTATCTGCTGGACTCGTCTGGTTCTCAGAGGATGTTTACCAAAGGGAGTGAGTGGAGGCAAGTCTTCCTTTTTTAAACAAAAAACAAAACCAAAACTTAACACTGAAGCGGGACTTGTTCCTGACCGCAGACTGAGGTTCTGATTTATAGCTCGGCGTCCCATTCCCCCCGTTAATCATCACCATTACAAAGCTATTTTTCTTTTATTATATTCCCCACCGCGTTTTTTTAACTCTTGAATCCTCTTTGTGACAGGAGCGACGGCGGGCTGAGCACGTCCTCGCATTGCTGAAGTTACGTGCAGGTTATTTCTGTATTGTACTGTACTGCACGTACGGTGATGATGGCTTTGCTAAATGTTCCTCACACACGAGCGAAAGTCTTCCTTCAGCTTCCTGGATGTTGTCTGAACTCGCAAAACTCTCTCGTGGCTTCGGTTTTCAAAATCCTGTTTATGGGTCTTTTTATATTGGTCCTTGTTGTTGGAAGGTGCTGAGCAAATCAACCTGTCTGTGTCCGTAGCTACGCTGTAACCGCTCAACTATAAATCGAGTTTAAGGGTCACTCTTGAAACTCCTAAAAGTTTGTTGTTAAATAAAGAGACGGCCAGGAAGTGGGCAACGTGTCAGCAGAGCAGGGTGTTCGTGACGGTTGGACAGAAAGCGACCTCCTCTCCTTGTCAGTGCAGCCCTGATCTAGAATGTGTGCGTTTTCCTCCAGGAAACTGTCTCACCCGAAGCTGGTGCAGCTGTACGGAGTGTGCAGCCAGCAGAAGCCCATTTACATCGTCACCGAGTTCATGGAGCAGGGCTGCCTGCTGAACTACCTCCGGCAGCAGCGGGGCAGCTTCAGCCTGGGCTCCTTGCTGAGTATCTGCCTGGACGTCAGCGAGGGCATGGAGCATCTGGAGGCCAACGGCTTCATCCACAGAGATCTGGTAACTCGCGCGTTGCGTCGCTTCTGCTTTTTCCGTCCCGACGGGAGTCTGTCGCCACGGGAACCTTGTTATCCCAGAAACTCAGGCCCTTTTTCAAGAACTAGACGTGTGGCGACGTGTTGTGAACTCCATTTGAAATGAAAAGAAAACACGTCGCCGTTAGCCGGTCACGACCCATCGTAAACCAAAAAACAGAGTGGCATTACATTTCATTAACGAACGCTTTTTCTTGTGATTTGCCATCTGCTTAAAAAAAAAAAAAAAGGCACAAATACGTGCATATAAGGTTAGCAACTTTCCCCAGTTTTCTTGTGGAGGGAAATGCCACCGAAGTATTTTCAGTGGTCTGCAAATTCCGTGAAATTCGATCAACTGCTTCCTAATTTGTACTTACTTTGTGGAGGAAGTCCGACTTGTACTGTACGTTCAGCGGTGTACGACAGTGGAGGAGGGGATACGCTAACTTTCAGTAATAGATTACTCCTAGTTCACCCGTGTCAAGGTCTGAAGATACTCGGAGACACGTGCGTAGCGATAACTGTGAAATGAAACTAGTGCGATTAACCGGATGGACGAGAACCCTTTAAACTGACGCAGTCCCACGCACAAGCCCGTACGTACAAAGAAGAATAAGAGTCTACAGCCACGCTAGTGACTCTGTACTTGGACACAGGAAAAGTCACCCAAGTCACTCTGAGATATTCCCCCTGCCGGACCAAAGCGGTGGCCGGACACACAGATGCTGCTAGCGTGGCTGAAAAAATACACAAACCAAGTAGACGGAAAGACTCCCTCTTTGTTCTTTGTCATTCCCGTTTCTTTCCCTCCCCCCCCCTCCGTCTTTTCTGCAGGCTGCCAGAAACTGTCTGGTGAATGACTCTCTGGTGGTGAAGGTGTCTGACTTTGGCATGGCCAGGTGCGTATTTAATCCCAGCACGGACTCGAGACTCGCCTTTCATCTAGTGTGCCCTAAAACGAGTCCGCAGGTAGGAAGGTTGCACTTCGGCACGCTCAAATGTCGACGTGTGTGGTTTTGTAGATACGTTTTGGACGACCAGTACACGAGCTCGTCAGGTGCCAAGTTTCCCGTGAAGTGGTCGCCTCCTGAAGTCTTTAACTTCTGCAGATACAGCAGCAAGTCAGACGTCTGGTCCTACGGTAGGCCCACTGTAACGTTAATAAATCATCGGCCTCTCCTCTACAGGAAGAGAGTGGTGCTCCTTTATTTTCTAATCTAACTTTTTTATCTTTTTATATATATATATATGTTTCTCCATTTATTCATTCTGAACTAACACGTCGGAGTTGTGACAGTACAGCTCCCGACTCTTATTAAACCTCCCGTTTGTGTGTGCCCAGGTGTGTTGATGTGGGAGGTTTTCACCGAGGGCCGCATGCCCTTTGAACAGAGTCAGAACCACGAGGTGGTTACCTTGGTAACCAAGGGTCACCGCCTCTACAGGCCCAAACTGGCCCCGGCCGCCATCTATGACATCATGCAGCTCTGTTGGCACGAGGTGAGAATCGTGAGAGACAACCCGTTTTATTCTGAACATACCGTGTGAAGTGGAGTGCGTTTCCCTTTAGCTGATAACGATAGTTTCTTAGTTCATTTTAGTGTCCACTTTTGACCTGTACTTTGATTTAGGCATCTGCTGAAAAATGCAAATGGCAGGGGTATTAACCCGCTTCCGATTAAACATTCGAATCACAAGCTTGATTTTCGTTTGCCACTTGGGGGCAGCAGGAACAACAAAATGGCTCCGTAACTACAAACAAATGAGTCTCCACTGTGACCCTGTTTTGGATGAGGAAATACTGTGTTAACCCATCTGTTGAACACCTACACTCAGTTATAAAACACATAATAAAATGGAAATCCTAACACATTCTGACCAGTCACCCTGATCACAATAACCGCAACACGTCCAGCTGATCCTGGCGCTGTGCAGGAGAACTGATCTACTTAGCGTCGCTACGTAAACAGCGGTCAGACCGCAGTGGGAGAAAGTGTTTTCTGGCCGGCCTTAACGCTGTACGTCTTATTGTGAAACTGGCCCGGTATTGGCCAAAACGCAGGTGACCGCATGCAGCAGGTGTCGAGCCACACGCTCCCTTCCTGTGCAGACGAGAAGTTTAAAAGACAAAACGACAGTCATTGCATCTGAATTTGTGGTTTTTTGTTTCAGAGGACGGACGAGCGTCCCTCGTTCTATCAGCTGTGCCTGATGATCTCCGACGCTCTGGAGGCCGACGCCCCTCCCGCAAACTGATCAACTGACCGATCAGCTGCTTCAACCCTCCGCGCCAACTGTTGGCCCCAACATGGGGGACACGGTGTAACGGTTCTTTACAGTGTTCCGGAACTGACCAACTCGGATGGAGACGATGGACCAATCCCACCAGCTGTACTCCACTCATCCACCAATCACATTTGTTTATCGAATCAAGTCGCGTCGGTTCTGCTCAACCAGTACGGCTCGCAACCCTAAACAGCTGTGCTGACGGCTGTAACAACTGAAGCTGCGTTCACAAAAACAAACCGCTGCTCATGTTGGATCTGTTTAAGGACGACTGCTCTTTTTCTGTTGTTGTTGTACCAATCGGACGCCAACGTAAACTGACGGCGATGTAGGAAACACCTAATGGAAGCATTAGCTCAGCCATTTTTTAAAGCAAGTTTCACCGACCTGTCTGAGTCCATCCAGCTGAGTGTTCAGAGTGTTTCCTCCAGGTCGGACATGCGCGTCAAGTCCTGTGGGTCAGAGATCCGTCAACGTTGAAGAGACCGGTGTCCGCTAACAAGAGGGTGTCAAGGCACAACACGCAATATGAAGCTTAAAAAAGTGCTTAGCATTGACAATGACAGTGAGCTGCTCACTATGTTAAGTCAAGTCTTTGAGTATCTGCAGTCAGCTTGAACAGAACTGAGGAACTGAAGCCTCTCTATGGACACGTAACGGTTAATTAAGAGTAATCTAGCACATCCTCGCCACTGCTGATTGTACAGTATAATTCCCACTTCCTCTACAGCTTGTTTGATTTTGAGGAACTCTGTCTGGTTTCTGCTGCTGTACAGACACGAAGATGCTAATTTCTGGGAAACCTGTACATGAGGTGGTACGTATTTTTTTCCCCGCTGTTTATACTTAACTCTTATTCATTTAATCCTCCTTGTCCTCACATTTGACAATGATAATTTGGAGTACTCATTTGCGGAAGCGCAACTGTTAATTGTATATTCACATGAACTTTGTACAATTGGATTGAATGTGTTGTGCTTCTTATTTGAATATTGATTAAACCTCATAGTGTAACACTTCTATACTTGTAATATGTAACATTATTCGAATCGAGGGTCTAAGGGCCGAGGGTGTCTGTATGTTACAGATTGTGATGCCCTTTGAGGCAAATTGTGATATTGGGCTGTATAAATAAAATAAAATTGAATACATGATTTCCTGCTAAAAAAGAAATGCTACATGCCATGATCTCGGTCTGACAGCTTCCTTTCTAAATGTATTCAAACATTTCTCTGTAAATGTTCTTTTGAAGGAGAAAACTAATCTTAAATTTGAATCCAATTGTTGGCTTCCTTGACTCTTTCAATATCAAATATATCATCACTCCAAGTATTAATTTGGACATATTTCAACTGAACGGATACCAAAAAATAAGTATAAAACAAGCAAGTTGCTACACCGATATTTCACTTTATTATTACTGTTGTTTTTCTAAAAGTAAAACAAAATACCTATTTCTAGCACAGTCTTGAAGAATATAAGTCATTTCCTGTACTTCCATTAGATTAACCAAGTGTGGCTGTTTCATGTGTTGAAACCATGTGTAACTACTGAGAAATTCTTTAAACAGTGATGTTATTTGAATTTGAGTGGCTGTTTCATAACTATCAAGTCCTACTCTGAAGTGTGATGATTTTTAGTCTCTGTGGATCTAAACCAGCTTCAATCCACTGTTGTACCAAGCTCATGCAGTTAGCTAATAAAACGCTCCTTAGCCTTGGACACAATGCACCGTTACTACACAGCTAGACATGTTAACCCTATACCTCAAGTATTGCTCTGTCGCTTGTAAGCTTACAAAAGCTTCCTATTTCAGTCCAATGGGTAATTTTACATACCATTCAACTTCTCTGCTGTGGTTCAAGCTGAACGAAACAAACTGTGCCACTGCAGCCTAGCTTAACTACAATGTCTGATGATCGATTTTGTTCTCTCCTCTGACCTAAAGACACACAGTGTTTGATAATGACGTCAATGAAGACGTGGTGTCTCTTGTTCCTCGCCACCGTCCTGCCCACTGTTCCCACACTGGCTGAAGTGGTGGGTTCAGTGGCCGACTGTGACCAGTTTCTCCTCGAGGAAACTTCGCCACAGGTCCCAGGAATCTTGGAGGGCGGCAACATCCTGAACCAGAACCGATACAAGGCCATTTGCCAGACCTTTAGGAACGAGAGAAGGTACGTGACGCTCTACGACGTCAAGAACAAGATTCCGGTGTTTTCTGCCTACAAGTACAGAGGGGATGGAGGAGGGAAGAGACCCCCAAACCACTGGAAGATAGAGCCACAGGTGTGTTTTTACTATTGACTCATAAATAGACTAAACTAATAAAAAAAGAAAGCAATATTGAACATGTGCTACAATGATTAGTAGTGGTACTATTCTAAAAACAACAACACTACAAGTACCACTTTTACAAATAATGATACTCATCATCTTGCTGCATACCCCTGCGTATCAGTGATACATCCACGTCATAGTAGTAGTAGTACTAGTAGGAGTTTCACACCTACTTTCACTATGCTTTCATATAGGGGATGCATGTAGGACCCTGGTCTGCTGAGTGCTCATTGAACCCACGTAGGACCCATTTATATTAGACAACTATCACAGGTTCATTTCTGGGTTTCAGAAGTCCTGTACACTTCAATGCCAAACTACAAATTTAAACATAATTACAGCACATCGCATTATTAGCAGTGTTTAAAAAGGACAAGGCTGGTGATATTCTACGTTTTTGCTATTGTCAAATGAAAAGACAAAAACAAGCAATGTGTTAGTCTAGCTCTCAATACCTTCTGAAACTTCCCTACCATGGCTGTGGCCCTCGTTTCAAGCCCATTAGTTCCTACTGAAGCATTCACGTAAGTATTTACTCTACTTTTCATGCACTTTGTTGACTCTCTCTCTCTCTCTCTCTCTCTAATAGTCCCCGACAGTCGCATAGTGTTTAACCCAGGTCAAGATGAGGGACACGAAAGCGGATTGGCTGACATGCGTTCATCCACACAAGACCACTTTTGTCGGCTAGTTGTCATTGACCTCATGACGTAATTAAACAAAGAGAGATACTGCGCAGCTTCTTCTAAATTCCATTGCTTAACTGAAAGACATTTTACTGTGCATTTTATTTACTTTACTGCTACCCTGCCTGCATCAGTAACATAGCCTTTAACTCTTACAGCTTGAGGAAGGAGATGACAAGAACATGTCGGACGGAGACAAACACGACACCTACGCCAACCAGGCTGGGGACACGGATTACAGAAACAATGGAGGGTTTGACAGGGGCCACTTAATTCCAAGCTCTTATGCGTTCACCAGAACTGACAGGATGTCCACCTTCACGCTGACCAACATCGTTCCACAGGCAAAAACATTTAACCAAGGGAGCTGGAACAGAATGGAGAAGTGCATCAAATGTGTTATGGACGAATACTGCATCAACAACAACAACGTTACTGAAGGCTTTGTGGTGGCTGGAGCTCAACCCAGCACCAACAACGTCCTCAAAAACAGGATTAATATTCCCTCCATGCTCTGGTCAGCATTCTGCTGCTACAGCGCCAAAGTAAAGATGTGGCTAGCAAGCTCGCACTGGAGCGACAACGTTCCAGATGCATCTAAAAACAAATATTTGCAGACTAAGACTTTGGCAGAACTCCATCAAGAACTGAAGATAGCAGACTCTGAATTTAATGTGTTTCCTGAAACGCAGTGTCCTACCGCCACAACTGTTACTGCGTTTTACCCCAAATTTAAAAACTGCCACTGCCTCCCCTCCATTTCCACCATTTCTGGCCCACTCCCCTCCACATCTGGCACTATAACATCTGGCCCACTCCCCTCCACATCTGGCACTGTAACATCTGGCCCACTCCCCTCCACATCTGGCACTGTAACATCTGGCCCACTCCCATCCGGCCCTCTCCCATCTACACCTGGCCCTACCACCACATCTGGCACTATATCATCTGCCCCACTCCCCTGCACATCTGGGCCTCTCCCATCTACACCTGGCTCTCCCACCACCACATCTGGCACTATATCATCTGCCCCACCCCCATCCGGCCCTCTCCTATCTACACCTGGCCCTACCACCACCACCACATCTGGCACTATATCATCTGCCCCACTCCCCTCCACATCTGGGCATCTCCCATCTACACCTGGCCCTCCCACCACCACATCTGGCACTATATCATCTGCCCCACCCCCATCCAGCCCTCTCCTATCTACACCTGGCCCTACCACCACCACCACCACATCTGGCACTATATCATCTGCCCCACTCCCCTCCACATCTGGGCCTCTCCCATCTACACCTGGCCCTACCGCCACCACCACATCTGGCACTATATCATCTGGCCCACTCCCATCCGGCCCTCTCCCATCTACACCTGGCCCTACCACCACCACCACATCTGGCCCTGCCATTACCACACGTGGCCTTTTCCCCGCAACATCTACATCTAGCCCACCCGCATTTACATCTGGCCCCCCAACTACCACACCTGGCCTACTCGCATCTACAACATCATTCCCTTATACCCCAAGACCTGCCCCATTTACATCTGGCTCCCACACCATAACATCTGGCCCAGTCACTACACCGTCTAATGTTGCCACCCCAGCGTCTGGTCCTGCAACAGCTAGCCCACCTACATCTGGTTACTAAATCTACCACCTGGCCCTTTCACTGCAACATCTGGCCCTCCCACATCTTAATTTGACCACATCTGGAACATCAAACACAAACCTTTAAGGCTGCCGAACGACCCACTCCCCTCAACATCTGGCCCTCCTATATCTTAATCTGGCCCGCCAACCACATCTGACCCACTCACTGCAGCACCTGGTCTTCCCTCTACTACATCTAGTCCCGCCACATCTACTAGCCCATTCGCATCTACCTCTCTCTTTTCCACATCTGGGAGTGCAGATGTTTCTTTGGGTTTCTACCTGTACGACTGAGGAAATTATGTAAATTTGGTAAAAAATTGAGCCACTCAAAATCTATGATTACACTAATAAACTAAACAAGGTAGTTTTTTGCTTTTAATAAAAAAAAAAGTTTAAATACAGAAATAACAACTGTATTGAACTTCATAAATGGTTAGTCACACTGTTTTTGTCCGTTATCATCAACGACTCTCTTTACAAAACAACAGCAGTGTGAAGTCAGACCCGCTGCCTGACGCCGACTGACTCGACGCTCGTTTTTAAGACCGTTTGAGCGGAAACGACTTGCATCCACATTACAATTCAAGGTGATTTCAGTAGAGGCCTTTGCACGCGGTTAAACTCCTCAACAACGTGGAAACGGCTACATCTCCTCCTCTTTGCACGCTTTTCCCAACAAAACCGCATCCCAGCCAGACATCTGTCCCGGACCGCCCAGCAGACCACATCCCTGTTTGACGGTCCAACGTCGTCTGACGAAACACGCAGAACAAGTCCAGAACTGCGTTCCGATCTCTTCGTTCAATGTAATGAGGGAACACGGGACACAAGACCACTGCACGACTCTTGTATGTGTTTATAATAGTTTTAGACAGTTCAAATCTCTGGCGTGAAGGCTGCTGGGACCACTGGACTCAGCACAGGTGAATTAGTGGATTGGGCGACTCTTATTTTGAAACAGTCGCACCTCTCGTCCGGTCACTTCCGGTACCTGTAACTGGATATCACGAACTTTACCCGACCGGGGAACTTAGTAAAAGCAAAAACACACAACGTTAAATCTAACTGTTAAATAGATGCTTGTGGATAATTATTTTGCTTTTTTTAACGTTGCACAAGAGTGAACTCTGCCAACCTCCTCTCTTTTGAACTCCAAATCCTTCGACAGCTATTCTACATATTGATGGTAATTTAGGGTTTAAGTTATTAATTTGATTATTAATCAGAGTTCCAAATTGATAGTTTAGTATATTTTAGGAGACCCAGCTGATAATCATCATGTCCTGTTTAAGAGAGGTGTCCCGAGGAACGGCAGCATGGTGGCTCAGCGGTTAGAGCTGTAGCCTCACAGCGAGAAGGTCCTGGGTTCGAACCTCTCCGTGTGGAGTTTGTTCGCTTTCCCCCACCATCATAAATGTTATTAGGTTAAAATATTAGCTCTCCTGTCGGTGGCCTTGACCAGCGCACTGGCACTTAGGACTGGAGCTGCTCCCAATACTTAGGATGGGTTAAATGCAGAGATCCAATTTCACTTCACACTGGACTGCGTATGGTTGCATATGGGACAATAAAATACATCGGATTTTAATTTGAATTTATTAATTAAAGCTGTTATTTATTATCAGTGCTGGGACGACTCATCGACATCATACGTCGATTTGCGTTTCGTGCGTTGGCGTGTCGCAATGAAGCATGGCGGCGGCTGGTTAAAGCATGGTGTGTGTGTGTGTGTGGAAACGAGAACTGCAGTGAAAAGCAAAGTGAGCAGATGAAAGAGGTTACAGTAAACACTAAAATAAGGTGGAATTTAAAATGGTGACACAAGTTGAAATAGAGTAATATATTAATGTGTTCTTTCAAATATTTTCAATAGACAAATATATTTTTGTTGCAGAATGATGCCCGGCCGTACATACTTTGATTCTTCTTACATTTGTTTCTTTTTAGAAAAAGATGACTGAATAAAATATAGAAATATTAAATCAGACGAGTTTTTGATATTTGTTTTGGGTAAATTAATTAAGTTATATCGAGTAATAAAGCAATCATTTTTAGGATAATCGATAAATTAGTCATTAGATTAAACTAAGACATAATTGTTAGATTAATCGATAAAATATAAAGTAATCGCGCAGCCCTATTCATTATTACACTTGATAAGCCTAAATGAACTGATTGCACATAAACAGGCGTAACATTATTTGGACTAAGCCGTGTTAGTTGTCATCATTTCACTTTCACGCTCGTCAGCGATCCATGAGTCTGATGGCGTGTGCAGCAGAAATTAGTCCCGTGATAAAATCTCGTTGTTGCCACGTGACAGCAATTGACTCCTAGTACGGATACAGATCCGTCCGATAAGACAGTGTTTAAGTTATCCTGCCCGTCAGCATTTCTCTTCTTAACTGATTGCGGCGTTGTTTTACAGTGATAAATGGTCACTCATAGTTTTGTTTGGCAACGGTCTGTTTCAACAGAAATGTTATCTTATTAAAGGGAAGTAAAGAAGATCTGCGATTGGGTCTTTAAAAAGGCAGCCAGCGGCCCACTCGGTCACTTCAGTGCTGAACTGAGCATCACACCTGCTGCGGAAAGAACGACTCACTGCAAAACACTGACAGGATGGCAAAGAGTGAGTATTAATCGCGTGCAGGTTGTCGGACGTGATGCGGCTTTACATTTTATTATCGTACATTATATCAGGGTCAGGCTGAAATATCGTTCAGACACTGGGTTTTATCTTAAGGCGGGGAAATATACATGACATAAGTTAGTTTTAGATTGTTTGGTAGGTTTTCTTGTATTTATTATAATTGATTAATGCCTGAAATGATCATTTTGATCCAAGTATAAACATGAATAACCCTTTTTATTTGTTTTGGACGTGAAGGTATGGAAGGTAAAGTGTGCCAACAGAATAATTATATTATAATGATACATTTATGCAACACATTTAAAACTTATAATCAATATATTTTTTATAATAAAAAAAATGTTCATTTAAATGTTATGTTTGCATTTCCTATTCTTCTGTCCTCTTATTAAAATCTTTCACAGTTAATTTTCTCTCCTGCGTAACTGTTTGTAGCTTCCGAGAAATGTTGATTTTCAGCCGAGCACACACACACACTGCACAACTCACTACTGGTATTGCAGTTCTTGGCAGAAGAATAACTAATCATTATCATCTTCAATTTTAAAGGAAGATGTTTTTCTTGTTACAGCGATTTTATTATCATTTAATGGGTCAAGTTTAAAAAGCAAGTTTTTTTTTTTTTTTTTTTACTTCTCTCGTTTTCAAGTTTAGATTAAAAATCCCACAAATACGATCAGGCATGATCGGCTATCTAAAGGATTTATTAAGTTATTTAACTTTGTTGTACTTTGTCTCAAAAGGCTGGAGCAGAAGGCAAGATTAATTATTTAATTAGTATTTATTCTGATTTCTCCTGTACTATATAGTAAATGTCAGTCAGTGATTTATGAATAATGTTGAAATTTAATCAATTAATTCATCGTAATTCTGTTTATGCTTTTCTGTTGTAGTGATAAAGAACGTGGACTTCCACTGCCAGTCTAACAACACCGCCCATCGCACCATTGAACTCACAAAAAAGCAGCTGATTGTGAGGCGGGGCCAGTCCTTCCTGCTGACTCTGGAACTGGCGCAACCGTTCTCTTCCTCCGACACGCTCGTCCTCACCGTGGAGACGGGTAGATTACCATACATTCACGCTTTTAGAGTGGTTTGCCACTACTTTAACAGGCTAATGTGTTTTCCTGTGCTGCTATTCTGTCGTAATCTGTCACATCACCGAGTTAAAAACCTGTAGTTAGCTGGAAAATGAAAATTAGAAAACATTTTGTTTATTCTGCAGAAAAAAAAAGTGCTGATGGGTTAAGCCATGTTATACCTGCACCGTTTCAAATAACAGTTACAGAACTATACAGCTTTTACCGACTGTCTTTACAATACATTCTCCATGTTGCACTTGAGTGACAAATCACATCAACAGAACTGTTGTGTACCTCCTGTTGCTACATTTATTTGTGTTTTGATTAGGGCTGTCAACGAATATTCTAAATTCGAATATATATTTATGTTCGAAAAAATAAATAAATAAAAAAAGTGGAAAAAAACGCCCGCGGTAGTAAAGGCGTGGCTGTCTGCTTTGCGAGAACTGTTCTTTCAGGGACAGGTCACTGTCTGGCGCAGCGTCACTGCTGAAAGTTGACGCGTCCTGCGCGGAAGATGGCAGAAAGCGCAGAGCCCAACTCGACCGCAGCAGAGAAGGCAGTTTTAACCCCCCAAAATCTAAAACGCCACGTCTGGAAGTACTTTGGATTTTTGTTGGTAGGAGGTAAAATTGTTGCGCCGCGAAAGATAAGGTTGTATGCGAGCTATGTAAGATACAGTTAGCGCGTGATGCGCGTGGTGGGACCTGGTGAAATATGTTTAAACTTCAATAGACCACCTATACAAGGAGTTACGTCTCGTTTGTATTCACTTGTCCTGTTATCGACGTAATGCGCGTCATTGGCAGAATGCGCAACCAGATGTTCGAATATTCGTTTTTTCTAGAGGGAATATTCGAACGTCATTTTTTGAGCAATTTTGACAGCCCAAGTTTTGATGTGACGAGTCGTTTACAGGAAAATATATTTGTAGTTTTCTTATGAAGGTGTCTCAAATTTCAATTCAGCTGCCTGTCCAATAAAAAAAATAGTTATAGTGGATTAAGATTAGCTACCTTTTCTTTTCTTTGATTCCACTATCATAACTAATGTTTCCGTGTTTAATGACTTCATGTTTAACTATCGGCTAAAATGTTCAGGTTACATTTTTGCTTTTCCCACTGGGATTACATTTCAGATGTGTAATTTCACATTTCAGCACACTTGGGGAGCTCAGTGTGTAAGAATGTAAAGAGCATTTCTCCTCTTTACATTCTTACACACTTGGGGAGCTCAGTGTGTAAGAATGTAAAGAGCATTTCTCCTCT
>CM022475.1:18601578-18625432 GCA_011952105.1 Coreoperca whiteheadi
AAGGCTGTCTCACATACACATCTCGACAAGTTCAGGCGCCCGCCTTTATTAATCTGGCCCGCCAACCTCCCCTCAACATCTCACTGCCGTACCTCGTCTTCCCTCTCCCCCACCACGTCCCACCCCCTTCCTTACCAGGCTCTGCTCCATCAGAAAACCGCGGGACCCGGTCTGTGTTTGGGAACCCATCTCCCGTGTACGCCAGTGGCGTCAAGGCGATGTGGAAGAGCAATACTGACAGGAGCTCCAACCTGCAGATGGGCATCGTGACCCTGTCCGTGACCCCGCCAGCCGACGCTCCTGTGGGGAAGTACTCGCTGTCTGCAAGGACGCCGAGTGGGGAGACCACTCTGGGAACTCTGGTGGTGCTCTTCAACCCCTGGTGCTCAGGTAGGGAGCGGTACTGCAGCCCTGACAAGACAAATGAAAAAAACCTGAGACATTCTGCTTGTAAATTGAGAGTGATGATCACACCGCTGCCAGTATTGATGTTCTAGAGTCTGTTTGGGTCGACCTAATGTTAGACCGGGTCTAATGATCCCGGTCTACTCGGATCAGCTCTATTTTTTCAAAAGTAAAAAATGCCCGTGAGGTTCCGGGGAAGTCCCTTTTGGACTAGATTCAACATTTTAGACCAGTGAGGACCTCTGCTTTCACGACCTAGAAACGTTAACTTGTGTGTTTTGTTCTAATCATTTGTCACAGTTTGGCCTCCACTAATGTGAGCAATATGAGTGGCTGACAACTGAACAAATATTCCAGTTGCCCGATATGATGACGCATTTACTGTTTGCCAATGTGCTTTACAGCAAAGTTTTAAAGCTTTTAATCAACCTACTTGAAGGGGGCTTGAAGGTTTAGTTTCCATGACTACAATGCGTTTTCTGTGCTGGTCTACAGAATGACCCTTTTGTGTTTGTTTGTAGAGGACTTGGTGTATCTTCCTGATGAGAACGAAAGACAAGAATATGTGATGAACGAACTGGGAGTTATCTATATGGGAGTATCAGTTTACCCCCAACCAATGAACTGGGTCTTTGGACAGGTAAGCATTAGAGTGCTGATAGACTTACTTTTGACTTTGCATCAAGACCGTTTTGTGTATCCTGCATTGCTTCAGATCGCTGGTTGAGCGGGTGCTCGAACATTAATGCCATCTTCACGAGGTAAATTACAGCATTTGTCATGCCTTCAAATGGCTAAAACCACCAAAAACAACCTATGTTTACATTTACCTCACAATGACCTCTTGCTGCCATGTGAATTATGACTTGTCTGTCAGGAACAAAAGGCAGAAGTACCAGGATGTTATTATGGTGCATTCATGCAATACCGGCAAAGTGGGTACAACAGGAAACAGACAACTGGGAAGACGTAGGCTAATTTAAAAATGGATACTGTGGTTTGTTTTACGCAAGTAATCTTTTCATTGTAATCTCAGCGTACACCAGACTGACACATACAGGTGTAAAAAAAGTCAACATTTTCTGGGCTGGCAAATGGCCTACTGTAAAGCTACCTGTCTTGTATAATCCAGCACTATGTGTTTAATGTTTCAATTCAATGTCCAATGTGTGGCCCTTTACTTTGTTTACTTAAGTCACTATGGCCCCTTTGAAAACAAATGTTGCCAACCCCTGTTGTAGAGCCACAACGTCTGCAGAGGAAGGAGTTCAGGGTGGATGGATGGGTCAACAAAACGTCTTACTTTGGCATGGCAGTCAAATGTCCACGTTGGGTTTTCTTATGACCTGAACACGAATGTTCCTTGACCTTAACCAGGTGGACATTATTGTAAATTGTAACGCAAGTCCCCTCACCTTTACAAGTTAGTCATTTTATCTCAAACCATGAGCTTTCCCTAACCAAGACGTTTTTGTGCCCAAACCCAACGAAACTTTAATCCCAGCTGTTAGGGAAGAAGCAGTTTGGGACGGCACAGACAAACATGATCATCCTGCTGATACAGGCGTCAGATCAGAAACCACTTCCACGTGTTTCTCAGCAAAAAAACGAACGTATTTTGTTGTTTGCGGTGCTCAGGGTAACACATTAGAATGATTGGAATGATTCGACTCGGATTTGCCTCTTAGCGGATACACATTTAATCCTCCAGGTACACGAAAAGTACACACACAGTATGTGAACAATGCCACTCCACTGCAGAAAGTTTACACCGTAAAAAGGAAACCTATCATGGGCCTTACAGACATATTGAAAGGGCAGCCGTGGGTAAGTTGGTATTTTGGTCAATTTGTAGTTCTGACTTGTGTCTTCCTACCTAGTTTGAGGAGGAAATGGTGGACATTTGTCTCAAGCTGTTGGACGTCAACCCAAAACATGAAAGAGACCCGGCTGATGACGTCTCTGCTCGCTGTAACCCTATCTATGTTAGCCGTGTGCTCAGCGCCATGGTAGGACCAGAGTTCTTTTAAATTGATTTACTCTGAATGCCTTTTGACAGAAATCACTGTATATTTACAAAAGTCTCATTCCGAATGCAGTGCTTACTTGTAATGGAGCACTTTTCAATTGTGTCATTCTTACTTTTTACTGACCGTAAGTAGAATTTGAATACTTCTTCCAGCAATGAGGAATGTGAACTTTATAATATTACCTGCGACAAATATAGGGGGCACTTCAAATGGCAGAGGGTTACATTTAGCTTATCTACTACTCCAGATCAACTGTAACGATGACCGAGGTGTGTTAATGGGATGCTGGAATGGCAACTATAATGATGGAGTAAATCCCAGCTACTGGGCCAGCAGCGTCAGCATCCTTCAGCGCTGGTATCAAACAAACTGCGATCCAGTCAAGTACGGACAGTGTTGGGTGTTTGCTGGTGTAATGTGCACAGGTACTGTAATGTGTTGTTCATGTGCATCAGTGTTGGCATCAAATATTAGCAACACTAAGATACTGTTTCCCTTTCTCATTACCTTGTGTGCATTAACGATCGTGTCTGTGCATGTTTAAATGCTTCCAGTGATGCGGTGCCTGGGTATCCCATGTCGCGTTGTCACAAACTTCCAGTCAGCCCACGACACAGACAACAGCCTCACTATCGATGTGTATTACGACGACTACGGATTACAAGCCAAGGAGCCCAAAGACAGCATCTGGTAAGACGGCATTCAGACAGAGCAAAGATGTCCCTCTGTTGGTCTTTGGTTCTGATGACCTTTGTAGGGCTGCTCCAAAACAAAGAAAGACACTACTATGAAAGATAACGCAGCTCTCACTCTGAGCGAGCAAACCTGAAACGTTTGTTTCTGCCACTGTGGTCTGGAAAGCGTCATTGGCCAATTGCCCACGACGGATTTCATTTTGAGTATGCTGTACAACAGACGATGTACAGTCCTCGCCTTAAAACGGTGTCAACTTGATCCCAGTTCTACACCTGTTTGGATGAATGTGCCACTCGTCTTTGCCAAATGGGAAAAAGTTTTTATTTCTGATTGAATTTGAGGCAAAAAAATTAAATAAAATAAAAGAGGCCATACAAATAATGGCCAAACATGTAAATAATGTGTCCTTTGATTCCAAAACACCTACTTTAAAAATCACCTGTTCTCTAGATCGGGAGCTTGGAGAGGCAGCAAACGACATCATCGTCTGGGCACTCCCAGTACTGTAGTTTGATTGTTGGTACATTTCCAGCTGAGTTTGTCACTTGGCTTTGCGAGGGTACTAAAAATAAAATTATATAAATAAAATTGGCCCATGCGCTCACATTTCTGCAGCTTCTCAGATAGATTCTCAGAATATGCAAACTCCCAACTCCCCTTGATTAAACATTCATTGGACAAGGCCATTTAGCAAGTGTTCCTTCCAAAGACAACCAGTTCAAACTGTTTTAAAAGCTTAAAGTCTCTCATCACAAATCAACAATAAGTACTACTGAGCAAACACCCTAGCACCCTGAATCCTTTAGCAGCCACCCCGAACAACCTATGAACTCTTGCCAACACAGTCATCTTAATCAATCAGAGAACCTTAGGAACCAGACAGCACCATTAGGTCCCACCCATTAGAACCCAAAGGAGTAGAGAACTGAGGAACTTGTCTGTGTAATGCAGGAACTTCCATGTGTGGGTGGAGGGATGGATGAAACGGCCAGACCTCAAGAATGGAGACTGCTATGATGGTTGGCAAGTCTTGGATCCCACACCACAGGAAAAGAGCGAAGGTGAACACAATTCTGACAGACTCCCAAATAAACAACGCCAACACCTTCTACCCGAAACTAGGACCAAGTTGCGCAGGGTTCAATCCTTGGTTCAGTCTTTTTGAAAATGTTTTTAAGTCAAAGTCAGACTTTGTTTTTCTTGCCCCAGGGGTGTTCTGTTGTGGTCCAGCCCCAGTCACCGCCATCCTCCAGGGCGAGGTGAACCTGAAGTATGACGTGCCATTTGTCTTTTCTGAGGTCAACGCTGACATTGTCAAATGGATGGTCAGTGCCAGTTCCTAGTATCTACATGTTATAATGATAGGACTCTTTAACTAGCTGCATAATACTTTCCCTTGCAACACAGGTTGATTGAAGACGTTAATAGAGCCCACCATTTTTCCTCCTGGAGTCAAGTTTTATTGATTTATATAAATTAATACAGGTTACATTTACATGAACTTCCACTCCATGGCACTATTTTGAGTCCAACCATTTTATAATTTGGTTAAGAACGAATACTTACTGGGTAAGTAAGCGAATGAAGTTCTTTTATTTATTTTCCTCGTCTTGCACAAAACAATGGCAAATTTATTTTCTGATTTTGTTCCTGTCCTCAGACCAGCGCTACTGGTTTAAGGTGCAAAATGCAGTGTGACACTGTGACAGTAGGTCAGAAGATCTCGACCAAGGCTGTTGGCTACAACATGAGAAACGACATCACAAACAGCTACAAATACAGAGAAGGTAAAGACTGTTTCCTTGAAATAATATTTCACTGAGTATCTTTTGAATTTCAAATAGTTTGCCCCTTAAGGCTTGAAATGTGTCTTAAATAAAGTTTGTTTCAAGCTCCTTCTCAAAAGGACAGCAGCTTTATTCATCTTGGATTCATAGCCGTTGATGCCAATGGTGATCCAAATGCAGCAAAACAAACAAATTGTCCAGTTCAACATATTAATTTCTCTGAAACGAAGAGAGACCGGTTCATAACATATAGGTTATTTGTGACTGGCACCCTTAAGATGGCGGTTTATTGATCATGTGTAAGCCAAGAGTTTAAGAACTCATTAACTCTTACAATGTTCTTGATTTTCTTATAAGCACAACTTCATTGGCTTGAAAGATGTGATCAGGGTTTCAAAGGCTACAAAATAATCAAAAGGTGCACAAGATGGGTATACCCATATTTCTGCAGCACCTCCAACAGAAACTCTTGGGAAGCAAGATACATTTTAATTAAATGAAATTCCCAGATCAGAAACATTTGTAGTAGATAATACAGTAACTACAGGCTCTACCTAGTAATTCCCTAGCAACCATTACAAGTCAACCCTCTAACGATAAAAGCACAACACCCAAGCAACGATTTACCAACCAGCCATTAATACCATAACAGCCACCCAGAAACACCAGAGCAGCTAGCCGAAACACCAGAGTAAGCACAAATTCATTCATCCAGGTTGTATCAAGCTGTATATTATATTAGTATTTTCTATGGTCTTCATTGTGCCTTTAGCGTTTTAAAATGTTTTGTTGTGCGTTTTACCCTATGATTCTCGGCCCTGATCTAACTGAATCGTGGGTATTTCTCCAACAGGCAGTGCAAAGGAGAGGGAAGTGTTTAATCATGCACTCAACAGACTGAACCCAAAAGAGGATCAAGACGAGCCACTGAAGATGATGAAAATCGAAGCGGTAAAAACCAAGATGCTGTGGGGCAATGTGTAACTTTATGGCAGAAGGAGGAAACATGCGCTATTTCTGTATGACATAATGAACATCTGTGGCTTCAAATATTTGTTACTTGTGTCCAAACAGTCTTTTCCAGTCAGCAAGTAGTAGGACCCAATATCAAACTTCAATGCTAAACGCTAATATCGGCGTGCCAATAAGTTCACAATGATGCTGAGGTTTAGTAGGTAAAATGTTTGCCTTGGTCACCATTTTAAGGTGTTAGCGCGCTAACATTTGCTAATGAGCACGGAACACACGTGACAGAATTCCGTCAGTTTTGCAGGTATTTGGTCATAAACCAAAGTATTGGACAAGGTGAACAAATTGCTGCGTGAAAAGTCATAATACTTTACAACAATAGGGTTTCATTACAACCCGTTTATTAAAAACATTTGGATTTCAGGGGCGGTGAGGACAGAGTGTTCAAAGATCAGTTGTGATTTTATTTGTTTAAGAAAGACATTACATAACTTTCCCTCCACACCAGGAGACCAAGATGCTGAGGGGTCAGGACATTAAGCTGCAGCTAAAGCTGAGCAACAAAGACCATACCAATAAGACCATGTTCATCCGTGTCAACGCCCAGGCCATGTGGTACAACGGCAGACCAGTACACAACGTCCAGAGCACTTTCGAAGAGAAGACGCTACAGTCCGGACAAGGTCTACTCTTATACTCAATATTATGTTCCATTACAACCCATTATGTGTTTTGAAGACATTTTCTCACCATCAAACTGAACTAATTATTATTACATATCGCAATGCTATAAAAAGTTGGCGTTGTTTGGATACAGGTTTATAGAACTCCTTTAGGTCAACACAGAATCAAAAATAGAATTAGCCCTCTGTTTCTTACGTGTCCCACAGATGTGATCCTTCCTATCAAGATCCCATTCTCAGTCTACAATAAATACATGGTGGGCTGTGACAGTATGAAGGTTTCAGCCGTGGCCATAGACAAACAGAAGAAAGACGACATCTATGCGGCTGAGATTGACATCGCCCTGGAGGACCCCCCCATCTCTATTAATGTCAGTAAAGTCCGCTGGTGTTTATTGTGTAAAACTGAAAGAAGGGTTTGACTGAGCACCCATCAGCAATACAATTGTCGAGACATTTCACTCAAAACCACAAATGTCAACCTCGTGGTGGCGTCAGAGGAAAAGTCAGGGGATCGTCAAAGTCAGTAGGCTTCCTCCTCTGGGGACCACGGATGTCCTCGCCAAATGTCAGGGCATTTCGTCCAGCAGTTGTTGGGATATTTCAGTCTGGTCCAAAGTGGTAGACTGAGAGCTAGACTAGTGCTTAAAAAAAAAGAGAGAAAAACCATTCACAGTATTGTATTAACTCTCAAGATGCTGAACAGGTGTGTGTGTGTGTGCACCGGTGTGTGCATTGTAAAGTACATTAATGATGTGTGGATGTGTTTTAGGTTCTGAGTGAGGCCCATCTGTACCGTACCATGACTTTGGAGGTGAAATTTACAAACCCACTCAATGAGACGCTGAGAAACTGCTCTCTGACTGTCATCGGATGTGGCCTTTTCAAATCAGACCACGTAGAAAGGTTAGTACGTTGGCACCAGGTTAACATCTAAAGTACATGGGAGATCCACGCGTTCTCAAAAGGTATCAAACAGTTACCTGCAACTGATTCATTTCTTGATTTTGATGGCAGAATATACATTATTTATATTCAGTAGCTCTTCTTCCACTCAGGTCACAAACTTTAAACTTGTGTGATTGGCTGAATTTAAAGAAATAGCACTTTGGTAAATATGCTCATTCCCTTTGTTTCTGAATGTTTCATAAGAAATCGATACCACTCACGTCTGTGCAATAAGTGTGGCGCTACAGCCGGGAATTTATTAGCCTAGCTTAGCATAAAGACTGGAAACAATGTTAAACAGCAAGCCTGGCTCTGTCCAAAGCTCACGAATTCACCTAACAGCACCTCGAAAGCTCACCGATTAACACTCGTTTGTTTAATTTGTACAAAAACAGAAATGTAAAAAATTTTGAACTTTGGACAGAGCCCGGCTACTGGTTTCCCCTCGCTTCCTGTCTTTGTTCTAAGCTAATTGCCTCCTGGGCTCCAGCGCAGACATGAGAGTGGTAGGAATCTTCTCATCGAACTCTGAAAGAAAGCAAAATGAGCATATTTCCCAAAATGGTGCACTATATTTCTTCAAATAAGCCATCACAGAAAGCAGTCGAAATGACAAAGCGTCAAGCTGCTGAGACCAAGTAAAATATCTGCCCATGTTTCTCAAAGTGATGTGACCTTGTACACACTGTCCATGCACCATTTTAATGTTTTATACCGTTTTGGAATTTAAAAACATGCTGGGGTTGATGTAACGCACAAAATTCAAGCTTTAACTTTGTACCCTGTGTGTGTGTGTTATCAGCGATGTTAGGGAGTTGCTGCCAAACGCCACACTGAAGCTTGAAATCGCAACGAGCCCCTACAAGGCCGGACTGAAGACCGTGGTGGCCAACTTCGACTGCAGCGCCTTCCGGCACTTAAGGGGCAGCTGCATCGTCGACGTCAAACCCTGAAGCTCCGCTTACACTCCCCACGTCCTGCACGCCTTGTGTTTGTGTGTTTGCAGTCTCTGATTAAGGCTAAAATGAGCAGGATATGTATTTTACAGCTTATTATTAATCACGCTGTGGGCTTTCTTCACACATTGTAACTTAAGGTACCCTCTCCTTGTGGTGTTTGTCTCCAAAATATGTTAAGAGGAACAAATGTGTTGAATGCATTGTGTTCCAGCTAATTAATCATTCATATATATATAGCAATCAAAAATGTCAAATATCTTATTGTTCCAGCTTCTCAAATATGAGCAATAACTGATTTCTCTGTTTGCAAATTGAAATTATTTTGGACGGTCGGTCGGACGTCACTTTGGGCTTCTGGGAATGTTGTGGGACTATTTACAGGCAGCGGGGGTTACGGACGTGTTCGAGTTTGACTACACTTTTCATTTTGAATGCAAGGATTTTGATGACTTTCCAAACTGTATTTTCACAGTACTGGTTTGTAAGGAAGCGTTTCTTCATATGTTTAGCAGTGGTAGATCACATTAGTTCTTGTGTTAACTTAGAATATCAAAATGAAAACCATGCGAGGCTGATAAGTAATGTCTGACGTGAGATGCATGGTTACCTTTTAAAAGTCTGAAATATATCTGTGAGGTAACGACTGTAACTGCAGAAATATTCAACCTGACAACAGTTGATTGGTGGTGGATTTTCAATAAGTCTAATAAAAATGTGTTTTCAACCAAGTCCTGCCTCTTTGATGTCTTGACTAAACAGGTGGATCGTTTTTCTTCTCAAATAAAAGGATTACTGGCCTTTATGCTTAAACAGCAAACTACCTTCATATCAATATCAAATACAAGAAGGTGTTGGAAGAAAACAAAAATCCAACAAAGTGTTAGTCCGTCTCAACATTTTCCAACTTGCCTACCCGCTTTGTGGTACTCCGATACAAGCCTAAAATCCTTACCAAAAAAAAAAAAACAGCTCGCAAATATAACGTTTCATTTATTTAAAGGCTCAGTCGTTTCCTAAAAACAGCTGGCCGCTTTTAGCAAACGCTACTCAAACAGGAGCAAACAGTGCATTTTGTTGGGGGGACTATTTTCAGCTGCGGATTAATCCACATATGTGGTGAAGCATTCGTTTAGCCCTCGAGGGCCAACAATTAAAACGAGATCTGCCTTTCACGTCCACAAACCCAGTTTACAAATGGAGCAGGATGTGTGCGTGTGAGTTTCCTTGCAAGCAAGGTTACTGAAATGCTAAAGCACAGAGAGTCCTTCCTTTTAACTCTCAACTGTTACACAGAAATATATTTGTGCGCACCTACGGAAACCCTAGTTCTAAAAACAACTTGCTGTTTTTACACTTAAACAAAGGAAATATTAACACGTTAATCAAGGGCTTTACATGAGCTGGTTTAAATTCTGTTGTATTTTTACAACCTTTAAAGAAGGTTTAGGCTATCCATGCCTATTCGTTATAAAGAGAAACCTTTAAAATACAGCATCAGCCAGCTCACTCACTGGATTCAGTTTTTCATCTGATGCCTGCCGATCAGATGATATCAGGGGCCGATAAGATTACAGACAAGAGGAGCCTGCACTGACAAACCACCCACATCTTTGTTGGACTTCCTGAACTTTCCCAGAGGCCATTTTGAGCAAAAATGGCGACACATTTCCACCTCTTAAATTGTAACTCCACTGGGTTTATTTACTAGCAGTCAGTTTAAAAGGCTTACAGCCTTAAATATGGGGTCATTTCCCTGCAAGATATATTTTTGACTTGACGACCGCAAGAAGAATTTCAATCGAGGGGATTTTATTTTTCCCTAATATTTTATTTCAAAAAGGGAATTTGACGTGCGCGTGCTCGACTCCGCCGGGGCACAAGTAAGACGAGATCGAGATCTGTTACGTGGCCTTTTAGTAAACACACAGACATCTTTTGGCACGCTTCCAGTACAGACACATGCTGTACATGACTGCCAGATGCTACTGATGTGAACACATTCAGCTCTGGTATGAGGACAACTTTCTGTTATTTTTTTTTTTTTAAATAGTCCCCGTATCTCTGCACACAGCGTGACTGATCTGAATCTCTGGGAGGGCAGGCGGTGTGTATGCGACTCCGGAGATATCCAATACCAAGACAAATATCATATAAGACAGTCAGATAGACGGTAGAACGACACAGCAAGTAATGTAACTAATGTAGGGAACGAATTTCAGGTGTTGAATATAAATCGAATAGTAAAAAAAAAAAGTATACTAATCGATTTTTATAATAATAAAATAATTATATATACACACACACATTACAATTTTGCCATTGTCATCATAACTGTATATGTTATGATTTTTATGCTATGAATCTATTCTGTACTTACGACATCTATTGCATGTCTGTCCGTCCTGGGAGAGGGATCCCTCCTCTGCTGCTCTTCCTGAGCTTTCTATCATTTTTTTCCCTGTTAAAAGGGTTTTTTTGGGTAGTTTTTCCTTAATCGAATCGAGGGTCTAAGGACAGAGGGGGTCGTATGTTACAGATTGTGAAGCCCTTTGAGGCAAATGTCATTTGTGATACTGGGCTATATAAATAAAATTGAATTGAATTGCTGAAATTACCATTCAAATGTTTTTGTTGTTTTTTTATATAAATGCAGTGGCCGAAATTACCGTTTCGACTCACCGGCCAAAGGATTAAAACATCCACCAGCCAAGCATTTCTTTATTTTTTTTTTTACCAGCCAAAATAATAAATGTCCTTTTTGTGTCACATATGCATTAGTTTCAAGGTATCATGTTGAATGTAAACTTGAAGAGGCCAGAGCAAGATTTGAAGCAAAATTAATTTAATATAGGCTATTGATTAACAGTTAATCAGTTGAAACCTGAATGCAACTCTGGATCTCAAAATTCTACTGATGTGTTTGCTATTAAATGTGCTGACAGCATGTACAATAGTCAGTATTGATGAGTTATTTTAACCCAAACCGTGAGCTTTTCCTAAACCGGACCAAACTGCAACCGTCGTTACAGCATCAGGAATGGCAGAAAGCGACGCGCCCACAGAGATCACCGACCCGGAGCATTTACGAAGCGACGTGGGGCAAGTTTATGAAACAACAAAACGGAAAAGATGTAGTAATCTGCAGAACCTGAGGGCACCCCCGATAACGCGAACCCCTGGCAACCCCGGCGATCTCAAGTCCGAGGAACCGCGGCTAAAGCAGCGCAAAGAAGGGGCGCACCAGCTGCCCGCCAAAACCGCCACAAGTTAACGCTATTCATGTTGTGCCTAAGCTCAAGTATTACTTAGGAAGAAAGCCATGGCCTGTTGGTAACTCCAAATGTTGGTTGGTAATGTTGGACCGCCCTCTGGTGGACAGAGCAGCCACATGCTGATAGTGGCACTGGTAATGCACAAGCCTGTATAAGCACTGTTCAGCAATGCTCATTTGAGCATCTAAAAAAAAAAAAAAAAGCAAATATAATTTGAATATTAAAGAGGAATGACATTCGAAAGGGATTATAAACATTGACAGCCACTACGCAGAGAGGGCGAGACGGGTTTCCCAGAGCCAGCTCAGCTGCTGCTGCTATTCCAGCTGAATGTCCGCGGGCAGGTCATATAACGTTACCTGACACACAAATCACGGCTGGAATAGTGTTGTGTGGCTCGGGCCCAGCCACTTTGTCTGTGTCCCCGTTTACAGAACCAGGCCTGAGTACAAACACCGGAGTTTGATTTAGTGCGCGCGCTAAAACCGAGAGGAGATGTTCGATGAATTTGACAAAAAAAGACACGTGTTGGAGTAGAGTCGCCAACATGGGTAACACGCCTGGGTCTCTGGCTCTTTAAAATGTAAAAGCCAGCACTTGGGTCAGACCAACCCAGGGTGCGTGCTGTCCAACAGTTATCCAGCGGTGGGGCTCAACTTGGGTTGATTTTTAAACCAGCTGGGGGTTTTTTGTTGTGTGTGTAAAGGTTAAAAAACAATCTTGCTGGAGGTGGGAGGTGCGTCACAGTAACTCAGTTTGCTTTAAAAGGTACTGTTTAGTAAAGGAAGGCACCTCTCTCATCAGATTTCATTAAGCTCTGATCCAAGGCGGTAAGTTTTTAAGTTTTTCTTGGTGCATCTTCTTCTCCGCTGCGATGTTCGCCTTAATTTATGCTTTTTAAAAAAATAAAACATGTTTTGTAATAAAGAAAATTAAGAAGGACCGTTGTTCAGGAATATCTAAAAAGATGCATATTTTAAAGTTGTTCCCGCACTTGAAGTGAAAGTCAAAAGTAGCCTTTGGTTTGTTTGGTGGGTTGTATGACCCCTGGGCCTGAGAAGCCTGCGTGCACGCGGGAAAATAATCAGTCGCTCGAGCAAGTAAAAGTACCTTTTTTTAACAGGTGGAGCTACTGATGTAATTGAATACTCAACACAGATAAAACTCTTGGCTTCAACGCCACTTCGCAGGCATCAAATATTAAAGGCTGTGTTGTGACAAAACTGAAATGTTAACATTAGGTGTCCCTAATAAACCGGCAGCTGAGGGGATACACAGCAGACGGCAACCTATGGGGCAATATATATAAAATATAAAAAGGTACAGCACATGATGAGGTAAGATGGCCGTTATGATGCTAGAAAGAGTCAGCCAAGAGCTCGGTATTAAAGAAGCTGTAATAGAGACACAGCTAGCGGTTTCTGTAGCGGCCAGCCTATCAATCATGGTATCAATTAAGTAAGTAAACAGCGAATATCAACACAAACAGTGGTAACATTGATGTAACAGCTCTTAATGAACCAGCATTGGCCTAACCAAACACACTAAAACCACCACGCAACCAGCGAGACAATTAACATTAATTAACGTCGAAACTTAACTCACCATTTTTTTCTCCGACGGCAAAACAAACTCCGCTAAATCCTCCAGAGAACAGAAACTCCACGTCTTCGTCCACACGGCTCAATACAACAAAAAAATAAAAATAAAATAAAGCAGAACCATCTTTTACTCTTTGTGTTTCGAGCGGTCTGAAGCCGAGAGCGACGCGTCGGCCATCACCGTGAGCTCGGCAGCTGGTCGCCAGCTGGCTCGTGACGTCAGTCCCACCTGCGCAGGTGCAGGTGAGGGCGGTGCAGGGGGCGCGTCCCATTCCGCTAGCGTGTCTCCTACTGCAGCCTTTTCTCACCTTACAGAGAGGCGAGACAGGTGACGTGAGGGTGGCGGGAAGGGCAGTTACTCAAGTACTGTGCTTAAGTACACATTCGAGGTACTTTACTTGAGTATTTCTGTGTATTGCTGCTTTTTGTTCATATTTTCCCTGTAAATTTTTCAATATTCTTTCTGTATTTCTTGACTTCTGTAGTACTTGTTTTTTTTATTTATTTCTCTTACAATGTTAATTGTTGTGCGCCAATATACCAAAGCAATGTTAAAAACCTGCATGGTTTAAAAGGTATTGGCATCAAAATATACTTTATAAACAATAAACTGCAATTTCTGACATTTCTTTGTTCTTTCCTCTGACCAAAGGATACACAGTGTGTGATGATGACGTCCCTGAAGAGATGGCGTCTCCTCCCCCTCGCTGCCTCCCTCCTCCCGTCCGTCGTTCCTGCAGTAACTGAAGTGGTGGGTTCAGTGTGACCAGTTTCTCCAGGAGGAAACTTTTTCCGCCACAGGTCCCAGGAATCTTGGAGGGCGGCAACATCCTGAAACAGAACCGATTCAAGCCCATTTGCCAGACCTTTGAGAAGGAGAGAAGGTTCGTGACGCTCTACGACGTCAAGAACAAGATTCCGGTGTTTTCTGCCTACAAGTAGTGAGGGGATGGAGGAGGGAAGAGACCCGACACCCCTTGGAAGATAGAGCCACAGGAGCGGGATTTTGTCTTTCATCTCCTCAGACTGGCAGCGATCGACCAGTGTTACCTCTTCAAGAGAGCGACAGCAATGCTACCTTTTCCCAAACTGAGTGGTCTTCTCATGAAAAGGGCCTCTTTCTCTGTTAAAAAGTGCACATCTTGCTTAGCTTGCCCGTGACGTGGGTTTAATCTGATTAAGGTCACCGGACATTGTTATCCCTTGGCCTTGGGAAAGTATCGCATCTCTTGCCTTATTATACCGGTCAGTAAGATGACCGTTCAGTGTGTCAGATTAAATCAGACTAGTCTGGGTTACTTTGGATTCATCAAAATCTAACTAACTAACTTTCTGGTAGTTAATTTGATCATACCGATGATATGAGAAGCCTACAACTGACTGAGCCTTCCAACTTTTGCAGCTTGAAGATGAAGAAAGAAGCACCGACAACATGAGGACCGACAGATACAACCACCAGGCCAGCGACTACGATTATTCAAATGAGAGAGGCTATAATAGGGGCCATTTATTTCCAACTTGTCATGCATTTGATGATAACGATAAAGTCTCAACGTTCACCCTGACAAACATCGTTCCACAAGCAGTGACTTTCAACGGTGGCAGCTGGCAAAAAATGGAGAAGTGCGTCAAATGTGTCCTGCTAGAGTACTGCAGAAACAATACTGGCGGCGTTGAAGGCTTTGTAGTGACGGGGCCACGGCCCAGCAGGGACAACAAACTCAACAACAAAATGAATATACCCTCCATTCTCTGGTCCGCATTCTGCTGTTACAGTCACAGCCAGAACGAGTGGCTAGCGACTGCACGCTGGGGCGACAACATTGCAGAAAACTCCCAATCGGGATATCTGCAGACAAAGACTTTGGAAGAACTCTCTCAAGAACTGAGCACATCGGACTCAAGATTCGAGGCGTTTCCTTCACAGTGTCCCCTCGACAAAACTGTTGCTGAGTTCTACCCTGAAATGCCTGAAACCTGCGATTGCCCACGCCACGCTTCATCCACATCCGCCCATCGCACTAACACACCCTCAACTACTGCTACTCCCGCTTGGAGCACAACTACGGAAACAACAACAACTGAAGCCGCAAGCAGCGATGATCGGGCCCTCGCACCGAACAGTCAACCCCCCCCACCCCGTCCAACAACAGCGTCTGTCTTTTCAAATACCACTACAGCCACAACCCTTCTACGACGATCATTACGACAACTACTAAACGCCAAGCTAACACGACAGCTCAGCACCTCGGCATCGACCACTCATACCTGTCTTCTTCCGCTCCTCCTTCAGCCTCTTACTTATTCTGTTCCGACCTATCTGGAACACTGTTTTGCTGATAGCCGATTAACAGCCAGGCAAGTACAATCATATCGGACGACGCCAGCGTACCCAGTGCCAGCATAAGAAGGGCTAGATGTGTTTGCCGTCTCATAGCAGCCGTCACAAGAGACCCCTAATGAAAATGTAACCTTGATGACAACATTTAACCTCAGCCAAGTAGTTTGAGTTGCCTAAATAGCTTAATTCTGTGGTTGCCACATGTTGAAATGTGATAATAGTGCATTTTAAAATCTTGACTTTTAACCTTTAAAGATGTTTTAAATGAATGTAATGTGTTTTTTCATCCTTTATATATGAAATACTGCCTGTTGGATTTAGAATTTCCTCTACAACTGTTCTGCAGCTCGTATATAAAAATAAATCAAATCATGTTCATGTTCAATTCAATACAACTAGCTTCGTATTTGTGCAATTTGACTTCCCATATTGATGGGTTGTAATTCAGAGAAAAGGTGTGCTTTGCATAACTTCAGAGGAAGATGGAAAATGTCAAATATTCTAATGGCGCTGTGTTTGAACAATATAAATAAAATAAATTACACAAAAGCCTGTCTATAACCCCACTATTTAAACCACTATTACCGAGCCACATTCGGCTTCACAGGAGGTCTCATGAGGACTCATCCCAAACACGCTAAACTAAAGGGAACTAAAGACAATAAAAACTGCTTTGTCCACAAAAAACCGCAAGCTTGTGGATCATTATTTCTCCAGGAAGAAAACTCTGGAAGGTTCTTTATGGAAATAAATCATCAGAAGCTCTGCTGTGCATGAATGGGAAAACTTTATTGATACATGTGTAGTGTTCCTCTACTTTACGTACCGGTCTGTGAGAAGCTCATCGACGTCAGCGTAGCCGACTTTGTCGGACAAGGTCTTGGCGCGAAGCTTTGGCTTTGACGAGGTGAGGAGGCACGCCCGTCCGCAGAGCCTGCCTCACCACCAGGCTGTCCGTCACCAGCGCCTCCTCCAGCTGGTTTGTTTCCATGGGAACCCCCTGGCTGTCCCTTGGCGCCAACAGGTCTGAGACCAGCTCCGTCACGTCGGCCTAATCAGCGCCGTGGGTTTGAACCCTGTGCTGGACGTTCCTGAGGACCAGGTGGTGAGGGAGGTTAACGCTCAGTGCCTCACGGACAACCACTGCGGTTTCTGGAGAGTTCCCGGGCAGGAAGTCACAGCACCTCGAGGAAACGGGGGCGATAATGATGCGAGAGTTACTAGCAACCATTACGCACAGGAGACTCAAATCAAGCAAACAATAACATTGAGTGAGTTGACAGGACGTTCTCCTACCGAAGGAGCTTTCACACTCCTGCATCGAGTCTCCGAGTGACCGAACTCTTGGAGCGACATCACACCAAACGCTTGATGAGGCTTTCAATTCCATATTCTATTAAAACTACATGTGGCAGGTGTAGCAGCCGTAGATGGAAATACTCAAGTCAAGTACCTCAAAATCTTACTTAATACAGTACTTGTGTAAATGTGATGTTCCACCACTGCTGTTACCAACACTTCTGCTGTTCTGCCATTACTACCACTACAAATTATATTTCTAATAATACTAGATAAATCAGGGGTGACTTCAATGAAAAGCGCCAAGAAAATTAGACTTTTGCAAACACACTTTCAACTGCAGACGATCAGGCTTATTTTCCGAGTTGTCTTCAGTTTCATTATCACTGTTAATCACCAAGTACAGCAGGTTTAAAATAATGAACATTAATAGTGTCGGGCACGAGTGGTGTGTGTAGCGTGTGTGCGTGTGCGTGTGCGTGTGCGTGTGTGGGCGGCAGTGGTATCGGATGCAGGGGGGTGTTTGTGTGCAGGCAGCCGTGCATAAACAGCTCGGCTAATGTGGAAGGGGAGGCGAGGCGTCATGGATCAGGAGTGAAAACACACACACACACACACACACACAGTGCAGTCAGGAGTCAGCAGGACACACAGCAGTTTTACTTTTACTGTCAGACTGGACAGCGCTGGCTGTGGTACTTTGGCAGTAGCAGCTGCTGTAAATAGGCGTTTGTGTGGTGGTGGATACCATAAGAACAGGCCTAATAACGGTAACGGTTTTATTAACAGCAGCCGACGTTTGTTTGCAGGAAGAGAGTCTCCATGAATCCACCTGAGGTAAGACAATCTCGTTTTATGTATATTACATTAGGTTTTCAGGGGGGCTTCATGCCTTTACTGGAGATTTTAACAGTAGCGAGATAATAGAAAATCGGGTGGAGGGAGCGAGAAAAGGGGAGCGCCCCAAACCACTAAGTTGCCAGGGGCAACAGGGTGCATGAATCCAGATACAATAATGAGGGGAAACGCATGACACATATTTAATAAAGGGGAACTATGGATGGATTACAGCAGCATTTTCCCCGTTGCCGCTGCTCAGGTGGAGCTACTTCACGTGCAGTCAGCGAGTTCGGCCCAGTGGGGCCCAGCCTGTCGGGGGGCCGGGGGCCCCTCCAAAGGGCCACACGATAAATCAGAGGGCTCGTGACATGATTAATGGGAGAGGAGAGGAGAGAAGAGGAGAGGAGAAAACATTTGCATTCTGTTTTGGACTTTTCTCTAATCTTTTCCGGTTTTTTTCCCCGCGAAACATTTGAACATTTATTTAAATGGCGTGTGAGTAGAAGTGTCCCTTTGGTGGCAGCGGGCTGAAACATGACAAGGGGCCTCAACTAGACACTGGTTTGCTTGGCCCACAAGTTTAACATCCCTCTCTGAAATATAGCGGAGTAGAAATATAAAATAGCATAAAATGGGAATACTCAGGTAAAGTACGGGTACGTCAACACTGCACTTAAACGCAGTACTGGAGTGAAAGCACTTTCAGGGTAACTGCGGCTCCCCTCTCTTTTCCCCTCCTCTTGTTTTTCCCCTCCTCTCCGTCGGCCCTCTCGCCACCGTAAGCTGATCTTTCCTAGCCCCCGTGGAGGTCAAAGGTCAGGAGGGAATTTGTAATACAACAGGAAGTGTGTGTGTACCTTATGAATCTTTGATAACGCAAGCAAACTGTTCTGGATGATGGATTTATCAGAGTGCGCGCGTGTGTGTGGATGACTAAGAAGTTCATTTATTGAAGAAATTGATTTATTATTGATAAGATTATAATAGCCAATAATGACGGCTGATTGCATTATTGATTAGACCAGATAAAGCAGCTGCTGAAGTTCCACAACACTCTTATGGGATCACGTAGGTCTGACACACACACACACACACTTTTCCATCGCTCCCGTCATTTCTTCCCCGTCTTTATGTACCGATGACTGTATAAATATTCTGTTGACATTAAAGTTGCTAATTAAAGTTTTTAAAAAAAATCAACCTTTAAATCGCCTCCTCTGGCACTTCCTGTCCCCCTAGATGTCGTGGCGTTCGTCTCTCCGCTGCCCGAAGTTTCGCCACGTTTTCGGGAAGCCGTCCACCAAGGAGCGCAGCTACGACGGGGTGCCAATCACACGCAGCGTCCACGACAACCACTACTGCGCAGCCAATCCCTGCTTCATCGCCGTGGTGACAGAGTGCGCCGGGGGCGGGTCCTTTTTAGTCCTGCCCATCCATCACGTGCGTGGTCCTTTGTCATCGTTTTTCCCCCCTGTTGACCGCGGCGAAAGCCCAAAATCAGAGAGGAACCGAGTAACAGAACACAGTACAAACACAGTAAATCTTAAATGTGGTCAATAAATGTAGTCAAATGTGACACCAGCTAAAAATGCTGTTTTTGCTCGTTGCAGCGATGTAAGTTTGTGCGGTGCACCCTGACAGGTAGGAGGCGCCCGGTGGAGTTTCTGAACACCTGCAGCACTACGGAGCAATGCTTTTACGGGCCAGGCTCCGTTCTGTTTGCAACACACAAAGTAACACCGTGACGCAGCGGCCAAGGGCGGCGAAGGAGAAGGCCGCAGGCCAGCCAACATGGAGGGGGGCTTTGAAACGATCCAAAGATCGGCCTCGCAAATGTTCTGCGGGGGAAGGAAACGCACGCCGCGCGTCGGTGCTCTCGGGAGAAATACTGAACGGAAACACGACCTCTCGTTTTTTGTACCCCCCCCCCCCCGCTTTTCCCAGAGAGCACCCTTAATTCTGGTGTCGACGTCAGCTGAACGCTGCTTTCTGAAGCTTGGTGTTAAGTCCCTTAAACGTGACATTTGCGAGTGAAATATGTAGCCAAAATAATAATTGCTTTATTAGCAATTACAAGTGTTTGTTAGTACCAAACGCATTTCGTATTTAATGTTCTCAATAAGCGAAAAGCCGTAAGACGTCCGATATAAACTGGCTAAATGTCAGAGCACAGGTTTCGACTGACGTAATGACAAATGATTCAGTCCTCAGAGCCTCATCAGGTCAAACTCATTCAGTCAAATACAACCGACAGACTTGTCCTGTGTGTATATATATATATATATATATATATATATAATAAGTCTCACTCAGGAAGACCCGTCAGAGGACGCCAGCGTCCCCTCAGATTGAACTCGATGAGCTCTTCTCGTTCTGCAGCACGCCACTGTTTCGTCATATAGTGAAAGGGTGCACTCTGTTTTCTCTACAGTTATTTGTTGAGCTCATTTCAAGTTGGTGTGCATGATCTTTTCTGTGGCGGCTGCTGGGACCTAAGGGGTCATTTTCCGCTCCCTCAGACGGGCAGGGTGGACCCTCAGCACCCGAGGGTGTGCGGCCACAGCGGGAGGGTCCTGGACGTCAAGTGGAACCCGTTTGACGACCACTGCGTCGCCTCGTGCTCGGAGGATTGCACCGTAAGCACCGCCCCAACTCCGAGGTGTTGTGTGTCAGCGAGGGCCCTCACAGGTGTAGCGCGAACGACCCGAGCGTGTGTGTGCGTGTGTGCGCGTGTGTGTGCGTGTGTGCGCGCGCAGGTGAAGATCTGGGACATCCCGGTCTGCGGCGTCCAGCAAAACCTCACCAGGGCCAGGAAGACTCTGATTGGTCACTCGAGGAGGGTGGGGCTTATTGAGTGGCATCCAACGGCTGAGAACCTGCTGCTCAGCTCCGCCTACGACTACAAGGTCAGGAGCCTCATTGGTCAGTGGCAGTGTCAGTCAAAGACTTTACTCACGCTTCACATTTCATTTCCATGTACAAATCAGTACTTCTGTCATTATATTCAGGTCTGACATGTAGCTAGCCCTAACCATTGTTATTATATGATTTTAAATTGTTGATTTTTCGAAAGGACAGTCCCTGAGTGATTTCAGTTCACATTAACCTTTTGCACATTACCCATCAGCTGTTGTCCTCTATGGACATGGAGGAAGAATAGTAATTCTTTGTCCTTGAATTCAAAGAGAAACACACCCCGTTGGCTACGCAATCTCTAAATTTACACCGCAGTGTTTTTTCCTTGTGGGTAACAAAAGTGGCCCGAGTGTCGGCAACGCTGTGTTCTGGCTCTGGAGGGCCACACCTGATCCAGCTATGGCCCACACATATATAGTTATATTTGGTGTGGTTTTTCGGGACGCGTACTGAAGCTGATTCGGGCTGAGAATCGGTTCCAGTTCGCGGCACTCTGGCTAACTTTGGGCCATCGACGGCAGCCAGAATTTGACCAGAATTGGGCCAATTTACAACCAAATTCTGGTCAAATTCTATTCAATTACATTTTAATTATACAGCCCAATATCACAAATCACAATTTGCCTCAAAGGGCTTTACAATTTGTGCAACATACGACACCCTCTGTCCTTAGAGCCTAAGGCAAAACTACCCAGAAAAAACCCTTTCAACCGGGAAAATCATGGAAGAAGCCTCAGGAGAAGCAACAGAGGAGGGATCCCTCTGCCAGGACGGACAGACAGGAAGTAGATGTCGTGTGTGCAGAATAGATTCACAACAGAAGATCATAGAATATACAATTATAATGACAAAATGCAGGTTGTAAGTAAATCTGGCCAGATTTACTCCCCTTTTAGGCGCCTTGGTCACTCCACACTCCAAAACATTCATTGGGTTCAATTAGCACTAATACTGCTTAATACAGCTGGAAGTTGAGTCTCGGCTACTTATAATTGAACTGGGCTGCTGCCGGTAATTTCACAATGATATGCTGCAGGCGTACAATGGTGCACGTCGCTCCATCAGATTCCGTGTATTCAGGCCTCTGTAAACTCACCCAGCAAAAACAGCCCCGGCGTTGTCTCTGCTTTCGCCCCAGGTCCTCCTCTGGGATGTGTCCCAGGTAGGTGCGGCGCTCAGGCACCCGGTCCGGGTGGTTCTGATGCCCGTCCACAACCGCTGCCCGTCCGATACGCTGCTGCTGTCCGTCAGCTTCAGCAGCGACGGCAGCAGGCTGGCGGTCACGTCCAGAGACAGGCGGGTTCGGGTCCTGGACCCGCGGACGGGGAAGGTTCTGCAGGTGTGTTCATTTTGGCTTGGCGGAGCGCGTGAAAACAGAAAAGCGGCACTGTGAATCATGTTCTGGGATGTCCCCCGCAGGCGTCCAGCAGTACGTCCCACCGGGCCAGCAAGGTCGTGTACATCGGAGGGCTGAAGATGCTTCTGTCCACCGGCAGCTCGCCCTGGAACCACAGACAGATCGTCCTCTGGGACCCTGTAAGATGCACAGCACACACATTCCCTGGAGACTTACCCTAACCCGATCCACTACTAGATCAAACCTGACCCTTAAGCTAACCTTGCCCTTACTCTAACCTTAAACCAAGTTTTCATCCTAAAATGTAATGATTTACGTTACGGGGACTTGCATTTTGTCCCCATAAGGAAGGCAAGTCCTCACAATGTGACCGTGTAAACAGATTTATGTCCCCACAACATTAGTAATACCCGCCCACACACACACACACACACACACAGGTGTTGCCAGGTGTCCTGAAATATAACTGAAGCACATTGGCATGTTTCTCTTCACTTTGCACCAGAACCGTTTTCTGAGCTGCTCACAACACGATGAGTCAGCAACACCGCCACATTTGAACGCGTGGGGACCCGAAATGTGTATTCAAAAACAGTCAAAACCGATCTGTGTTTCTTTCAAATTCATCATGCTCCCCGTGGATGAATCCATCCGACTAATTCAAGGAGCACACACACCTCTACAGTATATTTGGGTGAGACTGCAGCGTTCTGCTCGCCGGTCAGCTCAGGGCCCGGTGGTCCTGTCGGATGCAATAAGCAGCACAGCCAACCAACGTTTCTGTCCACCCTCGAGTCCGACGAACGAGTTTCACCCTTCGTGCCGCAACGAGGCGTTTTTCCAAGCAGGTGATACTGTTTGTGTCTCTTTCTCGCTCCGTCTGTGTGTGTGTGTGTGTTCGTGTGCAGGACGACTTATCTGAGCCTCTGTATGAAGAAGTATTGGACGGGTCTGCAGGAGTCCTCTTCCCGTTCTACGACCCGGACACGCACATGCTCTACTTGGCTGGAAAGGTCACGCAAACGCACACCTATACCATGTCCACCCATGCACCTTTGCACTTTGAGCCTCGTTTGTGGATGCACTAAAGAACTAGAGTGCGGCCTAAATATACTAGTACCATCTGCGAATCTAATCCTTAAATACCTTGATCTGCACTACAGAGAACCAACATTTGGGAATTCAAGGGTCACCATCAAGTGGTGTGATGCATTTGTGTGCTTTAGGGTGATGGGAACATCCGGTACTACGAGCTGAGCACTGAGAAACCTTACATCAGCTTCCTGACGGAGTACAGGTCCCCGCTGCCGCAGAAAGGACTCGGTGAGATCAACAGACTCGAGCAGAAAAGTGTCACCTAAACGTTTAGCGGCTCGATGCTTTTAAACTTACATTTGCACCCTAAAACGCAACCCAAAAAATACCAACTTTGGCTTCCAGCGCCCATATGTAACCGCAGCGAGTCGTAGCAAACAGAAAGTAAACAGACAAGTTAGCTACGGTATACCAACACTAAATGTTGAAGACAGACTTAAAGATCCCCTCCAGACATGTAGTAAAACACAAAGTCTGCTTTAAACTACAATGTGTGTCTGATGTGTTTTTCCTCACAAAAAAAGTAGAATTTCCACATGAAAATCCTTAAAAAGGCTTCTCCTCCTTCTAGCTCATTAAAAATTCCAGAATCAATGGATATGCAAATTTTGTTAATTTCTAAAGTTTTCCTGCTGGAGACCAGCAGACTAACTATC
>CM022475.1:18630373-18655784 GCA_011952105.1 Coreoperca whiteheadi
CCCTCGACTAAGAAAAAAGATAAGGGAGGGGACCTCGTTTTTTAATAAAACCGTGTAGGAGGATTAATAGAAAAGGGGGGGGGGGGGGGGGGGGGGGGGTGGGGGGGGGGGGGGGGGGGGGGGGGGGGGGGGGGGGGGGGGGGGGGGGGAGACGCGTGACAGGAGGAAATGGAGGGTCTGGGTCCGTTTGCCTCCCGCGAGCTCTTGTCCCGCCTCCCTCCACAGACGCAAACGCAGCCGTTTCTCACGTCGCCAAAACTAGTCCCGCTTCGTTCTCACGCGCTTTACAAAATAATAATTATTTCGTGGTCATGCGGAAAGTTTGACTTTACGTTTCGACAAAATATTACCAAACAAAAAAAATAAAAAAAAGAGGCGATGATGACCGTTTCTAAACTTTCCTCGTGATCGAGAACTCAAAGAAGAAAACACGTCACAAAATAAGATCTTGAGAAAAAACAGAAAGCTTTATCAACGTCTCCTCTGGCGTCCGGTGCACATGCTTCGGTTTTCGAGCTTCTCGTGACTTGGGATGCTTTTACCGCTGGTCACCGGAGCAGGAATTCGGAGTTAAAATGATCCGAAATCTTGTGTTTTCCAGGAAACACAGATGTAAAACATCTCCCGAGGATTGTTTACCACACATTCTGTCCGACTGCAAATCCAAAAAAAAAAAAACAAAAAATCAATAACCAACACAGTTTAAGCGGCTTTTGTGAAATTAAATTTTGATCACAATCAGTCGGTCCGCGTTTCTCCGAGTCCCGTTCACGTCACAGACACTTGATGTTTTAAGTGATGAGCAACGTGGCGCTCTGTAACATCAGATTATAATCCGGTGTAAGCCTGAAGTGATCAGTCGACTGACGGAAGATTTACAGGCAATTAATACGATAATCAAGTAATCGTTTGTCTTTAAAACAAAAACAAAAAATAGCCAGAGATTCTCTGGTTCCAGCTTCTAAAATCGGAGGCTTTCTGCTGTTCTTTGTCACGGAGGATAGTTTACGGATTATCTTTGGGTTTTGGGCTGTCGGTCGGACAAAAACAAGACATTTGAAGACGCCACTTTCTGCTCGGGGACGTTACAATCAGCGACTTCCCAGAATTTTCTGGCCTTTTATGGACGAAACGAGTAACTGAGACAAGAATTTTAAAAGCCAGAGACTTGGAACAAACTTCTTAGAGATGGAAGACAAAGAAAAAAAAGAGAAAGAAATGAGAATGCGGGTGTTTCTATAAATTAACGGAAGTTGCAGAAAGGTGTTTCGGTCTGCGGGAGGAGGGCCGACAAGGGCGCAGCGGGAGGAGGGCGGGTTCTGAAATGGAACGCAGCCCGGGAGTCGACCGAGTGGGGGAGGCGGGGGAGGGCGAGCGCTGGCGAGGGGGGCGGGGGGGAGAGGTCAAAGAGGTTTGCGGGGTCTCCGCGGGTCCTTAGACATCATCTTCGTCATCATCGTCGTCTTCAGGATCCCTCTTCCTCTTCTCTCCTTTGGCAGGTGACGAGTCTTCATCTGCAGAGGAGGAGCCACAGGTTTAACAACAGCACCACGACTGGGGCTGATGGTTTTCTACAACATTTTATAATGACGACATCATCATCATGGGAATAGATTTCCAAAAAAAATTGATTTTACGTTATTTTTTAAAACAACTCCTCTTAAAAAGCACACGAGGTCTGAGGTGGACGAAGCCAAACCCTTTTAACAGCTTTTCCTCGATTTAAAGAAACAGGCGGCGAGGGTGAAGCGCCGTCCTCGAGTTCACGCAGGAAAAGTCAAATGAGACGCTTAACTCTCCAAGCACCGAAGTCGCAGAACTGCGACCGCTACTTCCGGTTTACGTGCTGAATCATGATTCCACTCCCTTCCAGCAGATGTGGCTTGGTGGCAGAACGGTCGCCTGCCAATCGGAAGGTCGGCGGTTCGATCCCCCAGCTATGCGTCGAAGTATCCTTGAGCAAGATACTGAACCCCATAATGCTCCCGAAGCTGCGCCTTCGGTTTCTGAATGTTCCATGTAAGTCGCTTTGGATAAAAGCGTCTGCTAAATGACTAAATGTAAATGTAAATGTCAGACACCCTGTACTTCGTTTCTAGCCCACTATCACGTGTTGCCATTCAAAATTTCGTAGAAGACGACCTCAAACGCGTCTCAGTGTTATTGCCGTGAGACCGGCTCTCTACACGCTAGCTGGCAAATAATAATAGCTCTGGAAAAATGGCAAATAAATAAAAAATACAGTTGTGCTGAAGCTTTGTCTTTAGTGACGGCTGACTCTGAGGGACAACATCGGCCTGTAGAGTCCTTTCGGCCGAGTGAAAGTGAGAAGGAGAGCGAGCGGCCGGGGAAGAGCGCTTGCTGGACGCCGCCGCCTCTCTCAGTGCACACGCCGTCTTCCCAAACACACTTTGCCCAACACAAGTGGAAGAAACGAGGGGGAAACTGGTCTCTGAAAAACTACAAGCTACGCCATCTGGATAGATAAGAGCAGCTAAAGCTTCTGCAACCAAACACCTACATTACATGTATATATTTCCCTACATTTTACTAGTTATGGTAAATTTGAAGTTGTACTTATAATTTACTACTGTTGCTTTACAAGTTACTGTTATTAATCATTTATTATTTTCAGAAAAGGAAAAAACCTTTTATAATATGCTCATCATCCTGTATGGACTAAAAAATAACATAACGTCATAATATGCTGATTAGATGCATACAATTACTTCACCCATATACTTTGGGTGATACCTGCCAGTTCGGAGTAGGACTCGCTCGCTCGCTCTCTCTCATCGTTTTCAAACCACAGCCTTTTGAAATTTGGATCTTAAAAGTACACCCTGGCGCCTAAAGGGTTACAGCTGGCAAAAGAGGATTGGGCTGAAGTAAAGGAGCCACGCGGCTACTGACCGTCCTCCTCCTCGTCTTCCTCGTCCTCGTCGTCGTCCTCACTGTCCACGTCTCCGTTCACCTCGCCGTCCTGCGGAGAGAAAGGTCGGCTGCTGAATGTTTTTGCCTCAAACATTTTCGAGGAACACTTAAAAAAAGAATCCCCACAGTCCCCCCAAACGTCCTCTAAGCACCTCAAGAGCACCTACAAAGCCCAGGGCGGCAGCACGACTGGGTTACTGCGTCTGCTGGGACTCAACTTCTAACGGCTCTCCAAAAACAAGCTAACCACGCGGTGACGTTCCTCCACGCGTCTTTGCGACACATTGGTATTAGTTGGTGAATGCTAACGCTGACCAGGCACAACAGCTTCCTCTGGGCCGCGCTGGTCACTCGCGCCTGGCGTTCCGCGCTCAGGACTGTACATCGGGTCATTTAAATCAGAGCTGGCAGGACAGTAACTTCACACGGTTTGTTCCAAACGCGCAGTCGCACCGTCGACCGTCTCTGAACCGTCTGCCAATCATCTTCTGTGGAGCAACGTAAATGACGATAGTTTCCTCTAATTTGGACTCGCTGGCTCTCCGTCCCCTCATGAGGTCAGCGCTGTCCAGGCGGCTTGCCATTGGTCAAAGGGCGTTAATGTTTATCCACGTGTTTGCTGCTTCAAACGCCGCCGCGACCCGTTATCTGCAGTACACTGTAAATCCAGACTCACCTCATCGTCAGCGCTGTCGTCGTCGTCGTCATCATCTTCAGCCACGACGTCCTCCTCGTCCTCCTCCTCGTCCTCCTCCTCTGACTCGCCCTCTGGAGCACAAAGACAGGAACGTGGCAGACCTGACGCAGCAAGTTCAGCCCGAACGGGACTGCGGCGCCGCACCGGAAACCTCTAAAAGCTCCCGTTTCTTTTGTCTATTATGAGAACATTTTTTGTGCATTCACGCGCCTCTTTCTTCCTCCTTCTACAACGCTCACCTTCTTCGTCCTCGTCCTCGACGCCGTCTCCCTCTCCGTCAGAGTCGGACGCCTCGCAGTCATCGATGTCGTAGCCGTCCAGGTAGGTGAGCTGGGGGAGGAGCTTGAAGATGGACTCCCTGTAGTCGGCCAGGTTGGTCACCTCGCAGTTAAACAGGTCGAGACTCTTCAGCTGGGGCAACTTTTTCTGGAGGGGCAAAGACAGACGGGGTTTCAAAACCGATCCGATTGGTCAGTTGCACGATGATGTTGCCGCCAACAGTCCCGTTTCCATCCGAATTCAGCACAAATACTAACCGAAGCTCCACAAAATCTGCTAAAGAAAACGCGACTTAGGGCCGTTTACATCCACTACGGTTGTGCGAACATTAACAAAACAGCTGGTGGCGCTCACTCTCCAGCCGACGCCATTGAACCATCGCGGGAGAAGAGGACGCAACGCGACGTCGTCGTTGAAAACTGCTCCAGTCGAAGCTCAAACGGACAACGGCCATCAGGAAACCGTGACGACGACACAGCATTTCGGTTTGTTTCATGCACTGATGAGAGGAAGGTTGCAGCCGCCTCTTTCAAATCAGGACCGCATTGGAAATGTAAAAGTTCCCTATTATGTAAAAGGAAATGTACTGAATTATCATTATTGTTTTTTTATACTGATGTATATTTACCACGACTTTCATCACGACATACTATCGGAAACATGTATTTTTCATATGCTGAATGAATTGTACTCTGATGTTTTGCGTCTGCCGCCACATTGAGTCTCTTCAGAGAGCGGAAGCTTTAGTGACCTTTAGGTCACGTCGTTCGCGTCCGCTGCATTTAGTTCGAAGCGCAAACGTTTTGTGATATTTTGACTTTTGTCTAAGTTGCTGCCCGTTCTTCACCCTGTTCACGATTTTAATTGTAAATGAATAAATAAAAAATGTGGCCTTCATTTTGAAAGGACAGCTCTCAAAGTTCAGGGCATCAGCCAATGACAAAGCACCTTTTAGTCACGTGTTTCACTTCAGCGCTGTAGTTCGGAAATAAACAAAATGGATATTAGTGGTGTAACGGATCCCAAAACTCACGGTTCGGATCACATGACAGGTCACGGGTCGGATCACTTTGAGGATCAGAAGTGTCTACATACCGTTACAGTTCTGTCCGCCGCCCTCCTTCCGTCATCATTATATTGTACGGGGAAGCTGAAACGCTCCCATACGTGCGATTTAAATGATGCGGGAGGCTTTTCAAGCTCTTCTGCTCTGCCGCGAGCCATCGTTGACTTATTAACACTTATTAAAACTGCTAGTTTAAAAAAAAGAAGCGCAATTAATCCGCAGGTCACATGATCAACTGCGATCCGTTACTCCCCTGATGGATATTGATAAAAACCTTTAGGGTTGTGGCGATGTGCAGTTTTCTATGTGCCAAAACAGATATTTTTGGTGCTGCCAGTTTGTTTTGTGCTGGTTCATGTGCGTAATAAACATCACGCTTCACGAGGAAACAATCGTTGCAGAGAATCGTGAGATCAATTCTAAGCTAGAAAAAAAAATCGCGATTCATGTTTTTCCCAGAATCCTGCAGGCCTACTGGAAACGCACTTCATCGGAAACCCGTTCCTGCTACAAAAACCCAGTTTGGAACAAAAACACATCCCAACACATTTAATCTCTGACGGTGAAGACCGACGTGTCTGATCTCTCCTGCAGGTTAAAAAACGTCCCCCCTCTTTAACGTTTAAATGCGACGACTTCAGTGGACGAACTCCTCGCCACGTGCAGCACGAGGTAAAGAGCAGCAAACCGATGTCTGACGCGGACTTAAAACCGAACGATGCCCGCGACGGCCTGTTCACACCAGACTGTTAATACTTCGGCGGTTAGCGAGAGGTTCAGGTGAGCGCGTTTGGTTTGGACTCCACCCACCAGGGGCTCCAGGGTGCTGATGTCTTTGAACTTATTCCCACTGAGGTTGAGGTGCGTTAGGTTCACCAGCCGCTCTGCCAGCACCTCCAGGCCACCCGATATCCTGTTGTCACTCAACTCCAACTGCAGGGAGGACAAACAAGTTAACGATTCTTCTGAAAAACAATTAAGTCGATTAATAACCTATCAAAGCGATCATTAGTCGCAGGCCCACATTTTAGGAATATCCCTAATTTGGGGCGGTATGAATCGGCGCAATACAACAATCCCAATGACTTTGCTAGATGGGGATTTTACATTACCATTATTGACCACAAACTGTGTGGTAGTCATGGTTTCATAGGCATTTAGTTTCTTTTAAATTAATCGATTAGGCTACAAAATGGTAAATTAATGCTCATTGTAAATTCCCAGAGACCAAAGTAAAAATCTTCAAATTGCCTGTTTTGTCTGAACGGCAAAAAACCTCAAAGATGTTTGTTTTTAATTAATAACAATAATAATACATTTTATTTAAAGGCGCCTTTCTGGGCACTCGAGGACACCGTACAGCAATAAAACACAATGAAAGAACAGCATCACATTCTCACGTTTCAGAAGCTGCAACCAGAGTACTGCGAGCATCTTGATAAATAAATAAATAGAGTGGAAACAACACAAGGATTAACCGCGACGCGCCAGCGTTTGTGCGGCTACGCGTTCATGAAACATTTCTATTAAGCAGCTTCCTCTCCCGCCTTGTCGCGTCTTTCTGAAAGCGTCCCGTTCGGGTGCGTTTTGGTCCTCTTACCTTTTTGAGCTTGTCCAGTTTGGGGATGTCTGCTACGCTGGTGAGGCCGACGTTGATGAGGCTGAGCAGCTCCAGATTCGAGAACTCTGCTGTGATTCCTTCGATCTTCCCCTCGCCGGAGCGACAGTTGTCCAGAACCAGCTCCTGGACCTGAGGGGAGGCGGGAGTTAGGCCTGTCCGGGTTAACGCCGCTTCAGACAGATTAATATGCACTGCCAACTTGTTCGGGACTTTTCCTTGCCACTGCCGCCCATGGTGGGAATTGCTGGGTCTCCGTTAATGATATTATAAAGAGCACGGTCTAGACCGGCTCCACATGACAAGTGACCTGAGAGAACATCACAGGTGTGCAACTTTTGCAACCGACAAAGAACTGGAAGCATTTTTATAACCAAATAAAAGCTGATACTTTATTTGTGGATTTGAAAGCCTGCAGTTGTCGTCTTTTTACCTTTTATTGACTGTCGGCACACGCAGATCTGTTCCAAAATGACTTTAATTTCCTGATTTGATGCTCGCGGTGTCAGCATGACTAATCCAGTTAGTCATTTTAACCCCTGCGAGCGCCGCAACTTGGTGCTAAAACAAAAAGACAAGTCTTCTCGACGCGCCAGAGGACGACGGGTGAAAACCACAGAGACAGAAGTGTAAAAATTTACAGTATTTTCCACTTTTCTGTCAAGCATTTACTAGAATTTCCACACATATTAGTACTAGGACTTTTTTTGGGGGGGTATTGAATGAACTGCATCTGAAGCAGGCACACACATGTTTTAGTCTCAGTTACTTACTCTTTAATCAGACATGAACCGCGTTAAATTGGTCACGTTTAGGTGGTATTTTATTGTTATTTAGCGTCTTGTACAGCTGTGCTCCAAAATTATTGTATCCATAACTTTACCAAACACATTTCAAACAATATCCGGGCCTGATTAGGACCTGGAGATGACGACCATCATTTTCATTATTCTGTCAGTTTTTCCCCCCCATTGGCTAATCATTTAAGTGTTTGGTCCATAAAATGAAAATAGTTTTTTCTGCCCAAGAGTACAAAACCCTTAAGATGCTGGATTAATCTGCAAAACCGGCAAACAATCGCACACGCGGAGCAGAGTTTTTTGTTGTTGCCATTTTTAACTTTTTATTTTTATGTAAAAGTAGAAATGTCGTCTGTAATCAGTGGCTTGCACCCAGCAGGCGTGAGGCGGCGGGTTTGTCTCGCCTCCTCGCTGAACTACGCAACATCGCAGGGGACGAGTTGCATGCGGCGGGCTTCGTGTGGAGGGCTCCTGTGCGGGTTCATGTTGGGACGGGTCCCGGCCGACGCTGTGTTTATCAACCCCCAGCCCGCGTGACGCTGCCGAGTTAGCTCGCCTGCTAGCTCTCTGTTAACCGTTGCTCTTGCTCATTATCCCAAACTCATGAGCCCGGCGGAGAAGACGCGGTTTATAGGGGTTATTTTAAAAAAAAATTTTTTTTTGGGGGGGGGGGGTGTATACTAATGCAGGCGACTATAGCGAAACAAGAGCACACAAAGTAGGCAGGCTAGCGCGCCGCTGGATACGCGCCCGTAGCACGTTATGGACACGGGCTCCGACTAATGCCTGGAGAGGCGAATATATCAACAACGTCAATCAGTTTCTTCTTCTTTTTTTTAAATTACGTATAAACAAACCGGCGCGAAGCCTGGTCGAAATTCGTTTGTTGTTTTAGAACAGAAATATCGGCGTCGTGTAACGATTTCACAAGCTTTACGGCGCGTTGACCGAAAAACAATGACGCATTTCCTGCTTCCCGCGAGCGTTAAACGTTAACCGATAAAAGCAACGTCGTGACGAGTCATTCCCGCTGCTAACTACTTAACTTTACTTGTATTTGACGCGAACTGCGGCGGGGCGGTGAAGCTCGTCGACAAACAAAACAAGAGTGTCTCGTGCATTTAAACCGAGTAACGTCACCGGCTCGTGCGATGCAGCCGCAAACCGTTGTACAACTTCGGAACAATGCGGTCCCAGACGTTAGCCGGGCCCAGGAGCCACGGGTGTGCATCTCAGCGGCCGTTTCCTCCAACGCGTCGTTTAACAACGTCGCAACAACGTGCGAGACTTTCGCAAACATTTCGGACATAATTGAAGTCAATGCGCGTGGACATAAAACTCAAAACAAGGCGGTAACGTTAACTCACTCACGCGGCTGCGCTGTTGGCCGGTGACAAAACTTAAGCACCTCCGGTAGTGAATTAACGTCAAAGGCTTGCGGGTACACAATTAAGTCTTATTGTAGAGTTTATATGAAGTTTGGGGCTTAGCTTTAAGCGGTAAATACACTCTTCGGGACCTGCAGACACCCTGCCATGTGCTCGCCTCGCCTCCTTCCCCGGCGGGTCGAGTTTACCCCGCAACGTCTCCGACAAACCGGGCTACTCACTTCTGTCGGCGACCGGTGCCTCAGCTCCAGGGAGACCCTCTTCTTCATGTCCATGTTCCTCTGGTTGTGGCCTTTAGTTTGATTCTCTGCGACGCAACAAGGTAACTTGTTTCTCCTCGACCCTCTCTTCAGTATCAACACGCGGAACCAGCGTGAAGTTAGCTAGAGTGAAAACGTGCGACTTCCGGGTAAGACTTCCAAAATAAACTTGTGCTTAGCACAGCGGAAATGCAAAATGAGACGCTTTGAAAAGAAAAAATAAGAGTATGTATTTGCAGCGGCCTTATTTAATGTAATAGATCACCGATACTTCTATTGCGTCTCGCTAATTGTTCTACACAGTCGAAACGAGCGTGTTGCATGTATGGCGGCACATTTATTCTGAAGGTGCCATTTTACTTCCGGCACTTTTCTACCTTTTCCTGTCTAACTTGATACAGGGTCAAGCGCGAGCGAAACGTTCCCGTGGCGTGTGTTGAAAAGTGGGTCACGCCGTGTGCGGCGTTCACTTGCTCTCGGGAATTTTGGAAGTCCCCGCGCACATCGAAGAGCCAACAAATGAATGAAACGGATTAGGATCACCCCAATTCATTATGTTTCAATAAATAGAGTGAGCATATATATACAGTGTTCACGAACATGTTTTAAAGCTGGGTTTCTTATTCAGCTGATTGGTAACGGATGTTTTGAGCTAATGCAAATTCTCACTCTTCACTCCTCCAGCACGCTTGATTTTTACATACAGACAACAAGAAACAGTGACGACATATACACGTGGATTTTGTCATAATTCCTGACAAAAAGAAACGGGAACAAGAAAGTTCGAGTCTCCGAGGAGCACTTGAAAGCGTCAGCTGTTGGTTTGTAAAAGGAGGGAAACGGCAGCAGGGAGGGAAACACGTCTCTACAGCGCCCCCAGCGGCCATGCCTGCTCATTACACACAAACAACACTTGATGGCTGCCTTCAATAAACACATCATGTCGCTTTCAGGACAATGTCTGAGCATTTTCTAAAACAGTGAGCAAAAACAAAAAACTGGAGACTTTTACTTTTGGAAATTAGTTTATACTTACCGTACAATGTATAATATCCGCACTGGAAGGGCTGTAGTAATTACATTCCTACTGCATAGTGGATTTACTGTGCACCATGTGATTATAGGCTTAGAACAGTGATTCCCAACCAGGCTTTCTTGTACCCCGAGGGGTACATATGCAGTTACCAGAGGGTACGTGGAAAATTATGATTTGCTAATATATATCCACATATTTGTGTTCAGGAGAAAAATCTACACACAAGTAAGATTACAAATGAGTTTTTTGCTGATCTTTATAGTTTTGTCACAGTGACTTACCAACTACAGCAGCCTGCACAAGACATGCCTCAGTTTTCAGAAGAGCTAAAAATAAAGATTCTGTAAATGGGTCAAACATCCAGTTTCTGCCACTCCAAACGGCAGTGGGACAAATGCAAACGTGGCCAAAAATCCTAACAAATACCATTGAACCATCTGTCAGAGGGGTATGATAAAGCGGTACTTAGGCCCATCTGATAGGGCTCTAGATGCACGTCTGACATAAAAGATTAAGGAATACTGCATGAGTTATAAAATCACTATAGTCCGTGGATGGAAGAAGAAGTCAACATCATGCACTTCAGTAGAAGTAGCAATACAACGCTGTAAAAAAACTCCATTACAAGTCCCGCATTCAAAAGTAAAAGTAGCCACAATGTAACTCATAATGCTACGAGTGCTGTCAGTGTTATAGGCTACTGTTATATTATGGGATCATTATTATTGATGTAAAAATATGTAAGCGGTACTTTACTGGTTTTAACTATTTCATATACTTTTGGTAGTTTAATCGTAACAGTAGATCACGTTTTATAAACTGATCATGTGTTTTGTTTGCCTCACAATAACCAGTAACTATGGCACTTAGATAAATGTAAGTCAAAAGCACAATATTTCGCTCTGAAATAAAGTAGCATAGAATTGTACTTAAGGACAGTACTTGACCGCTGACTGTAGTTCTGCTCTTTAGGCGGCAAAATGCTTGTAGTAGTATCAGGCAGATAATGAGATTTAAAAAAAAAAAAAAGATGGTTAACAGCTAACATTAGGCTTTACATACATTTAGAGGTTTCAGCACAATTTGAGATACAATAAGCTATCTTTAGAAAGGAAGCAGTGCTTCTCATGAAACAATAGCATTACTGAGCCGGATTTCTAAAGTGTGATTTCATATTAAAAGGCCCAAATTACACCTAAGAAGCATTTGTATGTGGGTCCCAATTATACAAAAAAAACCCCAAAACGTAAAATTTCACAATAAAAGTCATTCACCTTCTGAGATGTGGGCCACCACCCCTACTCGAAGAAACCTCTGCAGTTAAAGCAGACACGATGTGTTAAAGCACATGTGAAGTGTGATACGCACCTTTCGGTTTTACTGCTGGCTGTTGATGCGGCGCCACATCCGTTTCCCGTCTGTCTATCTACGATGAACAGATTGGAGTCTCGTTGTCGGCAGTGTGTCATCATAGTGCTGATTCTTTATTGTCATTACATTGTAGATCATCTTCACGACAAGCAGTTATACATACAGTGGTCTTAGATTATATCACCATCATCCAATACGAGGAGAGCATCAGTTAGTATCACAGCTAGGTTGTTCCTTCGACCACGCCCCCCCCCCACCCCAAAATATCCCTCCACCCATTCATCCCCCCCACCCCTCCTCCACATCACACACCAATGTATTGACAATTGTCGAATACGCCAAAGGTGCCGAGCCGATAAATAGGACGCAGGGATAATTAAATAAATAAAATACCAAATGAATACAAACGATACATAAACAAATAGCAACACGCTGTGCATAAACTCGCATACACACACGTAGCTCACCAGAAGACACCAGGGTCCATAGGCAGAGGGGCTATTTTATACAGCCACAAGGCGTACTGTATTATGTAACACAGCCACAGGTCAGACCAAGGCCACATTATTACATCCGAATATCGTAGCGCAGACTAGGGCTGCATGATTAATCGAAATCGCGATATGGCCAAGTGCAATTTTTTTGGTAAAAGGTGTGACGAAACGGCATTTATAGTGAAGTACTGTGGTGCCGCAGAGGCGCCCCGGCCTACAGATCGTGCTCTCCGGATGTAAGAAAACATATTCGTTTGGTACAGGCCCGCCCAAGAAAATGTCACCATGACCATGATTTTAATAAAATTGTGATGCAAAACTGATCACTCCCACCAATCGTGAATCGTAACATCTGTCAGAATAATGCCTTTAAAGCAAAGCGGCTCTGAGAGCAGAACTTGGTTCAGTTAAGCCACTTGGGTGGGGCATAAAAAATAAAAAAAATCACATGAAACTAATTATTTTATCTCTTAAATGTCCTTAAATAAAACCAAATAGCTGTAGAGTCTTGCCGTCCCAGCCCAAAAACAGTACAGCTCATAAACCCCTGTAAAACCACAGCCTGGGGTTTTTACAGTTTGGTTTTTGTGCAGATTAATGAGCACCCAACGTGTTAATTACTGAACTTTAGAGTCGCTTTGTTTAACCTTTGGACGGCGCCAGGCTAGCTCTTCCCCCCTGTTTCTTCCAGTCTTTACGCTAAGCTAAGTTAGCTAGCTGCAACTTCATCTTTACTGTACGGACATGAGAGTGGTATCAATCTTCTCATCTTACTCTCGGCAAGAAAGCAAACAAGCGTTCTTTCCCCAGATTGTTGAACAACTGATTCAAGGAGGCGGCAGCAAATCAGGGATTCTGTGTATTCCTTTTGTGTAAATGAGCTGCATTTATATAGCGCCTCTATAGTCTTCCGACCGCTCCCATTCACAGCCCTCTGGAGCAATTTGGGGTTCAGTATCTTGCCGATCTTGCTATTAGCGGACAACACGCTCAAAGCCACCAATGTGTGATTTACTAATGGGCTATTAATGTCAAGTGACTCATTTAATTCAGCAAAACTCCATAATCCCTTACTGATTACCTTCAGTTAGATTCCATTTGACAATCAAAGGTGCTCAAAAGCTGTTCTTTGAACTACAAAGACCAAGAGCCCTTTTAATACGCCCTTAAAATGAGAAACACGGAGTTTGAGATTAAGGTGGATTTCCTGTCTCCCCGATTTTCCATTATATTAGAAATTTTGTGGCAACTGAATATAACGTCAGCCAGGAAAACAGACTCTTCTCGAGTTTAAACCGGTGAGAATATTTCTGCTTTCAGAGCTGCTGAGGAAAGGCTGCAGAACCGAAGCTTCAGTCTGCAGGTCTGGCTTCGCAGGGCTTCGCTCAATCTGACAGTCAGAGGGCGATGTTGAAATTAAACTCCGGCAGGTAATGTGGCCAGAGTCTGACTGAAAAAGGGGAAAATGGAGCGTACACTGTACAAGTCCCTCATTGAGGTTAGAATACATGTCGCCATAGAGGGCAAATCAGCACAAAAGAAAAGAAAACTAAAAAAAAACTTAAATTAAATTAAGAAAAGAGCAACAAAACAACTCTGGCAAGGTGCAAAATAAATATAAGCATATTCAAGACAATTACTAAAAGTCTTAAAGCACTTTGTAATTTGAAGAGGAGTGCTATACAAATATAGCTTAACCAAGTCAAAAGATTTCATAAAACAATAAATACAGTAACTGAACAATAGAAAATGAAGCGTATCCGTTAACATGGGCTCACTGCTGCAGCGCAAGAAAAAGCCAGCAGGACAAATACCCCCCCCCCCTTTTTTTTTGTTTGTTTTGGAAACCCCTCTCAAACAGTCATAAAGACGTGAAGCGCTTCAGCTGCATGCAGCTCACAGACCATCCACAGGCGAAACTCGGAAAACCAGGTTTCAGACTCAGAACAATCAAATCAAAAGAAAGCCAAGACGAAAATCGGAGACAAACGCTGAACACAGTTGTGATCCAAACCCTGCCGTCTTTTACAACAACCTGTAAAGGAATACGAGAGACTACTACCTAAATTGACTATGTTGATTGTATTGTTGCTGTTACATGTGTGCTTTGGCATTGGAAGAGATGTCTAAGCTCTTAGATAGAATAGATAGATTTGACAGTTCCACAGTTTTCCTTTACAAACATCTCTTCCTCTTATTGAAACATTAGATTTTATTGTTAGATCATTTATTGCCTTGGTATTCGATGTTTATTGACTGTTGATATTTTATATCAACTGTCTGGTTAAAAATGCTGTTTTTTTAATTTTTCATTGTTATTACTATCTGTGTCTAAAAACACCGTTATAGCTTTCAAGAGGAACTCTTAAACGTTCCCAACCTCCAACCAAATAATTTATACTTTTTTATTTCTCTGAATATTTCTCTTTAAATTATTACTTTGCTCAACTAACCATTTTTATGGCCCTGGCCCATGGCTTAAGAAACACAAAAAAATGCACCTTGGACAAACATCTCACTTCAAATTTTTCTGAATGAACTGCCTTTGACTTAGCAAAGCTCCAGTAGCGTCCTGACACTTTGACATCACTACAGGGTTGTGTCGTGATGAATACAACTATTACATTTTCAGCATACAAAAATGAAGCATCTGTTCATTTTGAAACTTTTACTTTGAAGTATTCTGCCCAACACTGCATCACCAAAACGCAAGTACAGGAATGTGAAGCGAAAGGCTAGCTGTTTAGCCTTATCTGGCACATTAGCATTAGCCATGCTGGCACAGATTCCTGCCGACGTAATAAATAGGGCCTGAATATAAACACCCTAAGCCTTTGTAATTTAATAATATTCAATAAAATTAAAATTTGTATTTAAAAATGTTTGCATGGTAAATGAGAACAATAATTCTGTCAAGGTGAGTGACTCCAGCCTCCTGGGTACAGTGCAGGCTCGGTATCTGACCTTTGACACTATTCAGTTTTTTTTTTATGTACAATGGAGTTGATATAAACCCAGCACCATACTGAATGCCCATCCCAACAAGTCATGAATGTAATAGTAAGTCCTTCAGTTTTATGTTTCCCTTGAACAAACCGACAAACCATAAGAACAGACCAACACATTTCGACAGATCTCTTAACATTGGTGGAACATTTCCGTTGCCGTTAGTGTTGACTCGCACGGAGTCATCTGTCTAGTTGTATGTGAAGCGCCCTGTCAACGTGTCTTGTAGCTAGCAGCAGTCAACAAGTGCTAAAGCTCCAAGTGCTTCAGCCTGTAACTGTGAGACAAAAATCAGTAACATTGTGATGTTAAAAAATGTTCTGCTCCTATCAAAACCCCATAACTTTGGTTTTTACCAGTTTTTACATAAACTGACGGTTTCCATTACCCTTAAAATGTAGATTTGTCACTTTCTGTTTAATGTAACATCAGTGATAAATAGGTGAATTATTAGACCCTTTAACAATAAATAAAATCGACCTTTTTCACAAGGTCTTTGTCAGAGTGGACTCCATTAATACTGCCTTATGAAGAATACTGCTCATACATACGCACAAAGGTATGTAGCACTTTGGTGGAGTAACAGTTGTAGCCATTGAACAAGTCCCATCTTATAAGTATGTGTTGCATACTCCAGGGAACTAGCACGGCTAATAGTTACCACCAATACTGACCGCTTACTAATAGGGACTGTTTGAAATATTCAAAGGTGATTTGATGTGCTATGCCGGAACTAGTGCAGGATATTTAAAGGGTCCCTAATCCTGTGTTAATTCTTCAATGTGTTGAGGGTTCTAGAATATTCTGGTTACGCCTGAATAGGAGAACACTCCCGATCATTTAAACGTCGCCAAGGTTCTGTAACGTTCCAAATGTTTCTTAAATGCAACGGGGCCGTTTCTGAACATTACCAAGGTTCCAGAATGATCAAACGTTTCTTAAATCATTCTGTAGGCAGGAATGCTGTCGAGGTTCTATGATGTTCCCCAGGCTCAAGCTACAGCTATTGAAGGATTTCTACCAAGTTTCAGTTTATCAGCTAATGTTTTGAGAGATTTAGAATGTTGCCAAGATTCTAGAATGTTTTTGAAAGGTTCTAAGACAAAGGGACCTCAAGGACATCCTTAAGGTACAATAACTTTGCCAGAATTCTAGAATTCCCGAGTTCTAGAGTTTTTAGTGGAGTTATTTAAGGGCACTGGGAAAGTCATAGAACGTCTTGATGTAGGATATTCTGTTACCTTAAGGACACACTGAGTAAATGTAATTGAAGGTAGAGGACTTAAAATGGGACACTTGAACGGCTACCGCCGTCCACACAGTCTTGCATGCAAAAGCCACAAATGAGACCAATCAAAAAGGCATCTACTCCACACAGCACACACACAAAACACTGTGAACGGGTAACTCAGAACAGTATACAGAGAAAAACAAAACAAGCATCTTCTCATAACCCATGACTTATTTGTTCACCAACCTGGTGAATCGTTCTGTTACAACTGGTCTGTGCTGGTTGTCTTAGCATATCGCCGCTGTCGGGAAAAACACGTAAGCCCCGAGTTTTCCTTTTTGTCGCTTCAGCTGACCTGTTTATTGACGTGTTGAATGAGTTTCCCTGACCCTCAAACCTTAAATTCCCATTATAAAGATAAATGGGTTTCAAAACAAGTGACCACGTGTTCTCTTCTTAATTCTGGAAAAATCTACTTAGCGCCGATACGGCTTTATCCCAAAGATATACTCCCGGTAGCTAAATTTCATTGGCATCTTATCACGCAAACCTTTGATTTGGCTGGTTCATGCATACAGCCATCGAGCTGAGAGCCGATGCAGACTCTGAGAAAGGAAGAGTGTGCTTCAAGAGGATGAGACATACTCAAACGGACGGGTCTGATGACCTACTGTAGCTCTGGATCATGGGTTAGAGGTCTGTATACAGTATGGAGCCATGCTAAAAGGCAGTGCTAGCCATTGAGGGGAGGAACAAAGAAAGCAAGAAAGACGGAAAGTGCCTAGGGCTGAAGGAAAGCACAGGAAGGCAAGTCAAGGTAGAAAAGACAGAGGTACTTTGAGAGAGAGACAGCAAGAAACTTGAGGAGAGAGGAAGAGGACAGTATCACAAAAAAGCTGTCAGGCAGTTTAACTGACGAGCAGGAATTTATGCTGGCTTGATCATAGAGTAAGAACAGGTCGAAACGCACATACGGACACATACATGCACGTACATATACACCGAGCGCTATTGATAAGTCTCCAAAGCCTCATTGGTATCCAGTGCTGCCCGGCTGAGTGAGCACTGTGCTGAAAAACGTCATCATCTCTTCGTCTTCTCGTTTCTTTCAGTCCCTCTCGTATGCATCTCTCACGCCAAAATCCCCCATCCTTAATTCTCCTCTAACCACTGTCCTACTGCCTCATCTCATCCACCCCATCTCCGAATCAGCTGCAGTCATTTCAGTCCATTTCGTGAAAGCAGAATCGCACAGAAGCACAGAAGAAGAAGAAGAAGTAGAAGGAGGGCGTGGTTTGTTGTTTTATGCAAATACAGGCTTGTTTTCGGGGTGTCAGGATTGGTCGGGGCGGGGGAAAGGTCAGGTCATTGGCGGGACCTAATGAGGGAGCGGCACCAGGATATCCACGTAGTTGATGGGGAAGAAGCCCGACTGGCCGTTGATCATGCCCTCGTACCAGTTGTCGTCGATCTGATTGGTCAGGGTGATGACGTCGCCCTCTTTGAAGCCCAGCTCGCCTTCGTTCTCCGGTTCGAAGTCGTAGAGTGCTCGGCAACATGGCTGGTCCATGGGGGCTGTGAGGGGGGCAGAAACAAAAAGCACAAGGTTTAGTCAGAATTGTAAATGAAGTGCTACGACCTTATTGGAAGTTCTTGCCTCTTGGGCAATGAACTCCTAAGTGAGCTGACTCTTTTCAAGCTATATTTTGGGTCCAATTTTTTGGGGTTGTTTTGGCTTATTGACGACATTTCTAGGAATACAACCTATTAAATGGCTGTTGTACAGCCAAGCATTGCTCAAATCCAGAGTAGTTCGGGGAAAGTAAAGCCCACAAGTTGCGGAAAGACAGGTCTTTATAAGAACATAATCCTAATTTGAAAGATACCTACATACCTGAGCCCCTTGAAAGATCGCAGTACACTGTAAGTGTCGTGTTTCATTAGTAAACTTGCAAAAATCACTCAAATACAGATATCTCCATCGTTCATTGACCGACCTTCGCAGAAATGTTTCCGGAAATACTTTGAAAGCTTTAAGTTTCGTGAGCCACAGCGACGAGCACTATGCTATACCCACCAGGTGTAGCAGCCAAATCGCCACTAAATAGAACCGTGACCCCAAAAAGTGCTGGCTTCCACAATGCATGTCCATTTCGATACTGCAGTTGACGGAGGTGGAAGCTATGACAGCAATAATTACTGTAAAGAAGAATGGTGGAAAAGTAAATGATGTGCATGGCTGAATTCCCAGAGTATACTATACTACACCCTACCTGGTGATCTTCCGGGTGACTTGGCGGAGTGTATCCCCCCGTTGTGGCTCTCGCTGGGGGGCAGCAGCTCCAGGGTCATTCTGGGTTTAGGAGTGTACTCCTTCCTCGGTTTACTGGACACTTCTTTTATCCTGGATAGAGGCCAGATGCAGTTAAAAATAAAAAGATTGGTCGATCTATTTTAATTGGTTTATTTTTACCACGGGCAGGCAGATAGATCAATACCTGTCCTCCATCTTGCTGGAGAGCTGTTGGAGGATTTCGGCAGCGCGGCTGTGGTACTCCAACTGAGCTTGAACCAGCGCTGCCAGCTGGCTCACCTGCTCTATCTGCAACACACACACACACACACACACACACACAGGCGTTTGTTCCACGGCACAGTCGCTGTCCTGTACCCACGCTGGGCCAGAGTCTGGCTTGGCACAGCACGGCACAGCACTGCTGCCCTTTGTTTTTCCACTGCAGTTCTGAACACGCTGGGAAAACTGCGTGTGTAGCTATAGCAACAGAAGAACCATGTCAACATCATCAACAGACATGGTGAATATTTGATTATGTTTGTGTCCCTTTTCCAGTACGCGACTTCACTGTGATTTAAAAATGATGTTTCTGCAGTTTGGCTTGAGGCACAGTCCGATAAGAAATGTCCACTTTCGTCACCCGTTGAGGGGGCAGAGCAGAGACATTACTACTAGCACTTTCAACACTGACAAACAACATTAAAGGTAACCGATACAAATTTCTGCTGCAATAACAGTAAAGTAGACTAGCGCTGCAGCGACTAGTTGATTAATTGATTAGTCTATCAATTGGCAACTAATTTGATAATCGAGTAATTGTTGAAGTCTTTTTTCAAGCAAATAGTTTATTCCAGCTTTTCTAATTTCTCTAATTTGTGCATTTTCCTCGTCTTACATTATAATACATTTAAATTATTATTGAAACTTTGTTTTTGGACTGTTGGTCGGACAATACAAGACATCTGATGACATCGCCTTAGGCTCTACGAAATTTTGATTGCCTCTTCTCACTGTTTCCTGATTTTGTGCAGACCAGACAATTAATTGTTTAATCAAGATAATAACTGGCAGATTAATCCCTGATGAAATGAATCGTTAGTTGCAGCCCTAAAGCAGTCCTCACATCGCTCTCCAACAGGTTAAACATGCTCTGCTCTGCGATCTCTTTGCTCTCGTCGAACTTCTCCAGCGCCTGTTTGATTTCATCGTCCTGGACTTTCCCCTGACGCTTCTTCTTGTAGTCGAAGTCCAGACGGCGGCCCTCCATCTTCTTCAAATGGTGCTGCAGTGGAGGGAAAAAGTAGCATCTGTACGAGTAGCTATTCGATGGAAATCTAACTCCCTCTTAACTTCAGTTACTCTTTCCGTTTTCCCCAATATATTAAGGAATAAAGGTGTGAGGTGCCTCTTCAGTTGGGAACCAATAACAGGTGTTTTATGCACCTGTATCTCTTTGAGGTCTTTGTCGTGGAGGTTCTGCAGCGGGTCGATGAAGTTCTGTTTGACCTCCATGTCCAGAGCGTCCTTCACCTCCCCGAGCTCCTTCATCGCCTCACTGGCATCGATCAGCGCCAAGCCTGGAAGGAAGGGATGAAGGGAAGATAGAGAGCGAACGGGAGAGAGAGGAGGAATGAAAATATGGAGTGGATAAATAGAGAAAGAGTCAGAAAGTGAAAGAGATTTTCCCAAACAGGAAGAGGCAACATCAACATGTTTAATAGAGCCAGGGCTTTCCATTGATTAGAGTGATTAGTGTGTGAGTTTTTTAATTTTATTGTTGAGTAGTTAGAGGGGTCTGGCCTCTCCAAAGACAAATCTGAGGGGTCGTAAGATGATTCATGGGTTTGAATAAAAGGAAAAACCCCCCAGAAGTTCTGCGACACAGATTTGTTTTCACTTTCTGGACTTTTCTCTAATCGTTGCTTTTCTTGTATTGTATTGTATACTTTTACCCCCTTGGGGCCTAAAACACTTGCGAGAGGTTTAGAGCGGAAATGTCTCTTTGGTGGAACTGCTAACAACTCAAAGACATCTGAAATGTGTAACTACAGCTGCCATGTAAATGTAGTGGAGTAAAATGTAAAAAAATGTTCACGTAAATGTAGTGCAGTTGAAGCATGATGTATCATATGTAAAAGGACCTTAAAATTGTGGTACAGTACCTGAGTGCATGTACTTAGTAGTTTTCCACCACTGCCTTTTATCCTGAATGCCATTACTGTGGTGACTTTTTAATTAAAATGCCTACGCATAATTCTCCAGGAGCTGCAACTTTTGCCGTTTTGGTTCGAATGAACTGAAATAACCACTGACCTTGTGCCTCTCAGTGTTTATCGGCCTCAGCACGCTTCAGCCCGAACGCACATTTCTAAATGTGTGGGAAACCAGGGAGGATTGATTTAGTCGTTCGGAGGGTCGAAAAACGTCTGGAATGTTTTTATGGCTCGGTTCGAAAGGTTTCAACAGTATGTCAATGACTACATTTCAATGTGAAAGAGGGCCTAACTACACACCCGCCAAAAATATATAATTATAGATTTCATAAGTACTGAGATGTTTTATACCCATCACTGTTGAAGTCCAGTGTTCGCGTCCACAGTCCAAAACAAATATTACAAGTTAGCTCGCTGAAAAACATTAAAACGTAAGCCCAAATACATGTAAAAGCATTAACGGGGATGATATGTTTTGTTTCCCCTTCATGACTATATGAAGGTGACGATGTAGGAAAGTTGGCAGGTTAGCGGTCTTACCTGTAGGCTATATATATGGCTATGTTACATTTGGAGGCAAACTGAGATTACCTTAGCAATTTTCTGCAGCTGAGAAGCAAGAGAGTTAAGAGGAAGAGAGAGAGCTAGGTTTTAAAATGTAGTACATTTTCCCCTTACTTCATGCTGTTGTCTAATGGTACATTATATGACTACTACGTGGGAGGAGCTATTTTGGGCGCCCCCTGGTTCTGGAAGTAAAACTCCCATTGATTTTTCTCATAGACAACGTGACTCACTTCTGCTGCTTGGATTGGTATGAAACGCTCCCAGTTTAATCATCAGCACAAAAGATGGTCAACTGGTTCTTTGATAAAGAGTCAAAAGGTACTAGCGTACATATTCACGTCGCGGTAGAAGTGAACTACGACTTCCAAGGTGCATTTTGGCAAGAAACCTACAAAAACTGAGCTTAAAATTGGGTCACGTGCGGCGCTAACGGAGGGTCAACTTGGGATGGATTCAGCAACACGGCGATGGGTTTTTTTTTTAAAAGTGCAATGAAAAAACGTTTTGATTTCGCCAATGCTCTGACTCCTCTGACTGGCTTCTTCTCCATGGACACGACCGGCTCAGGGGTATTGTAGTATTCTGAGTTGTGGGGAGCCCCTTGTTTCTATCCGAAGTAACATATCACTGAAATGGCAATACAGAATGGGGAAAACCCTTCCAGAACCAGCAGCTCCTCACACTTTAAGAGCAACTTTACCTCCCAAGCAGCGTCTAGCTAGATAAAACCCCTGTAAGCTAACAGGTCTTTGCAGAGACCATCTTAGCACCGTTAATATGCGCACACTCCCACTTACCGAAGCTGGACTCCTCCCCTAACTCCCGTCCAAACTTCAACATGGCGTCCCCCAGGACGGTCTCAGCCTGCGGGTAACCAGGCCCCTTGTCCTGCCCACGGATCTTTGACATGGTGTTGATCATACTCAGCTTGGCTCTGGATGCTGCCGGGCCGCAAGGGTTAGATTATGAGCGACTGATACTGCTTTAGGCGACATGTTGAGGGGCAGCTGGGCGCAGTTTAACTGTGTGTGTTTTATACCTGGGTTAGGTTGCAGGTATTCTGTGGTTCTGGTCATGATGTCCAACACTGCTCTGCTGGTGACGTCCACCTTCTGCAGTGGAAAACATTGTGGGAGAAAAGCGACACAAACCTATTCAACGATGACTAAATCTAGACGTTAACGTACATTCGCCGAACAAAAACACTTGTGTAAAACGGATCCGCAAATGTAAATGGACAGTACTTGTATAGCGCCTTTCTAGTCGTCCGACTACTCAAAGCTACTTTCACACTACATATCACATTTACCCAGACAAATTAAAATGAAAAAGTAAACATTTTAAATAAAGATTTAGTGCAACCTCACTGCTGGATGCCACACAGCGCTCCTTTAAAGCTCCTTTTAAACTTAGCTTCAAATATTTTTTTAATAGCATCCAATATTTGTTACTAAATAAGCAAAAATCAAAGAAAAGAAACATCTTTACGGTAGGCCTACATTTATTGTGTGTTTTGTGGTTTGATCAGATGTGATCGACGGTGACCAAAGGACCCGCGAACTGTCATCACATTCTCATTCAAACGTTGCTAAATCCTGATTGGTGCACGCAAGTACGAGACACCGCCCTTTCCCAACTGAGCCCCGCCCACTCCAAACCAGTGAGAGGAGTACAGGGAAAACAAGAACAACTCCAGCCTTCCATGTGAAATAACTAAAACCTTTTTGCCAAAAACAGCATGTTCATGTAGAACTCAGCCACTCACAGTAAAGAAGCTGAGTGAGAAAAATAATACTTAAAATACGTTAAACTTTCCATCAGAGAATGTACTGCAGTGGTTTGATTTACATTAGGTTTGGAGTATTTTGTTTTGAAAATAGCGATAGATCGATTTATTTACCTTTTCCATTTCTTTGAAGTCATCGTCTAGCTTGGTTCCTTCCGCCCCTCCAACCTTTTCACTGACTTTCTGTAGCAGGAAACCCAAAGAAACAAAGAAAGAGGCAAAGAAAGGAGAGACAGGGTTAGGATTTTCTGTCCTTAAAAAGACTTTGATGTCTTCAGCCCACCCTGAGAGAGGAAAGACCGGGCGGCTCCTGATGAAGAGATGCGAGCGAGAGAAGACCAAAGGAGAGCGCTGGTGAGGAGCAAGAGAGCGGAAGGGAAGTAAGGGATGTAGGAAAAAAAGAGACAGACATCAAAAAGAGAAAGGTAGAAATTGAAGATACGGGTTAGGACATTAGCTTTGTAGACAACAAAAGGGATAATCCCACATTAGACGACTGACAGCGCTGAAGACGGGGGCTGTTTTGTGTAAAATGTTCCCTGTCAGCGTTTCCTGTTATATCAGAATCAGAATCAGAAATAGTTTATTAATAGCTGACGTTTCTGGATTAACGTCACTGTGTGTTGGACTTTCCTGCTGCAGATGTTTAAGGTCGAGCTCATTTTAACTGCTTTATATGCTGTCGGGTAGTTTCATTTACAGCAAGGCATCATGGTCTATAAGATCCTCGTGTGTTTGTGGCGTCGCTGTCCGAATCCAGACAAAACAGAATTAGCCCAGGGTGGTTTTGTCCAATCAGCCGTACAAATCCCACCGTACAAAGGCATGAATGTTTAAGTTAATTGATGACTCCAAATTGCCGCTAGTTGATGAATGTGAGTGTGAATGGTTGTCTATGTGTCAGCCCTGCGACGAGTTGGCCAGGGTGTACCCCGCCGCCTAAGGCCCAAAGCCACTGGGTTAGGCTCCAGTCACCCGCGACCCCCAACGGGAACAAGCAGTACAAAATGACTGACTGACTGACTTTGAATTATTCAAAATAGTCTGACATCAAACAGTCCAAAAAGGAGTCTGCTCACTAGCTTATTTATGGTTGACCTGAATGAGCTGACCTTTGTCTTTCACACAACAACAAATACAAGGGATCAGACTCATTCTCACACAGCCAGACGTCCGTCTTGCCAAGAACACGGAGGTCTGGGCGATAAAGTTTGTCAGAAAAGTGACACAACGAAAAAGCAAATTGTATCCAAACAACAAGTAATGCAAATGGGCCCGTCTACATTAGCGAGAAACACAGCGGCGCAAACGAGGCCAGACTCGTGGCTATCGCAAGCATCTGGATCCCTCGGATGCACCTGTGTCCTGCTCGGTTCGGCCACGGCGACGGCAGGAGGTGCCGCAGGCTGACACCTCTCGCTTTCTAATCGCCTCCGGTTGCAGGGAAGGCGGGAGGGAGGTGGAGAGTGGGGTTTCCCACAGTCGTGACTCATGCATCAGCCCCCCACGCATTAGTGGGCCACGCACACACGCACGTATGCAGTATTTATATAAATGCGTTCAGCCAGGCTACACACAGCTCCAGCCGGAGGGAACTGCAGAGAGAAATAAACTCACACCAAAGTGTTCACTATGGAAAGCAGCTGCATGCTGTATTTTCATGTTGTGCTACGTTTCCTCCACCACAATTTACTGGAACATACTGTGTTTCTTCCTCCCCCACGTTTATCTGACAGCTATAGTTCAGATTCAGATTCAGATTTTACATTAAAAAAACAACAACAACACACAGATTAAATCGGTAGTTCCCAACCCTTTTCGGCTTGTGATCTGAATATATTAAAAAGCAGCGTCTACTTGCGGCCCTCTCATCATGTTTCAGAGGTCTATGACTTGTTAGCAGCAGTTCCACCAAAGAGACATCGCCTCTCTAAACTTTATCTATCTCTATTTCATTTAAATGACTGTTCAAGGCAAAAAGAGGTGGCATTATCCAGTGTGTCACAAAAAATTCAAAACCCAGGGGAAGGTTAGACTAAGAACAGATTTGTGTACCAGAACTTGTTTTTTCTTCTTTCCTCTCCCATTAATCATCTCACGACCCCTCAGATTTATCCTGTGACCCTTTGGAGGGACCCGACCCCTAGATTGGGAAGAGTATGTAAGGTAGTTAAACTAGCTAACTGTATATAAAGTGGTTAAACTAGCTAACTGTATACAAGTAGTTAAAACGAGCTAACTGTATATCGTTAAAACTAGCTAACTGTATAAAGTAGTTAAACTAGTTAACTGTATATAGTTGAAACTAGCTAACTGTATATAAAGGGATTAAACTATCTTACTGTAAATAAAGTAGTTAAAACTAGCTT
>CM022475.1:18656101-18672511 GCA_011952105.1 Coreoperca whiteheadi
TTAACTGTATAAAGTAGTTAAACCAGTTAACTGTATATAAACTAGCTCCACCTCGAGCAGCTACAACCGTAAAATGTTGCATTAACACCGATGCATCAGTATACACAATCTAATAAATGTAACGTATAATAATGTATCAGTCACAGGCGAGTACTACTACTTTTGATACTTTAAGTACATTTTGATGCTAATACGTCGGTAGGCAGGCCTTTTACTTGTAATGGAGTATTTTTACACGAATGCGTTGGTACACAACTTGAGTAAAAGCTCTGAATACTTCTGCCCCCACTGCACACGTGGACGCTCATTATGCAAACGCGCGTGTGTGTGTGAGTGTGTGTGTGAGAGTGAGTGTGTGTGTGTGTGTGAGAGTGAGCGTGTGTGTGTGAGAGTGAGCGTGTGTGTGTGAGAGTGAGCGTGTGTGTGTGTGAGTGTGAGAGTGAGCGTGTGTGAGTGAGTGTGTGTGAGAGTGAGTGGGTGTGTGTGTGTGTGAGTGTGTGTGAGAGTGTGTGTGTGTGTGTGTCTCCCCGCTCCGTGAGGCAGATGTCACCCGTCTTCTTCATCAAACTAACAAACCAGGCAAACATAGGAGGGAAACATGCGTGTGTTTATGCAAACCGCTTGCCCACCTGAGCACCTGTGTGAGTGTGTGTGTGCCACAGAGGACGCGCTTTGATCAACAGGAAAATAAAGAGACAGCTGAATGAGTGTGTCTGTGTGTGTGTGTGTGTGTGTGTGTGTGTGTGTGTGTGTGTGTGTGTGTTCGCGTGTGTGTGGGAGAGACAGCGTAACGACAACGAAAAAAAAAAAAAAAAAAAAAAGGTGTGTTATAAAATGTAAAAACAATACAAAACCATAGCGGAGAAGATAGTGAGAAGGACAGACAGATGAGGAAAAAGATGCAGTTGCCATGGAGACAGGGATGAGACTGGGTCCTCTCATGCTTCCAAGAAACACACGCACACACACACACACACGTTTGTACAGCTATACTTGTGAGGACTTTCACTGACGTCACAGCTAAGTGCCTAACCCCAACCCCAACCCCAACCCTAACCTAAACCTAAACCTAATTCTAACCCAGACCCTTAAACCAAGTCTTAACCCTCAAACAGCCCCTTGAAGGTGTCTTGAAAAGCGAGGACCGGCCAAAATGTCCTCACTTTCCAAATATGTCCTCACTCCCAAGGTCTGAAACGCAAACTGGTCCTCACAAAGATGGCTGTACAAGGGCCCACCCACACACACGCGTACACACACACGCACACACACACACACACACACACACACTTGTCTGTAAGGAACACTCAGTCTGGTTGCAGAGAGGTGTACTGACACACTGTTACATAATTCTCTCAGTCGAGTTAGCATCTACTGTTTCCCTTTCACTGTCTCCTCACGCTGTATTTCACGTCAGTGTTGTTCTGTTTGACTGGATTTTAACATCCAGGAGCAGCGCTGGCATTTATTTGCGCTGCACACTTCACACGATGTCTGACCCAGAGAGGTGCTAGAGAAATAAACTTTACTTTACAGATTAAAAAAAACAAACACTCAAAACGGTGATATTTAGCATTAAGTGGGCTGTATTTTAAGTAGAAAGATGAAGGATGAAACTTCAAAAGTCCACAGCCACGCTAGCAGCAACGTGTGGCTGTACTAAAGCTAAATGCTAACGCTAAATTGGGCATTCAAGATGCGATTTCAAATAAAAACATGGCTTCTGTCAATATCTTAGTCTATAGCCATGCTGGCGGTTCTGTGAGGCTGCGCTCAGTCATATCAGTTTAAGCTAAATGCTAACATGCTCATGTGAAAGGGTAACTTAACCACCAAAGTTGTGGCTGAAGTTTCAACCTGTAGAGGCCGCTTACTTATGACACAATATGTAGAATACAAATACGTTGCCCTGAAATGTCAAGATTTGGACCTGAATCCATGAAGAACACTACTAAATACCAGGATACATTGGTTTACAGCTGAAAAAAGGTGGTTTGGGGGTTTAGTTACTCTTTAAGGAGATATGATGCTAACCATGTTCACTGTGCTTGTTAGCATGCTAACATCTGCTAATGAGCGCTAAACACAAAGACAAATTAAAATTCGGACCTTGCCTTGGAGTCAGTTAGTTAGCTGTGGGCTACAACTTGAGCTTGGCTTTTTGTAAGCCTATATTTGTTTACATTTTAGCAAATTAGCACAGGTAAAAGTATACCGAATTGTTAGCTATTAGCAGTTCCCGTTGGCAGCGAACCCACGGATGTACAGACGACTGTCACTGGATTACTTTGATACTCAAGAAACCTTGAAAACATGATGATTCTCAAGCAAGTTCTGGAGTTTAAGGAGCGTCTTTTTTTCCTCGGATTTCTAAGCCGACATTATGGCCAATTATTTTGCGACGGACATTAAACGTGATGATATCCCTCACAAGTGTGAGACACACGGAATCTAAAATATGTGTATCATGTCTGTGTGTTCAGATTTGACTGAGTTATGACACAAAAGGAGTACGATTTTTGGCTCAAATTGCACAAATCGCCACGCGTTCTCTTCGCCTGACGTCAACGACCCTTCCACTCTCCCGTCCCCCCGAGAGGATGGTGATGTACGTAAATACAACATTAAAGTACTGTACCACACCTGGTCTGCAGGGGGCGCTGTGCGGAGACACGTCCGGCGTCCTGCATTGGATTCTTTTTCTTCCACTCACAAAGCCACGGAAAAAGTTAAGCATTTAGTTTTGGTGGCAGCAATCAGAGACTCAGAAAACTCTAGAAAGGACCCATGGGCGCTGACAGCGGACGTCATTTCACACCCACCAACCCGCCTGAACACACACACACACACACAGAAAGTAGAACCCACCACCTTTTAGACCACTGAGGCATTAACAAACCCCATCTGTTCTACGGCTCTCTCCTCCTCCACAGTCGCGCTACCAGTTTCTCTGTTTTGTTTCTGCGACTCCCACTCCGTCAGTTTCCCCGACCTCCTCCATCCCCTGCCCACTTGTCGTCCTTCCTTCCCTCCTTCGCCTTCATCTCCGCATTCTCGTCTTCCCCCGTTCTCCGCCCGTTTCCCCCTCTTTAGCTTCATTTTACATTCAGGCCCCCTTTTCTCGCCCTTCCCAGTGAGGTCTACAGAAAAATTCAGCTCGATGCCCGGGTCGCCGTTGCGAGCGGCTGACGGCGAGGAGGCCAAAAGGTCAGAGGTCGCGGTGCCACGACAGCAGATGTCCCTCCTCGCCAGCTGACATTGATCTTGTGTGGAGGAGAATTAGCCTATCACGGGGGTGGGGGGTGGGGGGGAAACAAGAACCCTGGGAGGAGAGCTTGGCAGCCGCAGTCTGTCTGAACGGCTGCCAAAACACCCGGACGCCATCTTGGCCTGTAGATGGATAAAAGGCTGGATTGATGGCCAGCTCGGGCTATTTATCCAGAATGTAACATGTCTGTTTTATTATCCCATCAACATTTATTAACCTCTGATGTTGGCTTTTGAAAAAAACTTCTAATACCCAGAAATCCCCGTTAAGTGATTAAGTTTGCTGCATTTCACGTTAGGAGTTCTGAGTTTGCGCTCCATAAATTTCTACTTTGATGCGTTCAAGTGCCCCAAAAAAAAACAAACAACGGAAACACGCACACTGCGGCATCGGCACATGCAAGTCCAGTTTTAATTACTATTTTAATTCGCGTGAAGCTGTACACTGCATGGCCAGAAGTGTGTGGTCGCACCTTTCCACGTACTTCAGTGTACTCTCAGTTGTGTCCAAGGTTCGAGCTTAAGTTTCTGGCTTCAGTTGTTTTTTTGGGGGGGTTTTGTTTTTTTCAAACCGGGAAGTCCGTTTTATTTGTGTCCGAAAGTTGACTTTTCTTGACTGTGTGCCGTGTTGGATCCTATTGTGGGGAGGAGGCCCGAAGACGTTCAGCCGTCAAGTGTTGCTGCTGTTGCTTTCAGTTTCATCACCTTCTGTTTGGGGCTGAACTCGCTTCAGACAAACGGGGAGGAATCGACGCTGCCGCAGACAACCATGTGCCAGCTGCGCTTTTACCTGAAAACGACGCCCGGCGCGGCTTTACCATGAACGGGAATCTCCAATAACCACCCGAATCTGCGCTGTGCTTCCCAGCCAGCGATGGTTTTATAACAGATAGTGTCAAACCTCTGTCTTTGCGCCGGGTTTCCACACACACGGCCCATTTATTTTAATAGCAGCCGGGCCGGTTATGTCATCAGATGCGGAGGGTTGCTGGATGCTCAGGGAAATTACGCAAGCCTTCGCCGACAGAAGCACGACCAGAAACAGCTATTTCTCCGGAGGAATTTGCCTCAAGTTACTCGCCAGAGAGAAAATGTGAGACGCAGAAGCCTTTTAATTACCAGACAGCGAGAGAGAGAGAGAGAGGGAGGGAGGGTTAGTCCTGCAGTAAATCACAGTGAAAGACTGAGAGCCAAAAGAGGAGAAGGCGGTGAGAGTTTTCTATTATTTTATGACGCGTAGAGCAAAAACAAATCAGTTTGAAGAGATAACAGTACATCTAAAGAGACAGAGGGAGAGAAGAGAAAGGGACAGGAAGGCAGGAAAAGGTAAGGCAGAGGGACAGAGAGAAAGGGGAAGTCAGGCCGGACCAGGAAGCAGAAACAGAAAAAAGGAGAGAGAGAGAGAGAGAGTGAAAATGTGAGTGAGCCACAGAGAGAAAGCATGAGACGGGGAATGAAAAGGAAATGCAAAAAAAACACCAGAAGCATCAGCCGTTCTTTTATGAAACAACAAAGCTTTGAGAGAGAGAGAGAGAAAGAGAGAGCGAGAGAGCGAGAGAGGGACACACAAGTAGGAAGGAGGGGAGGAGAGGGGTGGGCGTTCGAAGGGAGAAAGCAGAGGGGGGGGGGATAACTGGAGGAAAAGAAAGGAAGGAGGATGGATGGGAGGAAATAAGAAAGGGGTGGACAGAAGGAGGACGGGGGAAGAGGACAGGTGGGACGAGAGAAGAGAGGAAATGGAGTAGTGGCGAGGCGAGGGAAGGTGGGAAACGATGGGAGCAGCAAAGATGAAGCAAGGAAAAGACAGAAGTGGAGGTGGGGGGGGGGTCAACGTAAAGCTCCCTGGGTGTAAACGGCTTCTTCACGCGTCACAATTCCTGCAGGTTTCGGTGTCTCTGTCCGCAAACGCACTTTGATGCTCGGGAGGCGGCGGTTAGATTCCCGCGGGACGCCCCTGACCAGCTGCAGTGCAGCGGCTCGGAGACAAAACCCCTCGCCAACACTCGTGCATTATTAACTACAACAACAGAAGAAGAGGAGGAGGAGGAGGAGGAGGAGGAGGGTAGTTGCGGTTACATTCAGCTCACACTTGATACAGAGCGATCCTGATTTGCAGGAGCACAAATTGTTTACACATTTAAACATGAAATTAAATCTTAGTAATAAGTCAAGAAAGTTATTTAACCATGCTTCTACAGGACCTTTAGAGACTTTTCCTTAATTTTTAAAAGGACGGATGGGAAACGCCGGCAGTTGATGTCAGTTGACCATTCCGTTGCCATGGCCACAGCTCCATGACGACAGCAGTTTAAAGGCTTTTAAAACGGCTCGTTTAGTTTAGCTTAGCCGAAGAGTGCAAAAGCTCAGGACCAGTCCACAGCAGACAGCGGCGAGGACGCAGACCGTTAATGAAGTTAAACTGGAGATCAACATGTTTTTCGGCGCCGCCGGTGTTTGGCTGCGAAGGTTACAGAGCTCTTTGTTGACACAGTGATGAGGGTGGCCGCTTCCATAACGCCACACTTTGCGGCGTCTAGCGAGGCAAGAATAACTGCGCAGGGCTCTGGCGCACTCGCAACTACAACGTCCTCGTAATACAGTTTAGTCCACCGCGTCGATGGTGTCATGATACGGTGGCTCTGAAACAGCCTCCTCTCGTCATCGCCGGACAGTCTGATGGAGACCCGAGTGTAACAGAAGAGGCAAACGCAACACTTTCGGACTTAACAGAAATACAGAAGTAACCCAATAATGAATGAATACACATTTCAGTTGCTAACAAAGACGTAGCGTTTGGAACTCGAGCTCTTCTATCCGTTCCGGATTAAACGAGGTCCGACGTTTCGGCGTGCTGACGTGATGACATGACGTGGCCCGTAGCCAGCGCGTGGAGCCTTGTTTACGTTTTCAACCAATGATAGAGCAGATATTTCTTTGACACTGCTTTCAGCCAATCATTTGTTTGAGCGGGGATCTTACGGCATCGGACGCTGCGCTGCTGCGTCCCAACAGAGACTCTAGAGCCGGTTGTTTTAGGCGATTCAGCGCGAATCCAAAAAGGAGGACAGGTTAGTGTCCGGCTCGGACAGGGGGCTTAAAATCCGGACGTGCGGCCAAAATCCGGACGTACGGCCAAAATCCGGACGTACGGCCGCCCTACACAGTGACTTAGTGACACCTTGGAACAATTACAGTAAGCAACTGAGACACCGTTTGTCCTTTATCTCATGTAGCACCTTTTCCAGAAGCCCACCTGTCGTCACACGGACGCTGCTTAAAAACAAACAGCACGTCTCACTCGGAGTGTTGAGCGCCCCGACGTGCCGTGAAAAGTCCCTTCAGCAAAGTTGCACATATATATTAGAAACAAAAGCATAAACCCCCCCAACAATAAGCTGAGTGCTGACGAGGGCCAGGAGGACAGAACACGTTGCAGCTATTTGAAAGTCTTTCCACTGGCCTTTCGGTCGTTCCAAAGAGCGGGACAAACATGCTCCATGCTTGTGGTGTTGCAGCGTCTCCAGTGAAGTTAGAACTAGCAGAGATGACGAGTCTTTCTTCGAACTGTAAATGTCTCTTGATGCTGTTCATTTCAGAAGCTTTTAGTCATGTCGCGTGTGTGTAAGTAAAAGATGGTATGACGATGAGTTATATAACGGGGGGGGGGGTCGCTTGCTACTACTGTAATGCACCGAGTCACACACACACACACACACACACACACAGAAGGTGTGAAGAGGGATAAAGAAAAACCCGACGGCACAGAGACGCGAGACATGAGATATTCAGACGGACAAAGAGAAGGCAAAGGTCGACTCGCCTGAATAACAAAAATCTAATATGAAAGAGTCGGAGTGAAACATCAAAGTGTCTCAGACCTCAGGCGCTCGCGCACTGGATCAATTTTCCTCCAATCATTTGTATTCAAACCATAAAGCCAAACGTATTCCAGCAGCCGCTGGGAGTCACCGGCTGTGAAATGACTCTGTGTGTGTTTGTCGGGGTTTAGGGAATATTCCTGACAGACTGATGGAGATAACGGATCACCTGCGTTGCAATGAGCAACACAGTCCGGTGGTTTTTTTTAACTGAACCGGGGCCTTCTGGGCGTGAGGAATAACCCCAAATCCCTTTTTTAAAGTAGTAATCTGGCATTTTTCCACGTGAATAAAATCGGTTTTGTTTGTTCCCAAGCCGATGCAAGAAGCAGTTCGTAATGTTGCTTATTATCTCACTGTTTATTTGTATTGTTGGTCATTCTTTTCGCCCCATTTACAGCTGCTATCATACCTCCCCCAGAGCGGCTATGCCAGGATTTTAGAAATGCTGACGTCGTGAGGCCAAATTCCTCCAGCTGAATCCAACCACCTAAGGCATGTTTGATTAGCCACCAACAAAACTCCATACAATTTTCTGCGTATTTAAAAATAAATATGAGAAAATTTGCATTGTACATTGTACATGAGAAGATTCAGTTTCATCACCTTCTTGAGAAGATCTTGTGTCTGTCCACTGAATTATGAATCTACAGCCGCAGCAGCCGGTTAGCTTAGCTTAGCATAAAGACTTTAAACGGGGGCAAGCGGCCCGCCTGGCTCTGTCCAAACGTAACAAAATCCTCAATAATTGTTAACACATCACATCTCGTTTGTGTAAAAACACCAAGTTGTGGTTTTTTTCAGGGAGCTAGGACGATAGGAACATTTCATGACACGATTCTCATGGCCAAAATAATTGCGGTTCACGATATTATACCAAAAATCATCAAAATATGCTTAAAACTGTTAAAATGGCACTAATACAAACTGGAGTCAGTTTACCTTAGATTTTGTTAAGAAACAAATATTTTCCCTGCTTCACAGAGAGGACACACATTTACAGAAAACAATTTCAATCAATTGCATCAGTAACACGTATATTTATAATTAACCCCTGACTTAAGAAATACAGGAATTATCCTTTAACCAAAATAAAGTCCAACTGGCACTCGTGAGGATATTCCCGATTATCCCGATAACGGAAACGTACCCCGATCAGCAGTGGCTTCCCGGAGTGGCTCCTCTTAACTGTTTCTCCCTGTTGTGGGGTTATAATTAATTACTTATATTTATAATTACTGCATTATAACTGTAAATTGACATCGCTTACGTTCTCTTACATAATGTGCCTTTATATATCGGCCTAATTTTAGTAGCCAGGCGTCTGCAATCCACAACCGAGTGTAATGTAAAACAAAAACCGGAGTGTCAGTTAATGAACGTGGTTATTTAATACATGCCGCTGTTACTGAATATCACTAAAATAAAACATCGTTCGCGATGTTGCACCATGTAAAATGAAAGAGCTATTAGCCTGGCCGAGGCGGCCCTCCGACACTCCGCTATCTGACTCAACCACATTATAGGACGACTCCATTCAGGATATGAGAGTGCCGGAGCCCTGCAGGGCCGCCCTGTTGTGGCTCTTTAAGGAGCCACTCAGGATTGATGGGGCCATAAAACCGCCCAGCAAGGAGACACACACACTGTTACGGAAGGCAGCTGTAATATAGACAATTACTCTGAATCGGGTATGTGGAGCTGGAAGGTGCAGCAGGGAGAGTGTGGGAGGGAAGAGCTAGTGAGGAGGGCTATGACACAGATTGGTGGGGGTACTTCAGTGTGGATGGTAGCTCCGCAGTATGTTCACAACGTCTTCATAATGTGACAGTACGACATGCATATGACGAGCAGGGACAGACACTGGGTGTGTCAATGTCTCATTTCAGCTGCCAATCAGCACTTCTATTTTGAAAGGGGCGCATCGGGTCAGTGCATTGGGGTCAATAACACGCAGAGCGAGCTGCCAGACGTAACGAAAAGCTGACCTGAAACCAACTGAAAGAGTGCCACAAACAACGGCACACAGATAATGTCCTACTGCTGCGTTACCGTCGTCGCACAGCGTCTACGTTTGTGCACGTGGTATTTTTACGAAAGCTCTCATATCGGCCGTATCCCCCTAAAACTTGGCGCAAAATAATAAAGAAGAGTCTAATTCACACAATCACTATTGAACGCCCATCGCTGAGGGTGTTAAGCCTCTGATTCAATGCTGTTTGGATCCTGAATACTATTGTTTTTATGCCACATGCAACCGTAGCTCAGTGCTACTTAGCTATACGAAGCCAGTGTGCAATTCTTACTGACAGTTTGAAGGTTTTGAAATCCCTACCCTCCATCCCACGTAGCATAACAATGCAGCATTTACTATTATGTTTGCAGCTGGTTAGCCATATTAGCCTTTAGCGAGCAAGTTGGCTAACTTCAGCTTCGCTTCATTTTAACAGGGCTGTACAAACAGCTGTTTTCATTATCAACTAATTGGTGGATTATGTATTTAATTAATTGGTCATATAGCGATGAATGTGAAAATGTTGATTTCAAACTGCTCGTTTGGTCGGATCAAAAGTAAAAACTGTTCGTTTTATTTAGTCATTTCGGGCACCGGTGAAAATATATGAAAATATTGATTATCGCAGCTGTAAGCAATCTTGCGTAGGTTTTTCATTTCGCAATATATCAGAAGTCAGATGGTTAATTATTAGCAAAACACAAAGATCCCCAGATGACCCAGAATGCGGCGGCGAGAGTGGTCTTCAATGAGCCGCAGAGAGCGCCCGAGACCCCTCTCTTCATCAGCTCCCACTGGCTCCCTGCTGTCATCAGGTTCAAAGGGATGCTCCTGGCCTACGAGACCACCACTGGTTCTGCCCCATCATGTCTTCACTAACACAGACCTGTGTTCCTGCCAGGTCCCTGCGCTCTGCAGACCAACAGCGTCTGGTGGTACCATGGCAACGAGGAACAGGATCCCTCTGGAGCAGCTTCTCTGGATCCGTTCCTCATTGGTGGAATGACCTGCCTGCTCCTGCAAGATCAGCAGGTTCTGTAGCCGCCTTTAAAAAGCTCCTGAAGACGCATCTCTTCCACCAACACCTGACTGACCATCACTGACTGCTTCTTCCTTCCTATCACTTACTATCCTCGGCTGTGTACCCTGTGCTGGGCTCTAACAGACGAGTGTCCGGTGCACTTGTGCTTCTTGTTACCTTGTGGTGTTATATTGCTTCCATTGTCTTCCTCACATGTAAGTCGCTTTGGATAAAAGCGTCTGCTAAATGACTCAATGTAAATGTAATGTAAATGGTTTCTGTTGAATCCGCTATCTTGTCCGTATTAAACGTATGGGACAGGACATTTTTTCTCTGAGAGAAGAACAAACAACCGCAGTTAAGCCTTTTGTTGATAAGAAAGACGTGTTCGGCGCGCTTCCGCCGCGTCCCGTTGCTCTGATTGGTCGTAGGTTCGATCCAGTTCGCGTCCAGGGGGCGATTTTGGTCCGCGCCCGTTGAAAATTGGAAAACTGAATGAACTGAGCGCTTCCGCACAGATTCACGAAAATGGTCCGGCGACGTCAGGCCGCTGACGAAGCGATCAATGAGGTAAAAAACAAGAACGCGAGGTCGTAAGGGATTGGTAAGAGTTAGTGAATGAAAAAGTCGAAAAAGACAAACTGAGCAAAAACAGGAGCAGATCCGAAACCAGGAAGGCTTCTTGCTAAAATATGATGAGATCTTGAGGTAGTTCATGTAAATAAAAGCCACTATTCCAAACTTTACGGTATTTCTCCTCTCAGTTTCCTCTTTAGTCTCTTCCTGTTGTGTTTGTCTTTGTACATCTGAGCCCTGATCTCTCTTTTTTCTCTCTCCACATCGCTTCTTACCCCTTTCTCTCTCTCTCATTATTTATTCAGCCAGATGGACCGAGGTGTCCCATTTCCTGCCCCTGCTGGCAGCGGCGGCAGCGGCAGCCATCTTGGCCTAGGGCACCGTGACTTTAACAGTTGGCCTCACGCCGCCGCCGCTTGCTCAGCCCCGGTTCTCATCATCCGTCTGCCGAAACGCGAGTACAGGAGAACCCCATGCGTGAACACAAACACACACACAAACACACACACACATGCTGCGATGCGCCCTGGATTTAAGTCCCGGTCGACAGGAAGTTGGCGTTCATACCAGGATTCGATGTTCCCACTCCGAGAATTCATGTTCAGCGCCCACTCCTCACATCTGATTGGCCGAGTCGCCTTCAACAGCCAACAAGGACACGCCCGAGAGCACAATCCCAATGGACCCTGATTGGAAAGCGAGGGCGCCCACTCGCGCTTGTTAAATAAAAGACTGCAGATTTAGCCGGACGCCGCTCGCAATCCTTTGATAATCCTGGTTCACTGACACAAGCACGTTCTTGTAAAGCTGCTTAGAGTACAACTTTGACTTAAATTAATAAACTAGAGGCTCTGGTATTGGTCTATTATTGGTTCCCTATTTATTCTCATTTGTCCATAAAGGTTATAATATGTAATATTCCGGTCCTGGGTGATTTCGGCGACACCTGCGGTAACAACAGGTACTCCAGGTCCCAGAGGTCCATTTAAAACGACATGCATCAACCACTGGGGGGCGGCAAACACGCCTTGAGCAGCCACTGTGGCGAGAAAGCAGCAGAAGAAGAGACACTGGAAACATCGGTTTACAGCCAAACAGACGGTAAGACCGGAGGATTCATTGAGTCACGGCTAAAGAAGACAAAGTCGTCAGACCCGGGAATGCTAAACTCGTCCAATATTGTCTTCGTCTTTACGCGAAGTGCTCACATTCAAAAGCTGCCATGAACTGGATCAAAAACATGTGTTTGAATACATTTTTTGGCCACTTTGGGGTAGCGCGAAAAGCTGTGAACAACATTTAGATACAGTAAAACTCACGTTACACAGTTGTTGTAGCGAACGTGCTAGCAAACACTTTACTGTTTACGCATCCAGCAGACACAGGGCGCCATTATCGCCCCACGGGACTCGTGCTTGTGTCCACCTGATGAATGTAAATTCAATATTCTCTCCCTTTCAGCTCCTGTTTTTGGTCTCCACCAAACTCCTGAGGGAAATATCTGGCTCTCTAGCAGCCAAATGCTCCACTGTGTCTGTCACGAGAGCGGCGAGAGTCAACCAAAACAGTACAGTTGCGGGCCCCAAAACCAAAACAATTAGCTGAAAGACACTAAAACAGCTGAGCGGAGAGTTGGCTGATAACTGTCTGTAAATTCATCACTATGAGCGACTTATTTCACATTGTCGTTTGAACCATTGTTTATATAAAAATACTGATTAGTGCAGCTTTAAGGTTGGTTGTTTTTTTACGATAGAGTTGAAGACTGGGCCGTGCTGTATGGGTTTTGTTTTGGATGCTAAACCTGGTAAATTCATTCTGTGCTTCCTGTCGACTGCATATCAGTAAATTAAAAGGTGGTACGTTCACTTATTAATGATCGTATTATTTACATGCGCGGCTATAAGTCGCTCCTCCTCAGGCAGGAGGAGAGAGGGCAGGAAACAGCAGGGCTGATGGGAAATGAAGTCTGAATTTGGAGGAAAAACAAGCAGCCGGGTTTTCCCTCAGTGAGCTCATTGTTTTGTCAAAATTATACCAACATATGAATCTTAATTTCTTCTTGATGATGCACTGTACCTTTAAATTTGAAGGGTTGTGGCTTTCCTCTTGTTCTTAATGTTGTTTTTCCCACCGAATTACATTTTTTAAACCTGATATTACGTCGTGTAATGCTTAAATGCGAGCGCCGCATATAACCATCTGTAATTATCCATCAGCTCTGCTACACACCATCCACCCTGTTGCCCCCGGTAACAGGTCCGGTTTGCTTTGCGCTTGTGTGTGTGTGTGTGTTGCACTCTGCCTGGCGTGGCCATGAATAAACCATGTAGATGAACTAGATCACAGCGGCCAACGTCTCGATGGCTAATCAACCCCAGAGAGAAACGTTATATATATATATATAGATGGATAGACGGACAGAAAGATTCCCTCTCTGCTGGTTTCCAGAGTTACCGGTCTCTGACGTCTCGTGCCGCCTCACGCCCCCCCTCTGTGTCCGTTAACCGTCTGCTGTCGATTCACAGGTCTATTTCGGGCCTCGCGCCCCCGCCTGCGGCTCACCCTCGCCCTGTTGACGTCTCGCCTCCGAGAGACGCCGCCACACCAGCTCAAACATGTGACACAGACCGGTCTGCAGTATTTAGTACATTATGATCATTTGCAACCTGACCAATATCCGATTGGTATGTGATCCATGTATGACTCATATCTATCTCTATATCTGAATTGCAGGATAAGTCTGGTGATATTCCACATTTTTCCTTTTTGTCATTAAATCCCATCAAAATCCAACAGTGAACTGATGACGATAACAAACACTGCGCGTGTTTCCGATGTATTTACTCGTCTCCGTCGTTGTCCAAAAGCTATTAAAAAAAAAAAACCCCACGCACTTGGGTTTGTGACCAGCTTCCTGCAAAGCGAATGCCATTTCCCATGAGCCTCAGCTGCGCTTCGTGTCGGCGTGCTGATGTCAGCGTTTCGCCACCAAACCCCCACCGTGCCTCGCCGAGCAGCTCGCACGGCCGTAGACGTGTTGAAACGAACGACTACTTCTAATTTCATTCCTTTTTGGACTAACGCGTGTGCCAATACGATTGCTGCGGCGTGACGGAACTTGGATTCGTAGGCGTTGCCATGACGACAAGTATGCCGTTTACCCGAGGTGTAATATTTGCCTTTTGTGTCCCATTCGGGTGGAATTATGTTATGTGAAAAACAATCAAAGTTGAATTGCTTTAGCAGGTTACAGCAGAGAGGACATTTGGCCAGCGGTGGAGGAGGTAATCCAGATTCTTTACTGAAGTAAAAGTACTGAGAGCACACCGTCAAAATACAAGTCGAAGCCCTGCATTGAACATGTTAAGGAAAATGTACTTGAAGTATTAAAAGTCAAAATGTCCCCTGGGACTGTTATATATTATATCATTAGATTATTAGTAGTCGTGCATTAATGTAAAAGCAGGATGTTTCTGGTGTTGGTGGAGCTCATTCTGACCTGTTTTGTATCGGACCGCGGCGAATGATCATTTTGACTGTAACGATCGGTCGCTTGTCGGGTTTAGAAAGAATTCGGACAAAAGTGCGAAACGCCGCCGCGGCGACCCAGGGCCCAAAGCGACGCCTTCGCGATGTCTGTCGTGTCCGAGCCGACAGCCGGAACCTCAGCGCGACCGACAGCAAATCAGGATTATTGAAAAGGAAAAGCAACGAATCCCCCCCGTCTGAGAAGCCGGAGCCGCGAAGTGCTCTCACACGACCCGCTTGACTGATGAATCAGCCGACGGTGGCAGCTGTGCTCGCAGGAACTGCGGTTGCATTTATAACAGAGCGTCACGTTTTCAAAAAGATCCCCGCGAAAAATCTTGAGTGGGAGCGGTCGGATAAATGTAGTGAAGTAAAAGCTGCACTAGTTCCCTCTGAAGTAGAACGTGGCGCGGGAAGAAAAGGGTCAAGTACAAGTACCTCGGGCACTGCGTTTCCTGTCGTCTTCAGGAGCTGCCTGAGCTCCAGGACGCTCGCGGTCTCCGCTGCTCTGCTATTCATCTATTTATTTATTTATTTCAAATCTTTATTTCCAGTTCTGTTCTGCTGCAGTGACCCAGTTTCCCCCCTCAGGGATCAATAACACATCATCTCCTCTCTTTATCAGCGTCGCGTCATCTGACAAGTGCAACACATGGGCAGGAATTTGTCCCGTTGACGGTCGGGACAAAAAGACAGACGTGAAGGAAATGGATTCTGTAGGAACACCCTTCCTCCTCCTCCTCCTCGTCGTCGTCGTCGTCGTCGTCGCCGCCTCTCTGCGCGTCGATCTGGTTTCTGGTGCAGTTATTAATGACGTTAGTGAAGCTCTCAGGGCCACATTTACTGCACGAAAGTGCAAAAGAAACAGCATTTCCGTCGATTCCGACTCCGTTTCCCAGACAACACGGCGGCGGTTAAAGCAGACGACGCGGTCAGAATAGGTCATGCATGTTCGGCTCGTCGTCGCTGCTGTATTGATCCCCAAAAACAACGCTCCGCCATATACAAATGGCATAACAAATATTTGCATATTGGCTATCCAGAACCCACAAACCGCCCGCGTTAACGAGCCGAGAGACTTCACGTCAGGGTAGGACTTTAGTTCCTGGCTTTAACTGAGCCGATGGTGCGTTTCAGGCTGCGCACGGTCCTTCTGATCGAGCTGGTAATAAAGAAAATAATGATAATAAAAATAAAATAAAAACATTCACTCTTTTGGCTGGGAATCTTTAGAAAGGGTTGGACTCCTGATGCTAACGTGAATCCTGATTTATAATAACGTCACACTTATGGGCACACCTTTCCGCCGCAACCTTTTTAAGGCCCGACACTGATATTTGGGAGAACGATATATTGGCCGATAGTCTTTTTCGTTTTGAAATGTTATTGTTTGTTAACATACAGAGCGGGACATTTTACAGTGTGAGAGTCAACTTGTTTCTGAAATGATCTCAAATCTAGTTTGGCATTTCTCTACTGAATCTTTTTGTTACTAATTGTCTGACATATACATCGATAGACACTCATATATATATCTGCAATAAGCTATCGGTGATATACTTTCCTATTTTATTGCCAGAATATCGTATCGCTTTCATTATTGGTAATTTATTGATGGGGGTTTTCTTTTGCTTTATTGTATCTCATTTTATTTCATTTAATTCACTGTATTGCTGTATTTTAAGTGCCTAGTTGTATTTGCCTCAGTCCTGAACTGTTTTTAACCCTGATTCAACCATGTGAAGCACTTTGTAATTTTGTAAAATTGCCGTATAATTAAAGTTTATTATTGTTATTATTTCAACAAAACTGCTCTATTTGACAAAATGAGTTGAATTTGTGAAATCCTTCTGCGTTTAGTGTCGTCATAAATAATATAATGATCGATAATCGATGCTACAGATTCGGTCAAATCTAAAACAGTAACCAAGTATGACAAAAACCAAGCCAAACAACTGTCATCCATGACGAAAGTGCAAACTCCATCACTGTTAAAGACCGCGAGATACAGCTGAAAGCTCCGGGAAAAAGCTGCGTTACGTTTACACTTTTCGCTTCTCGTCGATGTCGTCTTTTTGGATGATCTCCTGACCCTTTCCTCTAGCGACCATCATCTGTTTGAC
>CM022475.1:18673329-18683360 GCA_011952105.1 Coreoperca whiteheadi
CAGATGATGGAGGGATGGGTGTGAAAGCAGGGGAAAGGGAGGATGGAGGGATGGAAGGAGGATGGAAGTAAAGATGGAGGAATCAGGGATGGCGGAGGGACGGAGGGATGTTTAGAGAGATGACGAGGGGACGATGGAGGCAGAGATGACTGCAGGAGGAAAAGGAAGGAAAAGGAGGATCCAAGACCCGACCGGTTGCACGAATGATGGTCGGATGAGAAAACAGATAGAGGGATGTAAAGAAGATGGAGGGATGGTCAAAAGAAGATGAAGGGATGACAGAGGGATGGAAGTAGGTGCGGGGGGATGAAGGGATGACTACAGCGGGGAGGGAAGGAAGATGAGGAGATGGAGGAACTTGTTACAAGACCGATGGACGGATGAAGGAATGAAAAGAGGACGTGAAGACCTGACGGAGGGATGTAAAAGGGGGGATGGAGGGAATTCCCTGTTGCGTGCAGCAACAGCCAATCAGCTCTGCAGACACACACCTTTCAACTCATATCCTGTTACGTAATAGCACACCCCTGCCTGCGTGTGCGTGTGTGTTGGGGGGGGGGTATACCCCCCCCTATCGCCCCCCCCCCCCCCCCCCAAAACACACACACACACGCACACGCACGAAAAAACCGCGAGAGAACGGCCCGCGTTTTATCCACAAATCGCGCCCATGTGGACGTAAACAGCCGGTTTCCTTTCAGTTTTAAACATTCAGTTCCAACATGAAGGAAACACACTCGCCGTCTGGGTGTGTTTTTGGTAACCTGGACGTGGAGAGCCAGCCGCAGTTCGTCAGTGCGGGGCTTCAGAAATATAACCGCAGTTCGTCAGCCAGGTTCAAATCCCGCCCGTACGCAGCAGGTTCAAATCCCGCCCGTGCGCGGGAGAAGGCAAAAGAAATTGTAAGTTGGACAAGACAGACAGACACAGTAAGTTGGACCAGAGACAGACAGACACAGACAGGCAGAGACAGACAGACACAGACAGGCAGAGACAGACAGACACAGACAGGCAGAGACAGACACAGACCGGCCGGTCTCTCCTTACCTGGGTGGCTTTATGGAACTGCTTTTTCAACCCCGCGACGGACATCACTTCGATTGCGGAGGAAAACAAAGTAGCTATCAGGCTAAATAAGATGATGTATTTTTAATAAATATATATATATGTGTGTGTGTGTGTTTGTAGGCTGTGGGGAGACCGAAAATGGCGGTAAATCCTCCGGTTAACGGTCGCCAGGCGTCTATATTGTCCGTCTGTTTTGGAATCGGGGGAGGGGGGGGGGGGGCGCCGATTGCCAGACCAAACCCAGGTGGATCTATTTTCAGTCTGAGAGAGGAGAGAGGGAGAGGGAGAGAGAGAGAGGGAGAGAGAGAGAGAGAGAGAAAGATCAAAGATCGTCTAGTGTGATGTGATCATCACCCGGGCGGCTCACAAGTCTGCAGGAGGTGATGATGGAGGCGTGCAGGTCGGAGCTGCTCCCCCTGAGTGTTTCCACCTTGTGATGAGATGCTGTATCCGCCTCTGAGAGGGGATCTCTCTTCCATCCCCCTTTCCTGGTGCGAAGGGGGGGGGGGGGGGGGGGGGCCCCCGCATCTCCAGATGGGGGGATTTTGAATGTTTGCGAAGGAAAACGCTCCCTCAGTAAACTCTTTAAACCCTGTTTGGTTCCTTTTTTTTCTGTTATGTCTTTTTCAGAGACGGTTCTCACAGGACGGGACCGCAGACCCACGATGACCTTACAGACCATGATGCACTGCTGCGGATTAAACCCCCCAACAGCATATAAAGCAGCTAAAACGAGCTCGACCCGAAATGCGACACGCACGTTACTGCAGCGGTGACATTAACCCAGAGACATCAGGTGGAACAGGGAACACTGACGGGGAACGTCTTACCGTCATACTTTACTTACATACTTTTACTTAAGTAAAGCTTTGAATGCAGGACTTTTATCTGGAGCATGTTATGCTATCGATGCTTTCCCTGAAGTAAAGGACCTGGACACCTCCCCCCACCGCGGCCTATAGTAACGCCTTCCTGGAGTTTAATACAGCGTATGTTGTCCAGGTTTTTTTTTTTCCGGACGTCACGTGTTGTATTTTGCGATTTTCACTCTGAGTCCAAGTCGATCTGTTGCTCCTCGGTCTAATATCCCAGGCTGAGGCGTCGAGCGTTGGCGTGGCATAGCGTCGATTATTTCTACACACATAGAAAACCCCATTGGGATTAAGGAACAACAGCGGGTCCACAGCTGTCACCTGTCAGGGTTTTGTGGGGGCTAGTCCACAGCGTGACGGCTCCTTCTGGTTTTGGTTAAAAACACGCGGCAGCCTCATGCATTGTTTGTTAGAACATTTAAAGCGGCCTACAATACGCCTTGCGCTCCCTCCTCCTCTTCCTGTTTTTGGGGGCGTTGCTGTGGCAACGGGATGCTGATCGCTGCCTCGAATCGCGGGTCGGCGTCGGCGTCGGCGTCGCGCGCGAGCAGAGGCGATCTTCGGCAGGGGAGGGCCGCGTCACGCTTTGCTGTGACGTCACCGCGTCGACCCCCCCCCACACACACACACCCAGCCTTCCCCCGCGGAAGTGCATTTTCAAATCGCCACATAAAATGGTAACCAGTCTCATCGCTGCGTTTGCGGACACCGATGTTTCACGCAGCTTTTGTCAACGTAACGCAGAAACAGTCGCTCACCCGTTTGTCTTTCCGCTTTTTATTTTCTTACTCATTCTGGAAGGATCTGGAAGCTGCTACCTCGGGGCTGTTCTCCGACCCTGGAGGACGTTATCCAGTCCAACCGACGGCGCTCCTGAATACCTGATTCATTTCATTATTCTACATTACGCAGCGTTGTTATTCGCCAACAGACATCCGCACAGAAACGAACTCCCAGCTCGCATCACCCATCTTACTGAGAAACACAAGTAATGCGTCGCTGGAGACATTTGCGTCCCCTTCCTGTGCTTGTAAACTCCTGGCTTTATTTATTTTCTATCTGCTTGTTTTCGTATTGTCACTTTTCGTTGGCATCTGTTAGTCTGCATCTGCAGATATTCACCTGATTGTTTGTACATCTTCGCGCGAGTCAGTAAAAAAAAAAGCACGAGGCAATAATAATAATAATAATAATAGAAATAAAGATACGTTCACGTGACCGAACGTGACGGGCACGAGACGGAGCCTCTGGGTGACGTAGCGAGGAGGGGGGGGGAGACAGGAGAGACGTTCAGGGGTTTCGGGGGTTTCAGCACCACGGAGAGCTCACTGCGGGGCTAATGCTGCGTTCACGCGCGGCCGGGAAAAGGGAGTTGTCATTAAAAAATAAATAAATAAGAGGAACAAGGGGTGAGCATGTAGTCCGTAGGGAGCATGTAGAGATGACGAAATAATGCAAAAATAAAATCACTTTAACGGACTGAAATGGCCATGTGTTTGAGGAAACTGTCGTCCCGCAATGCAACACGAGGAGGGAGGTTCACTGTGTGAATAGTGCGTATTCACACTTTGAGCTGAATGCTAACGTCCAGCGGTGTCAAAGGTGTTCACATTCATCTCTCAGGTAGAAGTACAGACAGTGGGGTTTAAAAAGACTTCTGGGGAAGTTTCAAGTCAAGCTTTTTACACAAGTAAAAGTATAAAAGTACTGCTTTCAAAACTACTTAAAGTATAACAGTAAAAGTAATGTAAGGGGGAAAAATGCCATGAAGGACAGACGCTTGGGCCCACAGGGGCCTATAGTGCACCCCCCCACCTCCTCAAAACAACATTACAATGTTATTTTAAAATGTTAATGTTGAAGCATGTGGGAGGCACTAGGCTGCCTGTTACTGAACATGAACGCACGTCAGTACAACGCCGATACATTAAAGAGCCACAGGTGTGACGGACGTCTTGGTACTTGGCTGCATACGTCGGCTGTGACTCATCACTTTCTCTGAGTAACGACCGACGCCGGCTGCGTCCCTGCTGGACTGTGACGGGATCTGTGTCGCGTGCAGCTGCGATGGATCGCGTACCAACCAATAGGGTGTCGGAGCGGTGCGTGTTTATACTTCTCCTCCAACCGCAATCACGTTCACTCTGTCCGGATGGCGCCATTTATCTGGGTAGGTTTTATCGGGTTTTTTTGTTGTTGTTTTTTTAACGTTGACAAGCCGGAATGAAACTAAGCCGAAATGAAACAGGAGTAAAGAGGCTGTTTTGAAAATGTAACGAGCAGAAAGTACAAAGTCGGCTGAAAAATAATGACTCCAGTAAAGTGCAGATACCCAAAGGTCCTACTTAAGTAAGGTAACGGGGTATTTGTACTTCGTTACGTGACACCAGCACGCTAACACAATGACAATATTAACGTAATTATGACAATAAAAAACACGATGTAACGTTTTCCGTCTTAGTTTAGCGTGCTGGCATGCGTTCAGTTGCTAATTAGCGTCAAACACAAATTGGGAGCGTCATTAGTGTTGAAGTAAGCGTGGACAGTCTGTTATTTAACCCCGGGGGAGATGTCAGAGTGTGGGTCTGGTCGAGACTGATTTGAGGCTGCGATCAGGACGCCACGTTGTCGCCTAGACCGCTTGTCCGCTTGGGTATCGAGCCGAATCATCTCTTCTGTTACATTTTCAGTCGCCCTTGATAAAGGGTGAGCGTCAGGGGCGGATCTAGAAAAGTATTTATGGGGTGGGGGGGGGGCAGGAACTTTTGAGGCAACATGTGGCAGGCGAATGTATACTGAATTTAATCACAGTTATCACAGTTTGATGAGAAATAGTACGTACACACTACAAAAGGGCACAAACTCACACAGACAAACTTTATCTCGTGCAGTCCGTTTCTTGCATTTGCCGCTTCACGTGAAACGTCAGGGATAAGGGACCGTACGATGTGATCTCACGCAATGGGAGATAGAGGTATGATGGAAGTCAGGGCTTGCTCTTTTTTCTCTTTGGTGAGAAAAAAAAACTACACGCGCTGCCTTTCCTCTTCCCTTCTGAACGATTCACGTTAACTCTACAATGGTCCAGACGTTGAATCAGTGTCAGCTTTTGTGGCCCGCTTTACGCAGAACAAGCGTCAGACCTAACTCACGTTATATGTACAGTCTTTTTATCATCTCAAAATCAGCATCGCAACTACGCGAGCACCGTGCTTCCACTATAATTTCATTTCTTTCCTCGCGGCTCCGGGCTCCCTCGCCTCGCGCCGCTCAGTTTTCCACAGCAGTCCGTCTCTCGCCGCTCTGACCTCATCTCGTGCTGCATTCACCGCGGTCGGAGATTCGCGCTCGTGAATCGTAAAAATTGGCCCCAACTTTTAGCTCGCTGCTCCCACCCTATGCCCCCCCGGTAGATCCGCCCCTGGCGAGCGTCATCACAGCTGCAGGTTATTCCACACCCCTGGGGGAATAACTCAGAGGCCCTCGGCGACACACGGGGCCTCACATGGATTCAGGGTGTCAGCGGTGGGTATGTTCAGATGTGGTACAACTTCTTTTGGCCACAGGCAACTTAATCACACGGAACAACATGTTCTATTTATGAGCATGAATTGGAAAACAATACACAAGTAAAGATGCATAAAAACATCATAACATTCGGTATCTGAGCGCGGCCCTGCTGTCTATTCCACCTCCACGACGACATGCCGGACTCTGTCCTCTGCGGCAAGCTGGCGTGCAGCTACGTGAGGAAGAAAGAGGAAGGAGAAAAAAGAAAACAGAGAAGAAGAAGAGGAATGACCACAAGAGAAGAAAACATGGGAACTATGGGCGCCCGAACCAAAAACATAAACTGATTCACCTGAACGGGCACAAATGCAGCTTCTAGTCTGGATCAGGAGTGCTGGCCCTCACCTCTTCTGTTGTCCCTGTATACGAGTCCCAGGACGATGGTGGACAGCAGGTACGGCGTCCCCACGACCACGTGACGTATCACCCCGGAGACGGACGTCGCAGGAACCGCTGGCTCGGACGCTGGAGGGGAGGTCGCCGAGTTTAGCTAGAACCAATCAAATAGCAGCCGCGCCCGCGCTCTGTGGGACTTTAAGGACGACGGCCGTAAGTTTTACGTGCACAGTACGCTAGGGGGGGCCGCTGCCGTGCCGCAACTCGAAACTTCTTGATTCACAGACCCCAGTGTTTATGACTTTCAATAAACGCTGCATATTGAACTAAGATTCATTTAAATGTAGACTTGCAGAGGACCCAATAGTGCCCCCCACAAAAATCTGAAAGCTCCCAAACTCAAAATACAGTCAGCAAACTAGGAGGACGTTTTGGGGGTGATGTAACATTACATCCCCTGACATCTCTAAATCTCTGGTCCTCAGTTGGGAAATGGAGCGGTTGTTTGTTGGCAGTGGTCTCACCTCTGACAGTCAGCCGGCTGTCTGGGGATTCTCCGGCTCCAGGGACGCTGCACTTGTAGAGTCCTCCGTCCGATTTCGAGACCCTGTGGATGCTCACGTTTCCTGCAGAGCTGCTGCTGATGAGAAGCCCGTCTTTATAGAAACCGGCAGAGGAGGAGGAGGAGGAGGTGCAGCGCAGAGTCACAGCGTCGCCCTCCGTCACAGGGAGAGCAGGACTCTCCAGGATCACAGAAGCAGCTGAGCGACAGAAGGCAGAAGGACAAGAAGGTCTGGAGCTCCCTCAGCTTCAAGGTGTCTACACGTGGTAAGTTAGAAGAGGGAAAAACTCCGCAAAACGCTTGTTTAATAAAGAACAACTTCACTTTCAGACCGACGCTTGCTTCGGCTCGTGGTCACAGGGGCCCCGATGATCCCGAAACTCGCTGGTCTGTCAATGAAGTTGATCTCCCTACTACAATGGTTGCTGGAGTTTTGACCCCTTCGAGTGTTTTTGTTGTTTGAACCCACCGGTCACGGTGATGCCGACGGCGTCGCCGCCGCGCTCTCCCGCTGCGGACTCACACCAGTACACCCCGGTGTCTGCTGGGTAAAGGGCGTCGACGAACCAGTGGGATCCATTCGTTCTGTCCCGGGACGTGAAACACTCTTCGTTCACGCGTTTGGACGTGTTCCTCCTAAGTGTCCACCCAGGAGGGTTCCCCTGCTGCCCACAGCTCAGAGCGACGGACTCGTACTGAAAGAACTGGGATCTGTTGGGAAGGACCCTCAGAGCGGCTGCAGGACACAGACAGGTGGCGGCGAAGTGAGACTCTCACCGTAAATGCGACCTCAAGCAAACAGGAGACTTTGCGGACGTGAACCAGCAGTTGCCTTGTTTCACTGTTTTGAGCAACGAGTGCGCCGCTTCAAGCTTCTCGGCAGCCTTCATTTGGAAAGCCACGTTCGTCGTTTATGCTCGTTTGGGAGCTGCGAGGTGGCCTTGTTGAGTTTATCTGTCTGTCGGCCAGCAGGACTTTGAGCGGGCCTCGCCCACGGTCAGAGATAGAAAGACACGGTCATACTCACAAAGGCCTTAGTGTAACACAGCGATCTTCATCCTTCCTCAAATGGCGGACTTACACAAGGTCTGCCCACCACTTCCTCCTGCTGCAAGTGTGAAACCAAAGGGCCACGTGACGCGCAAAGCCACTGTTCTCTGGGCAACCGCAGTGATTTGCAGCGACAGACAAACCGTGTGCAGCAGCAGCAGCAGCAGCAGCTCTCTTTTTCTGCGAAACCATCGAGCTTTTAACGAAGAAGCCCGACGGCTGACTTTTCCGGCGGCTGCGAAAACGTCACGAACGTGCTAAACCGGGCCAGGTGATAAAAGCGTAGACCGTGTAGCTGCCTGCCACGACAGCGCTGAACCATCAGCGTAGGTCGATAAATCCCGATCCTTCATTTTCCTTTGCATGCGTTCCTTAGAATTGCGTTTGCTGTTTAATAGCATTTAGAGAGGCCATCACAGATGCCGTTGGTCACTCTGACGCTCTTGAGCGATGCTGTCATCCAATTGTAAGTGGACGTGGTGAACTTGTCGGCAAGCGGCAGCACAGACGGAGTGACACCACCCTTCATTCAGAGTCACGTTTGTGTCCATTGGACGCACGTCAGTCCACCGTGCGCTCGCTTCAGGCTCCGTTTTTGGCCTCCACCAACCCCTGAGGGAAACAGCCGCCGCTTTAGCTGCTAAACGCGCCTCGGACCGTGCCCGCCTGCTGTTTGCTGCCGAGCCGGTACGGCGCCACTGGGGGTGTTGGTCAAAACCACCACATGTGACGTAAAACCAAAACCAGGAGCTAAAAGAGGTTAAAGTGTCGAACCGCAGAGTTGGGGATCGCTCCCCGCGAGGTTTGTCGCCATGAGCGACATCGTTAGCGTCACCCGTGATCATTTGATCCACTAAAAGCAAGTACTGATTATAGCGGCTTGAGGTGAAATACATAGACAAACGTTTCTTTGGAACTTCACTCAAGCTAGAAACCCTGAATAAGGTTTGGCATGGCTGCAGCGCTGCACTTAACAACCAAGATGTCAACCTTCTGCTATCCTTACCACATTTCCAATTTCACGAGCTGCGTTTCAGGCGTACAGCCAGAGAGAGTTTCACTTGAATCAGCAACCAAACCAAAAACATGTGGTTGGTTATGCTTTATGGTGGGCAGTACCCACGCTGGGAGGGTTTGTGTCCGGGCGTGCCCGGACTCCTGCCTCACACGTCACACATATCGGTTTCGTGTCTTTCGGAAACTTTGCGACCGCGAAATGTGAATTTTCGACACACGTGGAACACCACATGATTTGAAACGACGTGATCGGACAGTCGACGTCTCCTAGAGTTCTCTTGGCGTCCTTTAGCTGCGTGTCTCCGCCCGGCGTCACCTGCAGATGCGGAGCATGTGGATCGAGTTGAAACCAACGCGAAACCTGGGGATTCAATGGAAGGGTTCAGTTTCATCTGTGAACACACGCGTTCCTTTTTCCCCCTCATCGTTTTTGATTTGTAGTAAAAGTCAGAGGTTTCCTCAAGACTTCTATCGCAGAGTCTGGACTTCCCTTTCGAGGCCAAAGACTAATTTCAGAACTCCGTGTTAGTTCCCAACAGCCCCGGCGCCTGCTGTGCACAGGCATCGTGGCGTGTGCCCTCTGGGATGTAGAGGGGGACGCCTCACGCCTCTTCACACCTTCAGTCAGGACACACTGTGCGCACGTTACTTTCCATTGCTTGGGCTCCCTTTGGTCGACACTAGAGGGAGCCACGAGACGGGGCTCGCAAGATGCTCAGAGGATCCAATATACCCTGTAGAAAGATTTGTTCACAGAGCAGACGTGTTTCGCAGTAAAAGCATCGAACAACTCAGAAACGTGCTTCGGCGTCGTAGAGCCGGGATCGGTAACAGCTGACACTTCATAGCCAACGTTAGGTTTCATATTTAGTGCGTGGGGACAGGAGACTAGAGCGCAGGAGATGAGCAGCCCTCGTGTCTGTCGCCCAACATGGTGGATGAAAGGGAACCTCCCCGCGCTTTTTTTAAAATGAGCTGTTCAGGGGATTTCAACCAGGCCAGATTACACCCGACGGAGGCAACAAGTCTGAACTCCACCTTCATGCAGAGAGGCAGCCGGCGCCTTAAAGACAACACGCTGGAGTCATTTGCAAATGTGATTTATTTGGCCACTGCGGAACAATAACAGTGCAGAGACTTTGTAGAAGTAGTCCAAGTAACGTGTTCCACGTAAAATATCCCTAAAACAGAATGTGGCAGCGACATGGCTCCATTTAATCCCCCTGAGAGCTTTTACATTCAGTGTCGAAATGGCGTAACACAAGACGTAAGCCGTACCAACTCGTTTAAAGTTCAACACCCAGGTGAACGTGGACGACTTTTAGTGAGAGATCTTTTTCAAGTAACAATGTAAATACATGAACATGACTACAGGTGCCCCGAAGGCCCATTCCCACTGTATGTTAAGGGCACGGAGAGCGATTCAACTTCAACTGAACAGTTTTCCTTCTAAAGCAGCTTGAATTCTGTATTTTCTTTAGGTTTCGCTCGAGTCCCCCCCCCCCCCCCCCCCACCCCACCCCCCCACCACACAAAAAAAAAAAAACAAAAAAAAG
>CM022475.1:18683385-18739779 GCA_011952105.1 Coreoperca whiteheadi
TTATCCTATTAACATAAATAAGTCCTCAGAGACACTCTTCTGCTTTAACACTGGTGATTCACATCAGTCTGAACATTCATTTCAGCCCTTTACTTCTTCTCTGGTTGCAACGTTGGGCCATTAAATACACCCCATACTCTTCTTCATCCAGTTAGTGTTCAGTAACCTGGAGCTGCGCCGGCTTTTCATAACTCCATTATTATTATTATTATTATTATTATTAAGTTAGAACGTAAAGTCCTAACAGACCGAGGGCCAGTTGGAGCTGATCCCAGTGCTGTGGAGGCTTCTGCCACTCAGGTTCAATTTGAAAAACAAAACAAGCCTAAAACAAATAAATAAATACATTTTGAATTATGCATCACACAACAGGGCCCTCGCAGCCCCCCCCCCTAAAGGAGGACGGAAGATGAATGAAGGCTGGGTGCATTAACCCCAACGCTTCTCGCTGGGAGGTCGCCTGAACTCGCTCACCTCCCCGGCGACAGAGCTGGAAAATGACTCGTTAAAAATTCTATTAAAACTTTAAAACTAAAAGTCTCTCTCGTCACAGAAAAAGATAAATAAATACATAAAACCCGAATAAGTCTCGTGCAGATGCACAGCGATCGCGTGACGAGAGCCGAGAGGAGGGTTTACAGTTCTGGCAATGCTCCTCTGCGGGCCGAACTCCTCAAAGTCCAAACCGAGTGTGTTCAGGAAGAAAATCCAACAAATTCAACAGGCGACGATTTTAAAGTTGCTTTTTTTCCCCCCTCGGACTCCTCAGGCAGCCACGTCGGCGAGCGTCAGGTGAGCTGTGGGTAAAGAAAACAGAGCCGAGTACAGAGTCAGAGCCGCAGTGTAACGTAACGTACTTGATACGCTGCAGCAGCGGATCGGACCGCATACAAACCAACATATATAGATCTATATAAAAACAATGTGCATTTCGGATCGAACTCCTGCAGGAGCAACAGAGATTAAACTTCCAGTCTTCATTTGACGGCACCTCCAGTGCAAAGTGAGGTAAACGGACACAAAGTCTAACTAGGAGCCACATCAGATGCTAATTTAGACTGAAATTCAAACTAGGTCGAAGATCTTTGAATTGTTCCAAGTGACTCGGTCCTCAAAAGGCCGACCACCAAGTTTAATAATAATAATAATCTGTATGATTCACACAAGAAGCAACAACATGTTTAGCTCCCTTCTCGCTTACATTTGGGTCTTGAAATTTGAATTTGAGCGCACATCCGGCGGCGGCGCCTAAGACCAGCAGGACGCAGACGACCACAGCTGCGAACCCGACGTGCAGACGGGAGCGAGCGCCTGACGGGAAGAAAAATAACGGACAAGAGTTAGAGTTCACCGGAGTAACAGCAGATAACCGAACGCGAGCCCAAGTCCACATGCGGAGGACTCCGTCACCTTCGACACCCGTCTCCTCCTTTGGCTCGGCGGTCGGGAGATCGCTGGAGCTCAGCGGCGTCTCGGTCGTCCGGCTTTCACCAGAGTTCGGATCTGAAGAAGAGAAGCGAGATTTGCAATGATTAACACCACAATGTTCAAAAGGAAGAAAAAAGGACAACATCCGACAAGATCTTTAATGTTAAGTCGCAATCTGGATTATAAAGCAGCTCACCAACGACGAGCAGGACGATCGCCTCCGTCACGCTGCTCTTTAACTTCGGGATGAAACACTTGTAGCGCCCCGCGTCTGCGAGCGTCACGTTGGCGATCCTGAGCGATATGTTCCCGCGCTTCAGGCCGTCCGCGAACAGCGCCGTCCGCTCGACGTACGACTGCATCTTCATGTCCACGAACTCGTTGCGGTCCCTGTACACGTGCACGTACTCCACCCGGCTCAGCCGGTCCGCGGGGTCGGGCTTGACGTCGGGCCTCGACCACTCCACCGTCAGCCCCTCCACGTTGAAATGAGGCTCCAGGTGGCACGGCAGGATGACGTCGTCCCCCGGGGCGGCGACGATTGGCCGAGGTGACCCAATCACCCGGGGCTCGCCTGGAAAACACGGGGAAACTCTGGAATCTGAGTCTCTGTGTTTTTATGCATTTTGTGATGATGAGTTATCGCAACTATTACTTTAAAACTTCCCCGTGATTTCCCACCAAACTTACAGGGCCAGTAACTGTATTTCACATCAGCGCTGCTAATAAGGAAGACTAAACAAACGTAGGAGAGCTGCAACCAACACTTTTCAACAAATAAATTATGTTATGACAGATTTTTAATAACATACACAGTTTAAACCACACACAAACCGATGCCCAAAACCCAATTTAAACATACAAAGTTCATCTTAACCACTTTCCTTTGATAATCTGTGTTTTTTTTTACAACCCCAAATAATCGCCTCTAGCTTCATAAAAAAAGAGAAGAAAAAAAGAAGTGTAACCGGCACATTTTGGTGATACTATCATTAATTCTGCCAGTCTGGCAAAGTCCTCCAGTATTCTACGCTGCGCTTTAATCCATCGAAACAGTCTACAAAATTTAATTTGAGCAAAAGTATTCGACGTAATCCTGAACAAGCAGTGGGGCAACCCCGTAAAACCTCCAGTAACCAGGAGCTCAGTGTTATTGTGCCACTAGAATCTCTCACTTAAAGGAATAACCACGACAGGACTCATTAAGGGAACGTCATTGGCGTCACAAGACGCTCCGGCGGGCCGGCGGGAGCATCCTTCATGTGAGGACGACTTCTTACCCCACCTGCCAAAGCTTCTGGTGCGACGTTCAACAACAACAACAACGTCCCGGTCTCTCACAGCCCCACAAAGGGCCTTATTTAAAACGTCGAGGAGGTTTGGAGGTGAGAGGACGTTTGTACGCTGGATTGAGAGGATTCATCGTGCTCCTAAATCCTCCTGTCGTTACAAATAGTGCCTCATCAGAAACCGGAAATGAATAGAGTCCAAAGCTTTCTGGGCAGCCAGTGTCATGCTCTGCTCGAGTCAGAAGACAATATATTTTAAAAAGAAAGGAAAGGAAGGCGTGCCTCGTGTGAAGCCAGCTGGATCTGGGCGGATCATTTATCTGTGTCTTTCCCAGTGACCCAAAAAAATAAAATAAAATTAATAATTGTGATGAGTGATCTGACAAAGAGGAACAAGCGGTCACCGGCTGAACGAACAGCACGACAGCCGTGACCCGTGTTTATACTGCTGGTTCGCCATTAACCTTTTGGCTCACCGGCCACTGTGGCTAGTGGTTTTCCAAAATCACTAGCCACTCTGCCTGTATATTGCTCATCACGCCACTATATTAAACATGCAGTGGCCCTTCAATAGCAAGACTCGACTAGTCGTTTATTCCCCCCCCAGACTAACTGCCAATCAACACCAGCCTGGTGGGTCTCCTGAAGAGGTTTTCTTGGAACCAGAACCTAACCTAAAGCGGGTGAGCGACGTCACTGGCCGGCCCCACGGGAGCAGAGCGCGCCCCGGTGTCCACCCTGTTCCATCGGTTCGTTTTGTGGTCATGTTGAGGCTCGGCTTTCTGGCCTTTGGGGGGGGGGGGGGGCCTGGAGTGCCCCCCGCCAAAGTGGCCAGTGAGACTGACGGTGTTACACACCACTGCTGAATCCCCCCCCCCCCCTTCCTCATGTGGCGGCTGCTGATGTCGAGCCCTGGTGGTGGTGGAGCTGTGCTGCCACAAGACTCGTGCCACAACACGTTGGATTTGGACAGCCTTCTTATTAAAGTTAGATTTTTAGAAAACCTGAGAAACAGTAGGTTTTCATCCCAATTTAAAAAAAAACAAAAAACCTTTCTTGTTTATTTTATAACAAATCTCCCCCTGGGATTAAGGTCGCCGACGTCGCCCTATGTTCTCCTGATATCAGTTTAACCGTCCTGCTTGTGTCAGGGGGTTGGATGCCTCCCCAAAAAAAAAAAAATTCAAATATTCAAACTGCAGCCTGTGATTCGCAGACAGTTGGCTGATCCTGAGCCAGTTATTTTCAAAGGTCCGCTAAACTGCTGTCGCACTCACCCTTACAACAGCTTTGTCTGGGGGAACTTTAGTTTAAATCTGGTGAGCTCCTGGCACATGTTTATCGATCCCTGATCAGTGGAAAAAGGCTCCACGTGGCCCGAGAGCGCACGTGGGTGATCTGATAATGAGTCAGTTGGTGAATCAGCACTAACGGTCTGAATCATCCCAGCAAAGTGAAGCTGGATCTGAATCCAAATCATTACTTAACATACCGGTTCATTTGTGTAAACCGGAGAGGTTTATTTTCTGAAGCTGTTGCCCACTCCACATTTACTGCCCCGTGAGGAAGCATACATAGATCAAACCTGCCCGATTCTCCAGTCGCTTTACGCCACGTTAGCTACGTTGTATCAAAGTGTGACAGCGATACAGCCAAACTGAATATAACAATTATTTTCAACTCACATGGCCGTTCGCGGACACTGGAAACAGGCAGCAACGCTACTAGAACCCGTTTGGGTTCGTGTCTTGCCGTTGACCAACTCACTAACGTTACCTGGTGTAGCGTGGCGATGAGCGCCGGCGGGCAGTTCGAACTGACTGAGTTCACTTAACGTTAGCCGGCTAACGGCGGCGAGACGCACAGCTTACCTTCACCGGGCGTCCGGGCGGCCACCCCGCAGGGTCCAGTGAAAGCCCAGAGTGGGAAGGCCAGGCCAAGTACGAAGTCGGCGAAGTGAACCATTAAAAAAAAGACAGAAAGACCGAAAAATACAAAAGTAGCGCCTGTAGCTAGCTAGCTAGCTAGCTAGCTAGCTCGCTCGCTCGGCTTCTGCTTCTGCTTCTGCTGCTGGGCAACCGGAGAAGGAGTGGAGCGCGAGCGTCACGTTCCACCTATAAAATCTTACGTCGAAAGCGTGACGTCAAAGGGCGTGGGGGGAAAGAAAACGCTCCCTGCGTTCAGCGGTTTCCCCAGTGACGAGTTTTTATTTGTATGTCGCCGTTGTCTTTTATTCGCGTGTAACATCTGGCTGTCGTGGAGCGGGTTAAAAAGCCAGTTACATAGTTCTACCTCTCCACCATGTTCCTCAGATCTCGGCCCTGCGAGGAGGAGGATAAATAAGACACAAATAATACTCGGCATACATGTATAAAACACACTGTTCCGAATAACTTTATCACCCACTTTATAAACAGTCAGAACTCTTTTCTTCTCACAGCTCGCATACCGGGCTCGTCTCTTTTCTTTTCTTCTTCTTCCCTACCTCTTCTTCTTCTTCTTCTTCTTCTTCTTCTTCTGCATTGCCGCCAGCCCTAATGATCTATACAAGCACCCAAATTTCAAAAACAAACAGACAAACAAAATAATCTATGTAATAATAATAATCCAAAGGACCTGAATGAACGAATAAATAAGATTATAACGCTCAAATTCTATTCATTAGTCGTGTTGCTCCTGAATGTTTCCAACCCACGTCCCCTGCAGATGTTTTAAGAATGTTACAGATGCTTTCCTCTCCGTTTTCTCTCAGTGCCTTCTTTAAATCATCTCTCTCTACAGATGAAAAAAACGGCAGCATCAGCCCCACAATTCAATTTAACTGTTCGTTTGTTTAGTTTATTCCTTTTTTCTGACCCGTTTCTATGGGGTCACACGTGTTTTCTGTTATTTCCGCACAGCGGCACATGGCCAACATGGGTTGACAGACCACACATTTTTCATGAATAAAATCGCTGTAAACTGTAATTTCTAAATGTCTCTTTTACTTTGTAGTGATGCAGCTTAACTCTCTACTTTCTTTCCCTATTTCTGGGAAATCTTAGAAGCTCCCGGGGAGACCCCTGGTAAACCATACCAGTCATAGGGACTACAAGTCGGTGCCTTGTCCTTTTCAAAATAAAACTGAATGTGAAAGGATCTGGTGTTTTCATGTGTCACGGCACGCACGCTGCAACGCGGTGAAGTGTCAGTCGCTGCTGATACAACAGATCAATGGAGGTGAATCAGTCATTCGGATCGTTTTCACCTTCCCGTTTTTTTTCGTTTTTGTTTCTGACCAACAATCCAAAGACTAAAGATATTTCATTAACACACAATGTAGAACAGAGAAAAGCAGCAAACCCTCACAGTTTAGAAGCAGGTAACAGTAAATGTTTGGCATTTTTGCCTTCGTTTTTTGGCATTTGTTCTTCCATTTTTGCTTCAATCAATAAATGACAGCTTATATATACAGTATATATTTATATATCACAGACATGTTTTTATGACCCTGATAAAAGGTACATTTTGTACATATCATGTAGAAGGGGGCCCATTTCCATGTTTTGGTAGCCATAATGTATTTGACATAAACTGCCATAACCTTTGAGCACATTGTCCAATTACAACCTTGAGCACATGTTCACATAGTTCTGCCATTGGTAGCCTTGTGCACCTCTTCCTTGTGCAAAGCCACAAGATCAACAGGAAGATCGAAGTGTTCTGTGAAATCAGCATCTGCGCCTGCTTCGATGCAGATCAGACACATTTTTCAGGTCATCAGGGAAGGAAAAGGAGGCCGTGCGTTTGTTTTTTTCTCTCGCTTTTAAGGTGTTAAAGCGTCAGTGTTTCGCGGCAGGAAACTGTGGCCCCTGTGACACACGCTCTGACCTTAGGTGTGATCCAGCCGCCCGACCAGCCACTCTGCCTGTCCCTGCAGTCAAGCAGCATGGCGCTACCAACGCTCTGCGCCGTCATTGGTGAGTACTCACTGTTGTGCGTTTGAGCAATTTGCTCTCTGATTCAGTGCTAAAACATTTACTGCGTCCTTGTCGCCTGAGCAATTTCAATGTTAGTATCCACCTGGAGTTGAAAGCTCGGAAAGCGCTGAATGTTCTCTGTGATGACACCCGTGGGCCGATCGAATGAAAACGTCTGATCTTGGCTCGGAACAGACTTTTAATAAATAATGCCTCTTTCTCCGTACTTACTAAATGACCAGAAATGATATTATGCAACTCAGGCAGTACTACTAATACTACTCGTACTTGTCCCACATATCTATTTGCAACCCACCGAGAAGCAACTTGAGATCTTCACCGTTAACCTTGCTTGTGTTTACTGATTATCTTCATATTCGCGCTCTTTTACATTTGCACACTGTCCTGCTTTGTGCTTTTGTACTAACCAGAACCCAATAACTACCAAGCAAATGCCGAATGATTACTTTTATGCCACCATTAAGGGTGCACAAATAAATGAGTAGAAACAAACTGCAACAGAAGGGGGATTAAAAACCCATCGCAGAAACCATCTATTTCCTTTTTGCAGCCAGAAATTCATCTTTCAGTGTCTCTGCAGTGAGAATCTGTGAGATGCAGCTTTGGCTTTACAGACGTTAGGTTCCCTTATTGTGGTGTCACGCCGACGGCAGCTACTGTTGCATGTTTGGTCTTTGACTGCGTCTCCGCTTCAGTGTGTTCTGTAGGCGCCCTGCGGCTGCTACCCACTGTGTGTGTGTGTGTTCTTGGTTTCACCTTTACAGCTCATTTGTTGCTATTAATGTCAAATAAACTCAACAAGGCCACCTCGCAGCTCCCAAACGAGCATAAACGACGAACGTGGCTTTCCAAATGAAGGCTGCCGAGAAGCTTGAAGCGGCGCACTCGTTGCTCAAAACAGTGAAACAAGGCAACTGCTGGTTCACGTCCGCAAAGTCTCCTGTTTGCTTGAGGTTTACGGTGAGAGTCTCACTTCGCCGCCACCTGTCTGTGTCCTGCAGCCGCTCTGAGGGTCCTTCCCAACAGATCCCAGTTCTTTCAGTACGAGTCCGTCTCTCTGAGCTGTGGGCAGCTGGGGAACCCTCCTGGGTGGACACTTAGGAGGAACACGTCCAAACGCGTGAACGAAGAGTGTTTCACGTCCCGGGACAGAACGAATGGATCCCACTGGTTCGTCGACGCCCTTTACCCAGCAGACACCGGAGTGTACTGGTGTGAGTCCGCAGCGGGAGAGCGCGGCGGCGACGCCGTCGGCATCACCGTGACCGGTGGGTTCAAACAATATGTGTATATCGCATGGAGGTAAATCCTTCTGTGAGGGACACACAAGGTCTGTTGGTCACCATAGCTGAGGGAGGCCTACAGCCAATTCTGAAACGCACGTTGAGTGCGTCTAGTTTAAGACTCACCAGAGAAACAGCAGCATTTGTAACGTAACGTGTTTTTCCCGACAAGCAGCCTCTTGTGTTGAAGCAGGCAGTGACTGAGTCGTCTCTGAGTAGCAAAGGAGGACAGAGCACGATGCTGTCATGAGGCCACAAAAGGGCTTGACCTGCCTCATCGCGAGACGCTGTACCTCGACTGCTTCTTCTGTTTATTAGGGCATGTCCCAGCGGGCTGTACAGCGCCAACTGACGATGTTGTGTAGACACCTTGAAGCTGAGTGAGCTCCAGACCTTCTTGTCCTTCTGCCTTCTGTCGCTCAGCTGCTTCTGTGATCCTGGAGAGTCCTGCTCTCCCTGTGACGGAGGGCGACGCTGTGACTCTGCGCTGCTGCACCTCCTCCTCCTCCTCCTCCTCCTCTGCCGGTTTCTATAAAGACGGGCTTCTCATCAGCAGCAGCTCTACAGGAAACCTGAGCATCCACAGGGTCTCGAAATCGGACGAAGGACTCTACAAGTGCAGCGTCCCTGGAGCCGGAGAATCCCCAGACAGCCGGCTGACTGTCAGAGGTGAGACCAGCCTTAGAGGCCCTGAAAACACCTGCTTACTGAGAGCAGCGAGGTCCCGCATTAACACATTTCCCGCCAAAGTTACAACAGTTTTGGCTATTTCACATGGGACATTTCTTTCTTTTCCGTTTTAAAGTGGGCGGAACTCAGCTGGAGTAGTTGCGCGCACCAGTCAGAGTTGAGCAACCTTTGAATCAAATGTGTTGTTTGCCTATGTCGCCCCGGCCAACGTCGATCAAACGTGACCACACTACACCCTCACAGAAGACTAGCTTTCACCCGGAGCGTCTCGGCCAAATTGTTTACTTTGTTGTGACTTCCTTCGAGGCTCGTTGGTGAGCTGCTGTGCGCTGGTATGCTAGCGCCAGTCACAAGGCTCCCCGAGCCTCTTTGGGCTTTCTCTGTACCCGGGCCCGTTAACTCCCCCATTTCGTTCGCCATTTCTTGCCATCAGTTGGCCGTCCGAGCTAATGTGCTAGCCAACCATTATTGAGCAAGCTTATTCGCTAAGTCGCTAACAGGACTATACATTCAAACAGTTTATTCAAAGGACGCATTGTACCATTGACTCTTGTTTCATAACCTTTTTCTGTGAGTTGTTTTAACTTGTCTTAACGAGGAGGTTATACAAAACTGGATGGTGCAACGCGGCTAATAGCCTAAGCTTTGATAGCGTCCTTCATTTTGGGCCCTCCAGCTTTCTGTTCCCTCCAGCGTCCCATCATTAGTTACTGTCAAGGCGGCCGTCTATTGGTCAGCGGTGCAAGTTTGTGGTCAAAGTTGAACTTGATTTACTTCGCCCCCCCGTCGGCCCGTTTCATTGAACTGAACTGAAATGTTTGTGTTTTAAAAGCTGGCGCGACCGGTTCCTTCAGTCTTTTTTTAATTTATTGTTGGGTTCTTTTTCAAAATAGTCTGTTATTTGGCTTTTTAAGATGAATGCTCATTTTCAGAAAGGTAGAACAAAGAGAAAGATGGAGGGCAGATCAACACGGTACTGCTCCTGAATTTGGTTCCACTACGCACTCTCTCAACTTTAAAGGAATATTATATTAACGTCTTGGGAAACGTGCTGGTAGATGAGAGGATGGATGTAAATGGAATATAACTGTCGATAAAAGTGTTTAGAGATTCAACCAGTTTAGCTTGTTGTTTTATTGCACTGAGGTCTTCCTGCGGTATGTTTGTTCTGAAGCAGGATGTCCTGAGCCGCCTACATTTGCCCTCGAACGCATTCTACTTCCTGTGATGGTCGTGTGCCTCTTGCTGGTCTCGGCGATGCTGCTCTGCCTCTGGAGAAGCCACAAAGGTCAGCCCGTTTTTTTCATGTCAACAACACGGCATTTTGCATCCTGCCGTACCACGGCCGCACACCGAATGCGCCGAGCGTGAAGTGTCTTTCTTTGAACTCTGAAAGTGCAGCGAGCGTACGTCAACGCAAGCTGGGCCACTTACAACCTGGGCCGTCGGACGCAGTCAGAAGCTCCAGGAAAAAGCTATTAGGCGGAACATGTTAAAGACGATTCTCAACAGGTCGGTCCAGACAGTGAGGTGGGAACCGGGTGTGTCTCGGTTTCCACCTACGTAACTATGACTGCAATTTTAAAGCTAAAACAAACATACTTTGAGGTCCATGAAGTCCTACTACTATAGAGCAGCACGAGGCTTGTGTTTGGAGCACAATGGCTTATTCCCTGGGGGGGGTGCTCCGTACGAAACACCTGACACCTGAACTTACCTGAAAGTGAAAGAAGAAGCGCTCCGTTCGTCTTCTTCTTTCACTTGCCTTCAACGTTTGAAGACCTCCCCCCCCCCCCCCAGACAGAAACATTACCGATGTTTTTAGGTGCGGACGCAACATCGAGTCAGCTGGTTTGCGTAGTGACATCTGTACGTGGCCTGCTTGAAAACATGCGGTGTATTACAGGTTGCAATATTTATTTATTTATTTTTTTTTACAATTACTATTTTTTATACATCACCGTTCCATTGTAGTCACCATCAAGTCAACATTGCACTTGACCTCGTAATCTATGTCCCTTAGTGGTGATACATATTGACAATAAACTGAAAAAGGTAAGCCATCAGAAATAATGCGAATAGGAACAAAGGGAAAGATAAGAAAAATATGTAAATAAAAAAAAATACTAATAACAAAATAACATGGATCAGATGTACAATCTTTCAATAGGCCTCGCACTCTCATCCAGTAACAATATATTGCTCATATTTCCCCCATTTCGCCACATATTTTCCCGCCCTATCATTTATGTGGTAAGATCATTTTTCATATGATGCCACCTTCGCCAACTCAGCGCTCCACCACTGGAAAGAAGGCTCTCCCGGTTTCTATATTTCCGTTTGTCTGATTTATAAAAAGCAACACAGTCGCACAAAGAAACATTTCTCAAGTGCATTATGTTGATCCGTCAGCTGATGTTCGGGAAGTCGCAATCGATTAGATTAGAGCGGTTTTCTTGACAGTTTTCCATGGAACTGGTTTGACGACCACGGATGCCAACAAGCTTTTCACGCACACCAAAACGACGACGACATGTACTGTAAGTTCACATCAAGCTGCTCCACAGGCGGCTGACAGAAAACAGGAACCACATTTGCACTATTTCCATTTTGGCATCTTCGGTTTATTGTGCCGAAAAGCTTCCAACCACAAGGGACACGGATATAGACTTTTTTTTTTTGCATGGTTTCAGTAGCAGGTTTCTGTTCATTTTGAGGGTTCCCCCCCCCCCATTTCGAAAGCTTTTTTAATGTTGAAATCCAGCTGCCGTGTTGTGCTGCAGGTAGAGGCGACCCTGACGTCCCGTACACTGACGTTACCATCACGCAGCAAGTGCAGCCGAACCGGATCAGAGGTAAAACCAACGCACACCCGGACACACCGTCGTAGGCCTGTTCCCCCCAAACGACCACCAGCCGGTGATATAAAAGATGTATAAAAGGAACAGGGATCAAAGATTCATATGAGACTCTGAACTAAAAAAAAAAAACAAACCCCATCAGACTTCAGTTTCCAGAGTCTAAAACAGAGTGAAGTCACCCCTCTGCCTCTCTATGTCCTCCACTAGGTAATGAATCTGTTATGTAACGCCCCTCTGGGCCACGTGTGCCTGGTGTTTACGCCCTCCTACTCAGCTCCCATTGGAGCTCGGTGACGTCAGGCATCACCATGGTTACGCGTAATCAAAACAGCTGGCACGAGGTCAAGGGACTCAGCGCTGCAGAAACTCTGAGTCGCCGACTTACTACCCACGGCACTGACCGAGTTTCTGTTCTTAGCTTGAAGGGTTTGCGATTAGAAACACAGATATAAATAGAGAGCGGGAGAAGAAGAAGAAGAAGAAGAAAAAAAAACAAAACACTGACACAGATCGGATAGAAAGTTAGATGGAAGGAGAAAGATTACGGCTGGAAAATAAAGAACAGCAGCCTACGGACTCCTTCCCCCACCCTCCTGTCTTTATGCTGAGTGCAGATTATTTACCACGCATATATATTTGCAGTGTTTACACATATTTATTGCGTACTGTGTTACAGCGTCAAAACTCTGCACTGTGAGCACTTACTGCTCCAATACTACAAGTTCTTAAAGTATTCGCAGAGTGTTTTTCCTTTGTGTGACTTCTACGTGCACTCACATAAAGGATAAGAGCTGCGGACCTTTTCCAGCCGCTGATATTTAATCCTAAATCTCGCGCGTTATCACGGTGGAGGCAGTTACGCATGCGGGTAAACGCACGTGTAGCCACGGTTGTTTGGTTGACATTAAAGAGCACATACTGGGCTTTTTTTTTGGTTTGGTTTTTTTCCCCTTCCCCCGCCACTGAACTTTAAGGCTGTGAGCGAGAGTTTCAGCTCACTACTGAATTCACCCCGAAAAGAACATGTTCTTGTTCTTGTTCTGTGGCGTCTGCATGTCACAGCTAAAGGTGCGGAGACCCCGCAGGCATTAATGTAGCCTGAACTGTGAAATATCTATATATATAGTTTCTATTATTTTGTCCTTGCTGCCTGTTAATAGTTGGCATGTGTCCTTCCTCCACAGATATGGACGCCACACCGACCTTCTACTCCACAGTCAAACTGGGAAACACCTGACAGCAACGCGCAGCACCGGCGGTTTTGTGGAATAAACAGAAGAACTCTTCCACACGTGCTTTAATGGGAAACAGGAAACTCTCATTGTCTAAAAGACAGCGAAACAGAGAGTCCCCCCCCCCCCCTCGTGATGAAACTACTAACTGACATCTGGAAAAGAAATAAATCCCATGAAACCAGACACTGTTAACGACACGTTTGGATCGTCCGCAGCTGTTTGTGGAAGGTGTTTTCGGTACCGGGGCCGACGCTGACTTTGTGTTCGGATATTAAAATGATGATGATGATGATGATGATGATGTTTTCAGCATCGCCCTCTCCTCGGGGAACTTGTGTCGTTGTTCTTTGTTGACTGAATACTTTGCCTGAATAAACAGTCCAAACGAAGCGCATTCTGATTCAAGTCAGTAAATATTCCATCAAAGGCAAAGTCAACAGGACTGAGAACTTGTGCAAGCGATTCCAATACTTTGATGACATTGACGTTGTATCACCTTGTAACGTTGCTGGGGCTAACACGTTAGCAAAGCTAACCAGAAAACCAGAGCAATGACCCAAAATAGAGGGCCACTGTGGAGACGGGCTATTATGTCTCTGGGCTCATGACTACGAGTTACACATTCACAAGGCATGTCGTCGGGTGATGTACTTATGCAAACATTTTTAGGGGTGCAGCTTTAACTCACATGCCGTTGATTCACTGCGTGTAGGAATCTCCTACGCGCAATAATTCAGATATTTCAGAATACAAAGCACTTAATGTGTACTATTTATAGCTGGCGAAACCGGTGGTTCCTCATTTCGCTTCACTCTTTGTTTGAGGTCAGCCACAGGGAACTCGGTCTGCCTTTCACACACCAAACGCCGAGCCAGGCGGCGACGTCGTGATTTATGGGTGAAAAGACGCGCACGCGTGGTCATTAAACGGGCTAAACCATACTTTTGAACATCTAGGTTACGCACAACTATTGTATTGTAACATTTCGTTGACTCGATTTCAAACGTGCCTCCAGGACCTGCTGCACAGTGAAATACTGTCGTGTAAAAGCTGTTTAAATAAGGGTTGTAACGTAGACGCCGAAAATAACCTCAACACACACATCAACTAATCAACAGCCCTTTTCAGACATGACATTTGCTGTTGTGGCTTTGCCCTGTCATTTTCAAATATGACATCATCACCATGCCACGCACACTGGAGAAAGGACCTTACAGTTGCCCCCCCCCCAAAAAAATCCCTCAACGCTGTTTACTAGAAACTGACTCAGCGGCCTCTTGTTTATTCACGTCACCTGATACAATGAGCAGAGGATGAAAACTCGGGGAAAGACCCGTAAACAGTAGTGGTGCCGTCACCGGGAAAAGAACTCTGTGAAGTCCTTGTAAAGATCAGCTCTGTTCCCCCTATGTCAGTAAAACCCAAAGGCCCCGTTTCTTCCCCCTTCAAAATGAGTAGTACAGTAGTTAGTTTCGTGAACAGCTTTACACAAAGAAGAAGAGTTCAGGGTTTGGTTAGTGTTACCTATATGGGGGTTGCCTCCGACAGGTCACTGTAATCCCTTCTCGGGACGACAGCGGCGGCGTGTTAGTCGGTCGTTAGTTGAATAGCAGATTGCAGCAGCACTTTGCAAAACCTCCTTGGCAAGTAGTTCCTGGGACTAAAAGGTCTGGGTGCTTTCGGTGGAAATGCGGCTTGTTCCCCAAGTCTCTGCCGCTGCAGGAGCTGCGATGTATTAGTTTGGGATTAGTAATTAGGTTTGTGATAACGTGATTACGCACAAATACACTGAGTAAAACATAACATTTGGGCACAATACTGAACCACTGTAAAACATGAGGCCACACGGGGGGAACACAAGAGTACCTGCCAGCACACGTGGAATAAAACATTTAACACCCGTACAAACCTACATACAGCTCTCTGGTGACCTCCGGTGGGCGTATGGGCTTTTTAAGAGGGAAAACATTAGAAAAACACAGTGGTTTGACCTTTTCACACAAGACCATTGTCAAAGAGAAATACTTTGAGGAATACCAGGGAGTCAAAGGCCTTAATTGAATTGAATTGAAATTAATTACTGAGACAAAATATAATCCTGGGTCGCTAAAGGCCGGAGGTATTCACTGGGTTTAGCTTTTTTTTAAAGCCAGGACGTTTTACTGGAGGCACCTGAGAAGGTGGGTCAAAGATCCAAGAGTTATTATCAGGTCCTAGTCGTTGAGATCTTCCCTGTTAAGTCTGTCCGCCTCAGGATTATCCCCCGGATTGTCCCCCACGCCTGGCTCGTTGTTAAGCTCCATTGCCTCAGGTCTGTCCCCCTGATTGTCCCCCACGCCTGGCTCGTTGTTAAGCTCCATTGCCTCAGGTCTGTCCCCCTGATTGTCCACCACGCCTGGCCCGTTGCGTCCTCCCTCGCCTCGTCCTGGACACAAACCTGTACGACACGAAACAGGTGATTAGTCAGCGGCTTCCAAAATGGCTCAGGAGCATTTCCTGCTCTTCGACCCCTCTATTCAACATGTGGTTGTAGAAGTGCAGGCGAGTGAAAGCGCTCGGTTGGAGCTCAGCGGCAGTCAGGGTTAAATGGCAGCCTTCAAAAAGGAGAAGCGTCAGTCTGAGGCAGCGAAGGAGAAAGGAGGGAAATCCAGAATAGGACGTGAAAAGGGTTATTCTAAGGCTTCTGACTGGTACGGCAGGAAGGCTGGATGGGTGCAGTCACACAGGAGCCTTATTTTGCTTTGTGTGTTTCCTTTTACAACACACATAGATTGACAGTAATTGCGGACATCAACCATTGATTTGAAAAAAACAAAAATAACTCGAGTGTGGAGCACATAAACGTCGAGCCACAGCAGACCGAGTTTTATTACTTTCTTTATGATGAACTTTCCTAACAAAACATTGAGTTGGTCTATTTCATTAAATGAAATGTATATGGGTAATTATACATTTGTAGATACTTCGTTTTTTCACTGGATCATTTTTAGATGCAAATGAAAAAATCTCGTAAATTCTGATGAAATAGTCACCCAAATCGAACAACAGAGCAGAAGGCAAAGATCACGGCTAGCAGGTAGTTAATGTGTCTAAATCACCAATAAACCTCACGGATTTGTTTATTTGTAACTCAAAAAAATTCAATAAGCTACGGATTCCAACGCAGGTCAGTTGTGACGCACTTATGGGAGAGTGTAGAGTTTCATTGACCTATGAATGCAAATGTTAAAGAATAGTTCTATATCTATATCTTCCTGTGCGTCGCCGCGGATGGAAGCGTCAGCTGAAGAAGTGTAACGTAAACACACAGAGGACAGAAGTGTTGGACTAAAAACTCACTAACTTCAGGAGACACCCGCTGACTTGCCTTACAGACTGCTCAAGCTTCACATTAGCTTCAGGTGAACTTGTCGATACGTCTCTACACGGAAGGAGGACTGTGGACTTTGCAGCCCATCACTGACACTGAAAGGGCTTTAAGAAGGGATCTCTGAATGTCCAGCATGAACAGGAGGAACGATGACGGCAGGAAAAACCTGTTTCACTGTAAATATGGACACCTGACTGTTGATTGAAGACAGATTTAACATTTGTGAATGCATCTTTTTAAATGGGGGAAATAAAAGAGAAGGAATTTGTGATCTTACTGATCTTACCATATATCTTCCATCCAGCGAAGGCAGCAGTTATGACAATGGCAACAACAGCAACAACAATACCAATTATATCACCGGTGCTAAGACCTGAAAGAAGAGAGCAAAGAATTCAAGGTTTCTTCGTCACTGTGGGCTTTCAAGATAACATCCATCTGATTTCCACGCCTGCTTCTCCTGCTCAGGGCCACTATGTAAACGTGGAGTCCGTCCCTCCAACACTGTCTGTTAACCTCTTTCATTGCACAACAGTATTGCCATTTAGCACATTCTCCGGATACTGTATATGAGAACAATCAGCTCTGAAGGGGAACAATACTGAACCAGTGTCGTTAAAATGATCAGATATTAGTTAAAGTGCTTCACAGTTATAAAAAAGGCACTAAAAATGCATTTCAGTAAAAATTCAAACCTGTAATAACTGAGCTCTGAACACAACAGTGACGCAGGTGTCATCGCATTTGAAAGTTGACAGAGCTGCAGATTTGATTATCAGCACCTCCCATTGTCACATTGTCATTATTATCAAAATATCAACTATAACAGCTTTTAATTAAAGAGAATAAGAACAAATCAGGGCCACAAAAATCATCATTAGCACGCCTTTGAGGTGACATTTTAAAACCCTGATCTGACCTCCAGAGGGAGCCTGTTCTGTAACGTACCAGCCAGGAGAGCAAAGGTCGTAAACTCAAACCTAATTAGAGGAAGTCTGAATTCCGTCCTTAATGTGACAGGAAGCCGGTGTGACACGCAATGACCTCGTGTCATCTCAGACCACCACACCGATAAAGGAAAAACTGTTCCAGCGGGAACAAAACTCAGCAGACGGTGCTTCTGCACCTTAAAGACTCAACGGCTCCTTGCAGGACTGAGGGCCGAATGACAGCAGGAGATATATTATCTGCATGTGCATGATAGGGTACAGTAAAGACAGCACTTCTTCTACTCACTCAGATCGTCTGGCTCTGTGGCTGTGGGGGGGAAATGAAATCAAATTGAAATATGTGACAATTCGGACCCACAGGAAGAGTAGCTGTCGCAAACTTAAGTTATGTACTTACTGTGATTTGTAGTCTGATTTCCTGTGTTGCTTTTGTCCACTGGCTCTGTTGAAAAGTGTGCAAACTGCATTTGAGTGCTTAAATACCTTTAACACGTTTTGAATTTGTGACGTTTTCACTTCTTTAACTGTTATGTGTCTTAGTTTAGCTGTACTCACCGACGACGAGGGTCACGTTGTCCTTCTTGACCTGACTCTGCAGTTTGGGAACAAAGCAGGTGTAAATTCCTGCATCCCGTTCAGTCACGTTGGTCAGTTTTAGTGAAATGTTTCCTTTGGACATTTCGTCGTGGAAGAGAGATGTTCTATCTCTGAACTTCTCGTTCTGAGGAACTGGATCATCCTTCCTATGCCTATAGAGGTGGACCAAGCTGTTATTGTATTTCCACTCCACCGTTAGAGTCGTCACGTTGAACGGGGGCTCCAGGTGGCACGGCAGAATGGCGTCATCACCGACCCCCACTTTAACTGGCTCGTGTGAGCCAATCACAGCAGACTCTCCTGGGGAAACAAACATGGCTTTTAGACTTCCTGTCGCAGCATCAATATCGATACAAACTAAGCATGGCTTGAATTGAGAAAAGATGAAGTAATTATACGCCTATATCAAACCGAAGCAACGTTTCCATTCAAAAGTAACGCAAATATTTTAACAGAAGTTCCCGGAAAATCAGGAAATTTAAATGCGTAAATTGCTGCACGTGCTCCTTATTGTTTCTCTCCTGCTCGTTCCTGCTCCGCCCACAGCCTTTACGTTGGGATGCCGTCACACACAAAAGCTGCTTTTCTAAGCCCTGGGAAGGTTTTAGCTTGAAATTTCGTTGGATGTGTCCTGACAACAGCTCCCCTCCCCTTCCCCCTTCCAAAGATGCAGGAGAAACTACGGTGGCCGCGAAACTCGCGAAAAACGCAAAAGGCCCCATCTAGAGCCAGTGTTTGGTTTTATCTGGGCTACTGTCGAAACATGGCTGGGCAACATGGTGGCCTCCGCGGAAGGAGGACCCGCTCCCTATATAGATAATCACTTACTGTCACACAGTTTTGATTTGTCTCGCCACGCTTTCCTTTAGCATTTGTTTGTTTATGAGAGGGGCGGGCCGCTGCCGTTTCCAGCACATTTTTTAATCGGTTCAAAGGTTCCTCCAAGCGCACCAGGGCTTTGAGCTGTGGGGAACGTTGCATTTTATAGACCTAGACATTATGAGCGTCAGCGCGCCTACCGACGGTGAGGTTGACGTAGCAACTCTTGTGCCGCTTCGCAGCGGCGAAAGAGCATCTGTATCTCCCGGTGTCGTTGAGCCGTACTGAGGAGAGTTTCAGCGACAGGTTTCCTCTGGTCAGCCCCTCGCGAGAGAGAGCCGTTCGCTCCTTCTGCGCCGAAGGGTTGTCTTTTCCGTCTCGATACAGGTGCACACAGTGGTTAAGGTGCCCATGGCTCCACTCCACTGTCCCATCTGTTGCGTCCCGCGGCGGCTCGAGGTGGCACCGCAGCACCACGTCCTGGCCAAATACTGCTTCTGCTGGCTTAGAAGAGCAAATGATCTCCGGCTCTGTTGAGGAAACAAATACTTATCCAGTGTTCGACAACAAAAGTCAAGAACAGGGTTAGCCTGTTCAGAACTACGTCAACACTGTTAATATTGAATTTCAGAGCAGAGGCTCCTAGTTCATGTGTTTTGGAATTCAGTGGTGCAACGGCCATCTACAACAGTAGCATCATAGTATGTCGTCTTGGAAAAACATGCAAATCTATCGTTTTGTAAACACACTGCAATGTTGCTATGGCGATCTATTCGGTTATTTCCTTCACAGCAGCGAAACAAGCTTCGGCGCTCCGGCATCATCCGGCCGTCTTTAAGTTCAGTTATATTTCGTCGACCTCTTTTGGGGCTCAGTTTAGTTCATGTTGCTTAGCCTTTTCTCATATTCGGGTTATTAGAAACCCACAGCTTTGAAATCCTGCGCGTCGGTCTCCAACTCCGAGCGTCATCAGCTCCACTTTGTCACTTTGATTCGAACAGGCAGTTATTGTTGAAAAAGAGAAACAGTTCCTATGGACCTAATACTAAATACTAAAGTAACTAAGACCGACAATACTCAGGTATACTGTAGGTAGACGCAATTTGTAGGTACTTGCACTTCACTTGAGTACTTCCATTTTACGCCACTTTTACACTTCCACTTCAGGGAAATATTGTACATTTTACTCCTGTACATTAATTGGGCAACTTTTCAAATGAGCCAACATTTAACAAAAAGGGCACAGATTTGCCTGAAGAAACTTTGTTTCGTCTTCTCTCCTCTCCCATCACTCATCTCACGGACCCCTCGGGTTTATCCGGTGGCCCTTTGGAGGTGACCCGACCCCTAGGCTGGGAACCACTGGACTAAACTAGCTGACTGCATATAAAGCAGTTAAACTATAAAGCAGCTACAGCAGTAAAATGCTGCTCTAACACTGATGCACCACTATTTCTAATCTAATAACGTACGGTAATGTATCAGTCACAGGACATTTACTTTTACATACCGTATTCTAGCATTTTTGAATGCTGGACTTTTACCTGTAACTGAGTTGTTTATAGAGGCCTGCGGGTTATCTGATCACGTGTTCTGAGCCGCAACAATGTCGAAAAGAAGCCGATGAAGCTGAAAATCACTTCCTCTAAATCTGTTGACATTTTATCAGGCCGGACAGATAACAGCCACTGTCCCTTGTGAAAGTGTTGCGTAAAAAGTGACTGTTGCTCGGGGACTTTCGCAAGAGTCGTCGACTAATCTGTCGAGGATCGAATTGTATATATATATATATAATATATATATATGCATATAAAATGTCTTAAGGCACTTTGTATGAGACACAAGTACATGAGGGAGACAGAGCTCTTACCAACATCATAACAATAATTTTTGCACATACATTAAGGTAATAAACATTATTATATACAGGGCGATTTCCTGTTGTGAACCTATTCTGCACATGTCTGTCCGTCCTGGGAGAGGCATCCCTCCTCCTTCCCGAGGTTTCCTCCAACAATATTTTAGGTAGTTTTTCCTCAGTGGAATCGAGGGTCTAATGACAGAGGGTGTCCTGTGTTACAGATTGTAAAGCCCATTGAGGCAAAATGTGATATTGGGCTGTATGAATAAAAAGGAATTGAAATCGAGGAACAAAAAAAAAAAAACGAAAAGAAAAAAAGACAAAACCCGATTTCTCGACTAAGTCGCTTCTCTCACGGTCAAGGAAACGGGGCCCTTGGATCCGAGCAGCTACAGGATATACAGTCGCGTCGAACATGCCCCGAAACCGTTTTTTTCACGAGTTACTCAACCGGAGGACGTCCCCGCGGGTTTTCTTATCTTATCTACCCGTCCCCACGCGCCTACCTGTGGCCTCCGGGATGCACCCGCGGGGCGAGGACATCCACACCAGGAGCATTAATAACCTCATCACGCTCGGCCGAGATAACGCCACTCTTTGGGAGGTGAACCTGAGGCTTACTTTCTCTTTCGCTTATGAAGGAAGGAAGTTAAGCAATTCCAGATGTCTGAGGCAGTGACGATGTCGTCACTTTTCTCACGCATGAGTTGAGCTGTGACATGTGAATTTTTTGGAACATCAACGAGTAAGATGATGACAATGCACAAGTGGCCTTCATCCTGTTGGACTTCTGTTTAGCCCACGGACTTGCCATGCTCTGTCACGTTTACCTGGATATTTTCCAGCAGAGGAAATTCAGTTTATTCGACCTGCAGTGGATTATAAGCGGCTCCCTCTGAGGTCATGAAAACACAGCGATTCTCATTTCCAGGGGACTATACACTAATTAAAACATACTTCTAGATATTATATTCCACAGAGCGTCTTTTTTTCGGGATTTTTATGTGCCCATGATATATCCACGTCTGAGATTTCTGCCACCACACTGGCGGATAAGCCAGAGTAACAGGGACACAATGATTCTGGAAAGAGATTTTGTTTTTCATTGTTCATTAAGCACCGCAAACTGAATCCCATTCATCGCCACTTTATTGGGGGTGAAGGCAGAAATCTCAGACAGCTATTTAAAAAAGAAAAAAAAAAAGTGTGCTCAAATGCAAACTATTTAGTTTGTCGGTGTTTTTGTGGGATCAGACGTCCCCTAAAGAGAGAGCTTCCTGTCTGACTTTGTGTCTTTTATCCAGTGAACCAATGTTTTTTTTTGTCAGTCAGTCATTTTCTGCCGCTTGTTCCCGTTCGGGGTCGCGGGTGACTGGAGCCTATCCCAGTGGCTTCGGGCCTTAGGCGGGGTACACCCTGGACAGTGGCCAACTTGTCGCAGGTGTTTTTTTTGTATTTTTTTTTTTTATTATGTGGCTGCTTTATATCCTGTTTCCTTGAAATGGGAACACGACCTCTCTTGTGGCTGATGTCAGGTTTCATTCTGTGGCTTTCGGGTTGCTAGAGTGAGTCGTGTTATGACGAGGTCGAGTTTGATTCTCATGTTAAAAGCCCCCTGAAGCAGGTGGTGCAGATGAGAAGCCTTTCAGCAGCAAGTGGGACTGATTTGGACACATCCAGTAGAAGATCATCGGCAAACTGTGACACATGGAGACCTGCTGACAGCATTCGAAAGAACATGTTTGTAAAACGTCTGTTTAAAGCCTGCATGTAATGCTTTAAAACTTAGCTCTGTTAACCACAGCGCAAGCACGTTTGCCAAATGTGTGAATTTCACTGGAGATCAGCAGATTTCTTTTGTATTGCTTCCGCGATGGCCGTCATGATTTCCTGTGTCAGGATGTGGTAGACGGCAGCATAAAACTTGACATAAAGGTGGATTGACAACATCGAAACGCAATGAAGCTCACGCGACTCATTCTAATGCTCTGTAAGTAACTTTTAAAAAATTATTTTCCTCCTGCTTGAGGACTTTGACATATCGTTTTCCTGTTTTTGTAATGCAGTAATTAATCAAACAAAGCCAAACATCGTTCCCTGCTCATCTAGGAAGTGTGAAAATCTTACAGCAGTTTAGCAAATTAGAAGGTGGGCATAATCAAATTTGTCGTTAAGTTTCCTTGTATTTGAAGGTGCTGAATTTATATGTTAAAAGCCCTTATTTTAAACTGGGTCAGACTGATTTCAGTGATAGTGAGCTGTGACGTGTTATGTGGAGTCCCTTTGACTCGGTCTAGAAAAACTGAATAATTTTTAAAGATGCGACCATTCTATAGCTGCATTAATCAATTTTTGGCCGCTTCAGAGCGGAAGAGCATTAAACAAGCTGACAGACCGTTGTCCTGGCTAACATGTTGGCAGACAGCTGCACTTTTACACATCCTGCAGAGCAACATCATCATCCTGTTGATGTTGTGTTTCTCCACCTGATGAATAGGTCCAATGTTCACTCTCCTTTGAGCGTTATTTTGTTCTCCAACTCTTGAGTGTCACTCTCAAGCAGCAAAATGTTCCACTTTCTTCACAAGCTAGTTTCTAACTTTGCCCGCCTGCAGTTTTATTCAGGACAGGTAGTATCCAGTGGGTTTATCATGGCTTTTTTGCTTACAAAAACTGCCTCGTAACTATAAAAGTGATAATAAGATATTAAATAATATCAACCAGTGACTTCGGGCCTTAGGCGGGGTACACCCTGGACAGTGGCCATCTCGTCGCAGGGCTGACACACAGACAGACAACCATTCATCCACTAGGGCCAAATATTTTAGAATTATCAATTATTCTACACATGCATGTCTTTGGATGGTGGGAGGGAGCCGGAGAACCCGGAGAGAACCCACGGTAACACGGGGAGGACATGCAGACTCCACCCAGAGAGATCTTGTGACGTTGGTCTGGTACGGGATTCAAATCCACAATCTCCTTATTGGGAGGCAGGAGCTCTAACTGCTCTGCCACCGTGTACCCCGTTATAAGAAACAGTATGCACAATATGGTGACATGGTATTTAATTTAGAGTATGTGCAACATATTTAAAGAGGAATTTGCAAAGCTTTAGGGTAGTACTGTACCCTGTACTCACAGGGTGATTGTGGCGGGTGGGGCTGGGTTCTTCCTGTAGTCCACAACCACCTCCACTGTCCAGATAGTGCGGTGCTCCTGGTTGTTCTGGCTGCACCGGGTCACCAGGTGGTCGGTCTCCCACTGGTAGGTGGACTCATCCCCATCCAAGATTAGTCCAATGAGGGTGGTGTCATCCGCAAACTTCAGGAGCCTGACGGACTGGTGACTGGAGGTGCAGATGTTTGTGTACAGGGAGACGAGCAGAGGGGAAAGAGCGCAGCCTCGAGGGCCGGGAGTCAGAGACTTGTTTCCCCAGCCTCACCTGCTGCCTCCTGTCGGACAGGAAGTCTGATCCACCTGCAGGTGGAGTAAGGCGCACTCAGCTGGGAGAGTTCATACGAAACCCTGTGTCTAAGCACAGAGGGTTTAGACACAGAGGTACACATTGTAAAGCCCTTTGAGGCAAATTGTGATATTGGGCTATATAAATAAAATTGTATTAAACCCATTCAGTTCATTGGCCAGGCATAAGTTTTTAATGGAGTGGAGGGTGCTCAGGTTTGTAGTCGGTGATCTCTCTGAGCCCCCTCCAGACAGAAGCAGAGTCCTACGGATGAAGTCAGAATACAAAGACTTACAGAATGTCGAGGCAGGCAACAGGTCAACACCAGAAATCAGTCCGAAACATGCAACCAAATCTGTAAGGGAGCAGGCAGAAATCCAAAGTCCAAATAACAGGCAGATTGTCCACAAGCCGAGGTAGAACATGAACCAAGAGGAACTGTCACAGAACAAAGGAATCACAGAGACTATACGCATATGTGAGGGCCGGATAACTAGACACCGGTAAAACTAATCACGGCAGGGCAGACAATCAGACCTGTATGGTGGACAAACAACCGACAGGAAGTAAAACTACACAAGACACATGAGGTGGAACCTTTACCAAAACAAAACAGGAAGTCACACGACACCAACCCAAAACAATCACAGTGCCACTAAAAGTTGAAGTTTGATTGATGGGTGGATGTTATGATATTGAAAATCGGCTGGTTTAAGCTTACGTAAGCACACGTAATATGGTGTTTTACAGGAAGAAAACTTTATTGGATTTTGATAAAATACAAAAAAAATTATACATTTTTGTATAATTGTTTTTTTGCTATATTGTTAAATCGGTGCACAGTTTTACCTGGGATGTGATCTAAAAGGCATTTTTTAAATTTCACCTCAACTTTAACAACAATTAACCACAGCAGTGCCTGCATTTAACACACATGATAAGCTGCGTGCGCAGAAAGAATTTATTAAATCCTTTCATAATTACTCCAGGTTTGACCCCCCCTGCAGCCACACTGAGCGTCACTCCCAACAGATCTCAGTTCTTTCAGTACGACCGCATCTCTCTGAGCTGTGCGGCGCCGACAAACTCCAGAGGCTGGACAGTGAGAAGAAACACCTCCGGTAAGACGTCTGAGAAATGCCAGTCAGGCTGGGCGATCCCAGGTGAGTCCTCCTGCACCATTGAGGATGCCTACCCATCAGACACCGGAGTGTACTGGTGTGAGTCTCAGCAGGGGGAGTGCAGCAACGCCGTGAACATCACAGTGACAGGTATTATAAAATGTTGCATGGAGCTTGTTTGTCCGCTGAATTGTTAAATGATCTTTTTTGCAATCAAACAGACTTTGTGAACTCTACGAGTCAGGTATTCGTCTATATTTCAGATGGGGTTGTGATCCTGGAGAACCCTCCACTTCCGGTGATGGAGGGAGATGGAGTGACACTTCGCTGTTCCTACAAGGAAGAAGACCAACGGGAATCTTCTTCGGATTTCTCTGCCACGTTCTACAGAGATGATGTTTTCATCGGTACTGAGCCTGCGGGAAAGATGATCCTCCGAGCGGTGTCCAAGTCTGACGAAGGCCTGTACAGGTGTGAACACCCCACGCGAGGAGCCACACGGCAGAGCTGGCTGGTTGTGAGAGGTGACGTGATGCTCTGCTCTCTATGTGCAGCATGCGTGTGGCGGCATGTCAGCTCTGGTGTTTAGTATCGCAAACATTTCTCTGTGGAGAGCTGCTGTAGAAAGGCCCGCATATCACTTCCTGTCTAGCCTCTGTTCCACCGTCTCCTGTAACTCACTCTGTCATCAGCCTTTCTGAACAAATGAAGTGTGTTCCTGAGGTTTACTTGCCATGTTCTGGCGCTATATAAATACAATTGAACTGAATTAAAACAAGTTGGCACGCACTACACCACTTAAACTCTACATATTTTAGAACACAAACATAGCTTAGTTTCGTCACTATGCATGATACTTACCAAGTGAGCTCTGCGGTCCAAACACTTCTACACCATTTGCGCCTCTCTGTCCTGCTGTTAACCACAGACACTCGCCTCGCCTCTGTTGTTGAATCGTGACGTTTAGCCCACAAAGGTCTAGGGCTTAGGCTTCGTTAAAGGCCACTCAAAACAGAAGTTTAGAACATACAATAGAGCTCTCTTTTTAATTATTGTCCTTATCTAGACATATGGACCTCAGAGACAGTCGCAGACATCACTAAACAGGTCTGAAGATGAACGTTTAAATAGTACCATTTGGTGTTATGGAGATGGTGGTGGAGAGCGTTGTCTTACACGTTGGTCCAAAATCTTCCGTAGGTGTGAAACCGGGTTGAGAGCTGGTGACTGTGAAGGCATTTTAATCACGTCGTTTCCATACTCAAACCATTCGGTTCCAACCATCTGCATTTGATGCGTTTCTCCACTCCTTTATTCAGGTTTTTCCCCTTTCATTTGCCCCCCCATCTGTACACCCGGTGCAAACAATCTATTGTGCATTGTACCGGTTAAGTAACGTTAAGCGCTTCTTTACTGATTCAATTATAATAGCACAAGAGACCAAGCTCGCAAGGCAAACACAAAGTAGCCTACTGACGCCCTCCGCATCGGTCATGTGACCCACACCTTGCAGGTCATAACAGTCTCTGGAGAGCCTCCCTAGACTGAAGCCCCAGAACGAATTATTTGTCTGCACACATTTGTAATTCGCACACTTTAATTCATCTACCGATGAACTATTCTCACAGCCGCACAGTGTGTCTCCTGCTACGTCCTGTCCGTACAGTATATCCGTCTTGTAGGCGGTTCAGAATGAGCAGTAAGCTATCGCCATGGGTGCATCTGATCAGAATGCATAGAAAACCAGGAAACTTCGAGCCTCTGAGCAAAGGTCCCTTTTATCCATCAACTCAAGAAATGGCACTCATTAACTGAAGGGAGGACGAAGGCACGTGGGCCGTTGGAACAGAAAGAACAAACACAAGATTAAACTTAACACACTATAACTCACATGTGATGAGGAAAAGGGAGTGAAAGCGAGTGAGTTATGTGAAGAAAAGGAAGGGACCAAAATAAAGAATATATAGGGATCTTTGCCACAGTATATCCCTACGTCCCTGAAAATTCTGCGTCATGCTTGGATGAAAGCAGAAGTGATTTATGTTTCATGTCTAAAACTCTGATGGTTGTTTCCTTCCTCACAGCTCCGCCTCCAGGTGCCCCCCCGACTCCTCCTCCCGCTCCGCCTCACCTCACGTCTCTGTACAGGCTGGTGTGCACCATCCTGCTGTTCATGCTCTACACTGTCATACTCATAATGTGCATATATATGTACCGAAGGTGGGCTCAAGGTAAGAACACCTCGGAAAATCCTAACCATAACAGAATATATAGATCTGTCGGGCCTCCGCCACAAGGGTCAGGGGTCAGGGGCGTCCGTGTAGCTGGTAGATCACAATCGAGCTTCCAGCTTCGCCTGTCGCTCTTTGGGTTTCCCGGCCTCACTGAGCCCAACGTTGCTGATCCTGGATAACCAGTATCTCTGGCTCTGTGAACTCTGGGATTGCCAATCCAACCACAAGCTAGTTCGACCGAAAGAGGTCGAGAGTTTCATAATTACAAGCAACGTCGTCAGAACGATGAATCAAGTACTTCACGTGATATGACATGAAACCCGCAGGAAACTGTAGTTGTAGCGACAGTAAAAAGTGAAATTCCGTGGTGTGAAATCTAAACAAAATGATCACATAATAGAATAAGAAGCTGTAGAAACCCTATGAATAATTCCAAATATTATAAATAAGGCTGTAAATAAGTGTCTTTAGAGGGTATTTCTTGCTGCAAATTACAGGAGAACCAGCGAGTTCACAGGAAAAACAGCAGGTGACTGCGGCTGTAAGTTTGTCCCAGAGCAGTTCTGCAGCGTAGGTTGCCATGGTGATTATCCCGGGATACGGTAGAAACCAGAGTCACGCTTCACGGTGAGCCAGCTATGAAACTGCAGGCCTCAGCTTGTGGCTGACGGGGGGGAAGTCAACAGCATCGGCAGCAGACAACAGGAAGTGAAACAACAGCAAAGCCTAAAGTTCATTGTTCACTGACGCAGACTCTCGGGGGGTGGGGGGGTTGGGGTGGGGCGGGGTGACTGACAGGTGTGGCAAAGCAGGAACTGTAAGTAACAGCTGTGGAATTAAATACTGAAATGAAAATGGCTCCACATGAGACTTTCTTTGCTCTGGTTTTTCCTGCAGCCCGAGCTGATGCTAAAATGAGAGCCTCCGGTCATCTCATACTGCAATGAAGAAGAAGAGGAAGAGCTACAACAACCTTGACCAGTTGATATGCTGGCCAATATTCCTATTTTTTAAATATAGTATTTGCTTATTTCTCTTAGCTGCTATAACATGAGGCTTAGGCTGTGTGGTTGCTTGTTTAATAGGCCAATCCTTCTGAACCATGTGGTCCTTGAGTTTTATGTTTAAACAGATCGAACGATCAATACGATTTGTGCTACATCTGCATAGCATGTTCATGCAGCATCTACCACATGACGTCAGGGACACACAGGACGCAGAGGCTGCCCGCCGCTTTTCGACGCCCATCAGCGTTGCCAGATGTACGATAATTATCGTATTTGGACGATAATTTCGCCCTCAGCACGATCGATAATGCCGAAAGTGCCATAATGTACGAAAATCTGACCGTTTTGTGATGCTTACAATTAGTAGTTTGTTTGAGTCTCCGCTGTCTGATTTAAATTAATTTCCCGACGTATGTTTGTATTTGCGCTGCTTTCTCTTCTCACGTGTCCTCTTTCGAGCCAATCATCCTTCTTGTAGGCTGCGTTGGTCGTGACGCGTGAGGCACGGCTAGCGTCTTCCAGCTCGACGCTGAGGAGAGAATTTGCGCGAGAGAAGATAATGTCTTTGGCTAAACTTCTTGTTATTTACGTTTGTAACATGAGGCTACTACAAAACTGTCAGGCTGATGAACTTACAGAGACATCCCCCTCCCGCGTATTATCAAAGCTACGTCAGCCTGGTTTATAAAAAAAAAGAAACTAGATGTGGGTAGATCTGTAGGCGCGTCAAAAAGCTGTTTAAATAAGTGTTTTGTAAAATTACACATTTGTGCATTTTCGTTCTCCTGGCTACGACTCGCGTACAATCATTTTCCTCAAAATACGACCATTTTAAGCCTCTGTTGTGATAGTTTATCTGGCGACGCTGCTCGTTACTCAATGTTTCGATCCGAAGTTTTCAGCTCTTGTCAAAGGGTCAAAGTATCAACAGACGGCAACGTTTTTAAATGGAAGTAGACCACTTTTGATCAAAACGGAATATAGCAACTTTTCCCACAGCTCATTTTAGTAATCACACGTGGCAAGTATTGTTGGAAAGCTAGATGCTGGCGGCTAATGAGCTACCACTGGCTGTATACAGTACACAGCAAGCTAATGTTAGCTAACTCACTAACCTCTATGGGAAGTTACAGTAGTAAGCTACCAGCAGTAGTGCCCTGGGCTTACGAAAGTCGGAACAAACGTTTAAATTAGACCTTGTACATCTAATATGAGTGAAGATTCAGCAACTGGATTGGTTATTTCGAAATAACTAATAACAGAACTAGGGGCCTCAGGAGGGAGGACTGCCCTCCTCCGCCAACGATCCTGGGAAAACGAAGGCTCGCTAGCTACGCTAGCTAATGCTGGCGGCCGGAAGCAAACACCTATGATCCATTGTTCCTTTGATAATCTAATCAAAGAACAAATAAATGTCAATATTTCATCCATACTTATTTTTTGTATAAACTCCCCTTTAACTTTGAGGTTTATTCTTCACAGACATCAGAAACGATCTCAGGATTAAAAACGGCATTGAAGCGCTCACTATTATTGCTAGGCCTATCGACATCTCGAGATATCAGCACAGCACAGGCCAAACACATCTCAAACAATAGGATTTTGGAAACTTTAACACCAACCGCTCTGCAAAATTCCACCTTGGCTGCTCATTAAGTGGCAGAGCAAGCGGGACTGGCTGCCACTCGTTTCAACCGGCATTGATAGAAAAATATTAACGTTTTCCTCCGCACAAAAGTGACTGTTAGACATTTTTTTGGGTGAATATTTTTTGTTTTTTAAAAAACAAACCTTTTTCATAACTTATGGTTTGTAATTATGCACATGTAACATTCAGCTGCTAAAACTGTTTGAGCCATAAAGTCTCTTTTACATGCTCATATTCATGTTTGAGTATGTAATTACTGGTGCGTACTTGTATGGCTAAATGCTCCTGCACTTTTGTATTGTTATATCAACGGACCATTGACTTTAATAAAAAATGAATTCAAATTTCCTTTTCTCTGACGTCTTATTTTAAATATGCGTTGCGGGCATGAGACCCAACAGACGTGTTGACCACATTTCCTTTCTTTAAAACGCTTGCAGAGCCATTCGCTGCATTACGACGTTTCATGGCATGTTGCTGTCACCTACGGTCTGATTAGTAGAAGAGTGGGAAGCTGAGGGATGTCGTTTAGCTCGCAGCTCTACACATTTGCATTACCAGCCTCTGCAGGAATATTTATCATGCCACGACCATGCTTGTGTGTGTGTGTGTGTGTGTGTTAGAGACACAAAGAAAACAGGGAGCTGCTCATCACAGCGTTGCTCCATAGGACCAGTATTTTGTAATGCCTGTAATAACTGAATTGACACATTTGTATAATGTTTTTAGGGCTGAAGATCATTTTAAACATGTGCCTGACATTTCCCTTGTGATAATTGTTGTGTTTGTAATATGTGATCGCTCCACCAGCGGGTGAGAATGTATGTAGAATAGGTGTGTTCCTGCGATCGGTCCACTGGCCCCCTGCACCTGCAAGTGAGTGGTACTGGTCTGTCCAGGGCCCTGTTCTCCAAATGGGATTTAAATCGTTCAGGCCAATATGCTGTTGAAGATTGACTTTTTAATCCTGGATGAAGTTATCGTAAACACCAGTGCGCTCTTATTTTGAAATATAGGCGAAATGGTTAAACCATGACCAGGGTTAATATGATTAATATGATATTGGTGGATGATTGATAGGGGTTCCCAACAGACCTGCAAGAGACTTTTAAGTGATAATGATAAACCTGCTAAAATTTAAATCTTTTTAAAAAGCAGCTTCAAGTAAATTTACCTAAAAGCCACCTGGAATAAATAAAAGTAGTCCTTTGAAAAACGTACTTGGGTTTGTGACAAAAACTAAAGACGTTCCCATCAGCCTCAGCTGTAGATTGTGGTGCTAATTAGCAAATGTTAGCATGCTAACACACAAAGGTAAGATGATGGACATGGTCAACATTACACCTGTTTTAAAAGAATTGATATTGTGTGCTTGTTAGCATTTAGCTTAAAGCCTCACAGAGCTTCTGGCATGGATGTAGACTCTTAGTGTTGTTCAGAAATAGTATTAACAGATCCTGTTGAGACTTAGTTTGCACGATTCCCCTCACGGTCGCAGATTAAATCTCTCCGGGGCCCCAGGGCAAAAGCTAGTTTAGTAACGTGATTAAATAATCACGTTAATTAAGGACCCAAATGCAGACAGAGGAGGCAGGATGATGACTTGAGTGGTATTTAAATGTCTTACTGGGCGGCAGACAAGCGACAAGATATTTACAGGTGGAACAGGCAGGGTTAAATCCAAATGACAGAACCAACACAGCAACTGGGGACGAACTGACAAACGACAAAGGAGTAGAACCAGTTTATGTAGGGAGAGGCAGGTGAGGAGTGGACCGACTCACTGCAGGGCTGATGAGGGATGGTGGAAACAGGTGTGTGGGTGGTGGAGAGGTTATTGCAGGGCAAGAGAAAGAAAAGGACGCAAACAAAACCACGAGGGAGGGAGAATCTTACAAAATAAAACAAGAAATAACTCAACCTAACCCAAAACCATGACAGCATGGCCTGTAGTGCATTTAGTTTAAAACGCTCTCTTTTGTTAATTCACCGTACAGTTACCAAATTACATTTGTTGATTGCTTTGGAAACAAAAGTCGAAATGACTCGTTAGATGTGATTATTTCATTTCAAAAGGTCTGTCATGTCCCTACAGAAGTGTTTGTTGGACCAAAATGCCCACTAGGTGGCGTGAGACGACAATGTCTGACAGTGTTGATCAGCTCACTCCGCCAACAGACGGCTCACAGAGCTGATCTCGTTGTTAAAGTCACTGTTCATCAATAAAGAAGAAATAGAAAAACATCAGCGCCAAACGTGACCTACTGCCACACTGCTCCTAACACCTGCTGCACAGTTCTACCTAAACGCCGGAAGCCCTAAAATGTTCATCCTCTCTGAATGTTTGTCAGCGCTGAATAACTGAGCTTCCTCACTGACACACGGTTCAAAACCACCATTAAAAACAAAAGCATTTCTTTCTTTCTTAGTTGTTACATTGGAATAAACAAAATTTGAAATCATTGTCAACTGTTTGGCTTTTTGAACGTAGAACTCGTCCGATGCAAGAACCAGAAGCTTTTAAACGCTGTTCAGTGCGCGCAGAAGGATGATTAAATAAACCCCGTAAGCATCATGTTATAGGAGCTAAGAGAAAAACAATGAGATAAATTAAACAAGAGAATGTAATAAGAATGTTGCTTTCTTGCCGGGCATATTGGCCAGCATATAAACAGGCTGTTCAAGGTCACAAATTGTAGCTCTTCTTCTTCTTCTTCATTCCAGTATGGGATGACCAGAAGCTCTCATTTTAGCATCAGCCCAAACTGCAGGAAAAACCAGAGCAGAGAAAGTCTTGAGTGGAGTCATTTTCTTTTCAGTATTTAATTCCACACAAGCAACGATGCATTTCTGTTTATTCTTGCATGGCAACATCATCGTCATCATCTTCTTCTTTCACTTCCTGCTTCCTACCAAAACCAGCTCTGTTGACGTGTTAGCCACAACCAAGCTATTTATCATGAAATGAGACTTGTGGGTTCGCTGGCTCACTGTGAGCGGGACTCTGATTTTCCAGTATCTTGAGCTGGCTCACTTTTTTTTATTGAGGTATGATCACCATGGCAACTCACCCTGCACAGCTTAACTGCTTGGGGGCAAACTTCAGAACAAAAGCACGACTACTGACCAATCAGCTCACTGGAAACAGCAAGAATATTCACTCTAAAGACATTTAATAATTCCCACACTTATTTGCAGCCTTATTTATAATATTTGGAATTATTCATAGTGTTTCTACAGCTTCTTATTCTATTATGTGATCATATTGTTTAGATTTCACACCAAGGAATTTCACTTTTTATCGTCGCTACAACTACATTTTCCTGTGGGTTTCATCTCATATCACATAAAGTACTTGATTCATTGTTCTGATGACGTTGCTTGTAATTATGAAACTCTCAACCTCTCTCGCATAAACTTGCTTGTGATTGGATTGGAAATCGTACCAGGTTATGTATGTAACCATGGTTCCCTGATAGGGAACGAGACGCTGCGTCAGCTGACGCTATGGGGAACGCCTTCAGCGTGACTGCCTCTGAATCTCTGTATCAACTTAGACCAATCTTGATTGGGTTTAACGTCAACACGTGACGTACGCCGGCGGAACCGGAAGTATAAGGGGAGCCGGCTTCACTGTTGTCGTCAGCCTTCTGATCATTTACATTACATTTACATTTAGTCATTTAGCAGACGCTTTTATCCAAAGCGACTTACATTTGAGGAAGACAATGGAAGCAATATAACAACACAAGGTAACAAAAAGCACAAGTGCATCAAAAAAACGAGTCTGATTAAAGCCCAGCACAGTATACAAAGCTAAGGATAGGAAGGGTTTTTTTATTATTATTTTTTTTTATAGCAGAGGTAGAAAGGAAGAAGAGTTAGTGATTGTCAGTCAGGTGTTGACGGAATAGATGCGTTTTCAAGTGCCTTTTAAAGGTGGCTACAGAATCTGCTGATCTTGTAGACGCAGGCAGATCGTTCCACCAGTGTGGAACGGATCCAGAGACTGAAGCAAGTTGATCGACTGAAGCAAGCTGCTCACAGGCATGCCGGAAGTATGGCAGCGAGACGCAGCGTCTCGTTCCCTATCAGGGAACCATGGTTACATACGTAACCTGGTACATTCCCTTTCAAGGGAACTTCAACGCTGCATCAGCTGACGCTATGGGGAACGCAGTACTGACTCCGCCATGCTGAAGGGATGTCTGTCAGAGTGTGAAGCCAGCAGATATTAAAGCGGTCTAGGCTGTAAAATCTCACAAAGGTGTGAAGCGAGGACCATCCCGCAGCATCACATACATTGGAGAGGGGGGTTCCCGACCACCAAGCTCTGGAGGATGCCATACTCCGTGTGGAGTGAGCTCTTATCGACAGAGGTGAAGGCAAACCGCGCACCTCATATGCCGAAACGATAGCCTCAACAATCCACCTGCTAATAGTGTGTTTGGTAGCCAGGCAGCCCTTACAAGGGGGCCCGAAGCATACCAGCAATTGGTCCGAATTGCGCCACTGGGATGTCCTCCGGACATCAACTCCAGGGCTCTGACTGGACAAAGCAGTTGCAGCCTACTTTCCTGTTCCGCCAACTCAAGGAGGATGGAACGCCTGCAGGACTACCAGCCGGACCACCTCAGTGGGTACTTTAGGTACATAACCCGGCCTGGGATGCAGGATGGCTCTAACTGTGCCTGGAACGATCTCCAGGTTAGCAGGAGCCACCGACAGGGACTGCAGATCTCTCACTCTAGAGAGAAGTCATGGCCAGCAGAAATGCCATCTTTAAGGCCAGACACCTGTCTGATGCATCGTCCAGTGGTTCAAACGGTGCTGTGGTCAATCCATCCAGCACCACCGTCAGATCCCACGGAGGGACTCTGACTCAAACCGGAGGCCTCATCTTCAAGGTGCCATGAAGGAAACTGGTAACAAGCGGTGCTTCCCAAGCGAGCAGCCATCCACCAAACTGTGGAATGCTGCTCGCTCGAATATTTCGCCTTGGCCCTGCAACAGCAGGTCCCTCCAGACGGGAACTCCCACGGGGGGCCGTCCAGGAGGGCCACCAGGCCCGAGAACCAGATTCTGGCGGGCCAGAACGGGGCCATGAGCAGCAGCTGGGCCCCTGTTCGGCGAACTCTCTCTAGAAACCCCGGGAGCAGAGCAATTGGGGGAAAAGCATACAGCCGTAGCCTCGGTCACGGGGCGCTGGATACACAAGGGAGAACCAGAGGGGGCAGTGAGCGTTGTCTGGGGACATGAACAGGTCCACCTGTGCCCTGCCGTATCTCCTCTACATCATCTGCACCGGCTCGGGGTGCAGCCTCCATTCCCCAGGCCTCGGCCCCTGCCTCGACAGGAAGTCTGGTCCCACATTGAGGTACCCAGGTATGAAAAGTGCTCTGAGAGAGAGTAACTTCCCCTGGGACCACAAAAAGGATCTGGCGCGTCAGTCCCGCACCAAGCGGAGCGAGCTCCCGAAGTGACGGTCACCCTGCTCGCGGTCAACCTCGAGCGCTGACAGAGCGAGCTCTCAACCCAAAACAGCCAACCAAAACACGTGAGTTGCCGGTGGGGATAATCCGTGGGCAGGGAGGAAGGACTGCAAAAACCGCTTCACACTCGTCATTTCCACAGAGACCCAGCACACTTGCTGAAGATCAGAAGACTGACGACAACAGTGAAGCCGGCTCCCCTTATACTTCCGTTACTGCTGGCGTACGTCACGTGTTGACGTTAAACCCAATCAAGATTGGTCTAAGTTGATACAGAGATTCAGAGGCAGTCACGCTGAAGGCTTTCCCCATAGCGTCAGCTGACGCAGCGTTGAAGTTCCCTTGAAAGGGAACCCAGAGTTCACAGAGCCAGAGATACTGGTGATCCAGGATCAGCAACGTTGGGCTCAGTGAGGCCGGGAAACCCAAAGAGCGACAGACGAAGCTGGATGTGCTTCAATTGTGATCTACCAGCTACACGGACGCCCCTGACCCCTGACCCCTGACCCTTGTGGCGGAGGCCTGACAGATCAATATATTCTGTTATTGTTAGGATTTTCTGAGGTGTTCTTACCTTGAGCCCACCTTCGGTACATATATATGCACATTATGAGTATGACAGTGTAGAACATGAACAGCAGGATGGTGCACACCAGCGTGTACAGAGACATGAAGTGAGGCGGAGCGGGAGGAGGAGTCGGGGGGGCGCCTGGAGGCGAAGCTGTGAGAAAGGAAACAACCATCAGAGTTTCAGACATGAAACATAAATCACTTCTGCTTTCATCCAAACAGAATTGTAGCAGGAGACATAGTGAGAATAGTTCATCGATAAATGGAGAGGCAATTTAGCAGCTGAATCCTACAAGAACTGTAAGTGTGTCTGATTCGAGTCATCTTGTAAGTTTAGTGCAGTGTTATTTTTGTTCGAAACCGCCGGTTGTTGGTGACGTGGCTTTATTGCGTAATAGGATTTAGTATCGATTGGTCTCGTGGCTTGTTTCCGGGTCACGGGAGGCGTGTCCTGCTGAAAACAATTACTGACAAAACAGACGGGTATTTAAGTGGGGATGGCACTGCGGAAGCGGTCGCGGCTGCCCTCATGGAGTGAAGACCGAAGAGAGTAAAGACCATCGACTCTAACTGCATGTGACTCCACCCAGCAGGGACTCAACCACAGGGCACTTGACTATTGCACTTTCTTGGACTAATTGTTTGCACTTCTTTTTGATCCCTTATTGCTATTATATTTGTCTTGCATTTTCCTTCTACTCTTGCACGATGTGTTTTCTAATCCCAACTGTCATTTCAACACGACGAACTTCTGTTTCATGCCAAAGGCATAATCTGCATGCTGTACCACTGTCCAAAACTGCCCTTTTTACTTTCCCAATAGGCTTGTGGAGCTGCCAGTCTGGGGTGAACAAAGCTGATTTCATCACGGCTTTTGTTAATCATTCTGGTCTTTCAATTGTAGCACTTACTGAAACGCCACTCTGCAGCCCTCTCCCATAATCACACTTTCTCCCACAGCCCTCGCATCGCGAGAAGAGGTGGTGGAACCGGCCTGCTTAGCCCTAATGACTGGAAGTTCAAACAGCGATCATCCCTGTGTGACAACAGCTCCTTCGAGTTTCATGCTGTTACTATCACCCATCCTGTTAAAAGTCACTTTGTAGTCATCTATCGCCCCCCACGTCAGCTTGGTCATTTCTTGGTCATTTCTTGGAGGAGTTGGATGTGCTTCTCTCATCCTTCCTTGAAGATGGCACTCCTTTGGTGGTACTTGGGGACTTCAACATCCACCTTGGAAAACCACAGGCTGCGGACTTCAACAACCTGGCTGCATCATTTGACCTCGAGCGGGTTTCCACATCAGCAACCCACAAGTCTGGTAATCAACTAGATCTTATCTACACAAGGTGCTGCTCCACTCATCACGCTCAGGTCACCCTGCTGCACGCGCCAGATCATTTCTTTGTCAAGCTGCAAGTGTTCTACCGCTGGTCACCTTCCGACGCAACCTGCGTACGCTCGCTCCCTCGTGCTTTTCCTCTGCTGTCTCATCGGCGCTCCCTCCCTCTGAGGAGCTCTCTCTCTTTTGAACACCGACAGCGCCACTGACACTCTGTGTTCGACTCTTAAATCCTGCCTGGACAACTTCTGCCCTCTCACATCTAGCCCACCAGCCCACACATCCTCGTCTGCCCCCTGGTTATCTGATGTTCTACGTGAGCATCACGCCAGCCTCCGGTCAGCTGAGAGAAAATGGCGTAAATCAAAAGATCCCGCTGACCTTTGTCTCTACCAGTCTCTCCTCTCTAATTTCTCAGCTGATGTCACCTCTGCAAAAACGGACTACTACCGCTCTAAGATCAACAACTCACCTGATTCACGCACTCTCTTTAAAACCTTCGCTGCTCTCCTTTCTCCGCCTGCTCCCCCACCTTCATCAGATTTAACAGCTGACGACTTTTCGTCTTTCTTTGTCAAGAAAACAACCGCCATTAGCAGTCAGTTCTCTGCGCCGCCACCTGTCGACCTCGCATTCATCCCAGATACTTGTCTGCTCCCCTCTTTCTCTCTTCTATCTGAAGCTGATGTTTCCAAGGTCATTCATTCTAGCCACCCTACCACCTGCCCGCTGGATCCCATCCCCACCCATCTCCTGCAGGCCATCTCTCCGTCTGTTGTCCCTGCTCTGACCCACATCATCAACTCCTCCTTCACCACTGGGTTGTTCCTCACAGCTTTCAAAGAAGCCCACATCACACCGTTACCGAAGAAAGCCACTCTCAATCCGACACTATTAGAAAGCTACAGACCGGTTTTCCTCCATCCCTTCATTGCCAAAGCTCTGGAACGAGCTGTTTTTAACCAGCTCTCCTCCTTTCTCACACAGAACAATCTCCTGGACCGCAACCAGTCTGGTTTCAAGAGCGGCCATTCCACAGAGACCGCGTTGCTCTCAGTTGTCGAAGGCGACATCCAAGTCACCCGTACTTATCTTACTGGACCTGTTTGCGGCCTTTGACACAGTTCTCATGTCCACTCTCAGTGCTATGGGTGTGTCTGGAACCGCGTTGCGATGGTTCAAATCGTACCTCTCGGTCGGTCTTTCAGAGTATCCTGGAGAGGCGAGGTCTCGGAGTCCCAACATCTCAATACAGGGCTCATTGCTTGGTCCCCTACTCTTCTCCATCTACATGACATCCCTCGGCTCAGTCATTCAGAAGCATGGGTTTTCCTATCACTGCTATGCAGATGACACGCAGCTCCACTTGTCATTTCAACCTGACAATTCAACTGTTTCTGCTCGCATCTCGTCATGCCTGAGTGACATCGCGCTTTGGATGAAGGACCATCACTTCCAGCTGAACCTGGACAAAACGGAACTACTTGTGATACCGGCCAACCCAAAGATTCACCACGACCTCTCCATTCAAATAAGGCTCAATGACCGTTACTTTGTCCAGCACGGTCAGAAACTGATGATCAACTAAACTTCAAAAGCCATGTCCCCAGCACCACCCGGTTCTGCAGTTTCATCATCTACAACATCAAGAAAATCAGACCTTTCCTATTGAAGCAGTCTACACAAGTGTTAGTCCAGGCTCTTGTCCTGTCCAAACTGGACTATTGCAACGCGCTGCTGGCTGGTCTCCTTGCTTGCACAACCAAACCTCTGCAGATGATCCAGAACGTGGCGGCAACGTGGTCTTCAATGAACCGAAGAGAGCGCACGTAACCCCTCTCTTCATTAGATTACACTGGCTCCCTGTTGTCGCCCGCATCAAGTACAAAGCGATGCTCTTGGCTTACAAGACCACCACTGGCTCTGCACCAACATATCTTTGTTTGTTCATACAGACCTACGCTCCTGCCAGGTCCCTGCGCTCTGCAAACAAACGACGCCTGGTGGTACCATGCCAAAAAGGAATAAAATCACTCTCGCGCACCTTCTCTGGATCTGTTCCACATTGGTGGAATGATCTGCCTGCCTCTACAAGATCAGCAGATTCTGTAGCCACCTTTAAAAAGCACTTGAAAACGCATCTCTTCCGTCAACACCTGACTGACAATCACTAACTTCTTCTTCCTTTCTAGCTATGCTCAAAAACAAAAAACAAAAACCCCTTCCTATCCTTAGCTTTGTATACTGTGCTAGGCTTTAATCAGACTCGTTTTTTGATGCATTTATGCTTTTTGTTACCTTGTGTCGTTATATTGCTTCCATTGTCTTCCTCATATGTAAGTCGCGAGTTTCTTATTTTAGGTTTATTGTTTAAATAACAGGTACAATGCATAATACATTCATTACACCGGGTATAGCTTAAAGCTAATTTCCATGTGTAATCCCTGGCATTAACATTTGTAATTACATAAATAACATCCAGACTTGGAACAAAGTCCATATTCCTACTGTTTTCAGTGGCCTTTAATGAACCCAAAGCCCTAGACTTTTGTGGGCTAAACATCATGACTCAACAACAGAGGCGAGTCAGGGGTCTGTGGTGCTGTTGTTTTAGAACATGGCAAGTAAACCTCAGGAACACGCTTCATTTGTTCAGAAAGGCAGATGAGAGAGTGAGTTACAGGAGACTGTAGAACAGAGGCTTGACAGGAAGTGATATGCAGGCCTTTCTGCAGCAGCTCTCCACAGAGAAATGTTTGCAATACTAAACACCAGAGCTGACATGCCGCCACACGCATGCTGCACATAGAGAGCAGAGCATCACGTCACCTCTCACAGCCAGCCAGCTCTGCCGTGACGCTCCTCGCGTGGGGTGTTCACACCTGTACAGGCCTTCGTCAGACTTGGACACCGCTCGGAGGATCATCTTTCCCGCAGGCTCAGTACCGATGAAAACATTATCTTTGTAGAACGTGGCAGAGAAATCTGAAGAAGATTCCCGTTGCTCTTCTTCCTTGTGGGAACAGCGAAGTGTCACTCCATCTCCCTCGGTCACCGGAAGTGCAGGGCTCTCCAGGATCACAACATCATCTGAAATATAAATGAATTTCTGACTGGTAGAGTTCACAAAGTCTGTTTAATTGAAAAAAGATCATTTAACAATACAGCAGATTATACACACAAACAAACTCCATGCAACATTTTATATTACCTGTCACTGTGATGTTCACGGCATTGCTGCACTCTCCCTGCTGAGACTCACACCAGTACACTCCAGTGTCTGATGGGTCGGCATACAACATGGTGCAGGTGGACTCACCTGGGATCCCCCAGCCATTCTCACAATCCTCAGACGTGCTAAAGGAGGTGTTTCTTCTCACTGTCCAGCCTCCGGAGTTTGCTGGCGCCGCACAGCTCAGAGAGATGAGGTCGTACTGAAAGAACTGAGATCTGTTGGGAGTGACGCTCAGTGTGGCTGCAGGGGGGGTCAAACCTAGAATAATTATGAAAGGATTAAAATTATTTTTGTGTACGCAGCAGATCATATGTGTTAAATCCAGATGGTAACATTTAAAGCTGCATTCATCAAGATTTTTTTGATTTAATATTCAATTGTCATGTGAAAAGAGTCACTCAAAGTGAGGAACACAAAGAGAATTAGCTCTTCTAGGTCATCCTTCTGGTTTTGTAGCACATGTTTGAAGCTGTACATTTGTTCAGTCTCTGTTCTCTCTCAACAACATTGTTCTCAGCCGCCGCAGGCGGTTGTTGTAAGGAATAATAATAAACTTTATTTATATAGCACTTTTCTTAACAATGTTACAAAGTTCCACACAAAAAGATGAAATACAATAAAACAACAATAATAAAATACAAATAAGTCAAATGAAATAAAATAAAATTCACACAGAGATAAAAGCTTTTTGATTAGATGAATGTTAAAAGAAGATATTTAGAAGCAATGATAGATTTAGCAAAACTAATCTCAGCAGGTAAGTGATTCCAGAGTTTGGGGGTTGGACTGCAAAAGCCTGATTGCCCTTCGTCTCCAGTCAGGCTCTGAGAACAACCAGAAAGCCTCCATCGGCTGATCTAAGGGCACCCAGGCTCATAAGGGGTTAGCAGATCATTTATATAATTAGGGGCCTGATCATGTAAAGCCGTGAAGGTCAACAATAACATTTTAAAACCATTGTGAAACTGAACGAGTAGTCAATGCAGTTAAGCTATGGCAGTTTTCATTGGACATTATTATTTGTAACCCACATCCACAATGTGTACCATGATACACAAATATGTCACTACCCATACATTTTTTATTTGTGATGTGTGAAGTCATATCCACAAAAATATAGAGCAAGTCGCAAATACGCACAACTTTCCAAATTCATGGAAAGTGGTACTTATGCATTTATGGATCCATTTGTTGCCATTATCCATCCATTGTGGATTACTTCCTGTCAGCTTGCGGCCACTTGACATTTGTGCCTTCCCTCCTGTGTATTTGTAGAAGTCGTAGCGCAACAGATCTGTAAAGAAATCTGTAAATTAAGGTGCAGTTACTTGCTACACCAGCAGGTAGCGAGATTCCCTCACATGAGCTGACGGAACTAAAACCGGTAAGCTACTGGAAGGAGGCTGAACAAGAGTCATCGTACAACAAGAGAAAAGATGGCTTCTAGCAGGAGGTGAAAGACAAGATGGAGCATCTTTACTTTTCTGAATTTATTAGACTGTTGTAGCTGTTCTCTTATTTTCTTCATGCCACTACCCTATTCGCATTAATAGAGGCGGGCCAGCTCTATCGACAGTCCCTATTAATGGCAACTGGTGTTGTTATAATTAATTTTATATTTCTTTAATTAAACTGCCTTCACATGCATTGCACATAGCTTTATTACCATGCCAAAAGACGTCTGCTATAATTTGGGGCAAATAGTTTTGATGATGGCGCTACAGCACTGGTCTGAAGTGTATAAAAAATCATAAAAAAAGAAAATCTATGAAACATATGACAGCTCTGCATTTTGTGCACTGGTACCTAAACTTAACGCATGAGTGCATGCTCAGTGCATTATCTTTAAGCATTTTGCATAAAAATCCATCCATCCATCCATCCATCTTCTTCCTCTTATCCGGGGCCGAGTCGCGGGGGCAGAAGTCTGAGCAGAGACACCCAGACTTCCCTCTCCCCAGACACTTCCTCCAACTCTTCTGGGGGAATACCGAGGTGTTCCCAGGCCAGCCGAGAGACATAGTCCCTCCAGCGTGTCCTAGGTCTTCCCCGGGGCCTCCTCCTGGTTGGACATGCCCGGAACACCTCCCCAGGGAGGCGTCCAGGAGGCATCCGGGACAGATGCCCGAGCCACCTCAGGTGACTCCTTTTGATGTGGAGGAGCAGCGGCTCTACTCTGAGCTCCTCCCGAGTGACCGAGCTCCTCACCCTATCTCTAAGGGAGCGCCCAGCCACCCTGCGGAGAAAACTAATTTCGGCCGCCTGTATCCGGGATCTTGTCCTTTCGGTCATGACCCAAAGCTCATGACCACAGGTGAGAGTAGGAATGTAGATCCAGTGGTAAACAGAGAGCTTTGCCTTGCAGCTCAGCTCCTTCTTCACCACGACAGACCGGTACATCGACCGCATCACTGCAGAGGATGCACCGATCCGCCTGTCGACCTCCCGCTCCATCCTTCTCTCACTTGTGAACAAGACCCCAAGATACTTAAACTCCTCCACTTGAGGCAGGAGCTCTCCACCAACCTCAAGGGGACAAGCCACCCTTTTCCGGCTGAGAACCATGGCTTTGGACTTGGAGGTTCTGATTCTCATCCCAGCCGCTTCACACTTGGCTGCAAACCGTCTCAGTGCACGCTGAAGGTCCTGATCTGATGAAGCCAACAGGACAACATCATTTGCAAAAAGCAGAGACGAAATCCTGTGGTCCCCAAACCGGACTCCCTCCGGCCCCTGACTGCACCTAGAAATCCTGTCCATATAATAATGAACAGGACCGGTGACAAAGCGCAGCCCTGCCGGGGTCCAACATGCACCGGGAACAGATCTGACTTACTGCCGGCAATGTGAACCAAACTCCTGCTCCGGTCATATAGGGACCGGACAGCCCTTAGCAGAGGGCCCCGGACCCCATACTCCCAGAGCACCCTCCACAGGTCGCCGCGTGGGACACAGTCGAATGCCTTCTCCAGATCCACAAAGCACATGTGGACTGGTTGGGCAAACTCCCATGAACCCTCCAGGAACCTGGCGAGGGTATAGAGATGGTCCAGAGTTCCACGACCGGGATGAAAACCGCATTGTTCCTCCTGAATCCGAGGTTCGACTATCGGCCGAATTCTCCTCTCCAGTACCCTGGCATAGACTTTTCCGGGGAGGCTGAGGAGTGTGATCCCCCTGTAGTTGGAACACACCCTCCGGTCCCCCTTTTTAAACAGAGGGACCACCACCCCAGTCTGCCAGTCCAGCTGCACTGTTCCCAGCCGCCACGCGATGTTGTAGAGGTGTGTCAACCAAGACAGCCCCACAACATCCAGAGACTTGAGGTACTCAGGGCGGATCTCATCCACCCCCGGTGCCTTGCCACCGAGGAGCTTCTCAACTACCTCAGTGACCTCAGCTTGGGGGATCGACGAGCCCATAACCGAGCCCTCAGCCTCTGCTTCCGCAATGGAGACATGCCGGTGGGGTTGAGGAGATCCTCGAAGTACTCCTTCCACAGTCCCTTGGGGAACGACATGAGTGAAAAGGGAAACAGAAGATGGGGAATTTCGAACAACAACAAAAAAGGTTCTCTTGGATAGACAGGAGCATAACAAGTTGAGGGTTGCCCAATTGCAGATTTGACCTGATTGTCTGAAACAGCGTCCTAAAATGTTCCACCTTTTTAACAACATTTTAAAAAACAAAATAGGACATCAAGATGTTTAGCCTGAACAGATAGTGACAGTTGAGAAGTCTAAGATGAGCTTGTCCTTCTCTCTGAGTTCAGCCTCCAGATGAGTGATGTTGTTCTTCAGCTTTAAGAAGGTAAGATGACAAGAATCACACACAGCCATTGTTAGAAGGCTAAGCAGGTGCCAAAGTCAGCACGGCCTGCCAAATTCGTGAAAATCAAACAGACTGAGTAATAACATAAAGACGTTTTACTGCAAAACTCAGACACATTCAAACCTTGGTGTGTACGCAGGACATAAAACACGTGTTTATTGATAGTTGTGCTGTATTAATATGAATTATTTAATCTATAGGCGATATAGGCTATGTGTTTGTGTAGGTCAACAAGCCTCTCAGAATTTGCTCTAGAGTATCTGTTTTAACCTGCCAACCTGTTCTCATTCCCAGGTTGTCAAATACCAATGTTTTGACACCCCTTGGGTCTCATACAGACGCACAAGGTAGCCTTTAGCGTCTGTATGAGACGCACTGGGCTTTCAACTAAGTCCTATGTAAAACCATCCGCAGCAACATTAGACCGGCTGTCCATTCACTCCAATATTAACCTGATGGGCGGCGCTATAAGACACTGTGAGCATCAGTCCCATTTGAGAGCCGAGGATACGCCACTGGAAAGTATTTTCCTCACTGTTAATTCCCATGTTAAGGTTTTCTTTCAGTGATACCCTCAACATTTCTCAAAACTAAAACACGAAAGTGTCCTTGATAATTCAACAATAAGATCGGGGTTGGGCTTGCCTGGTAGGATGAGTGCAACTTGGTGTACTGTAATAAAGCCATGATTAACCTACAGTCAATTAGAGACTAGCTTGTGAAGAAAGTGGAACATCTAGCTGCTAAAGAGCCAGACATCTTTTTCAGGAGTTGGTGGTGACCAAACCAGAGCTATAAGGGAAGTGAATATTGGACTTATTCATCAGGTGGAGAAACACAACATCAACAGGATGATGATGTTGCTCTGCAGGATGTGTAAAAGTGCAGCTGTCTGCCAACACGTTAGCCAGGACAATGGTCTGTCTGTCAGCTTGTTTTAATGTTCTTCTGCTCTGCAGTGGCCAAAAATCAATTAATGCAGCTATAGAATGATCGCATCTTTAAAAAATATTAATTTTTTCAAAGTTGAGTCAAAGGGACTTCAGATAACACATTACAGTTCCCTTCACTATCACTGAAATCAGTCCAACCGGGCAGTTGGATGAGTTTAAAATAAGGGCTTTTTTGAGCAAAATACATTTAGCACCTTCAAACATGAGAAACCTTGGTGAAAAAATATTTATAAGCAAGCTGTGATTTTAAGAAAAGGTTAAGTACTCATGTGGTTGGTAGATGAGCGGACAAAGAGAGCAGGAGGCAAAAAAAAAAGTTTAATTACTTACAGAGCACTAGAAAGAGTGATGTGAGCTCCATTCTGTTTCAGTGTTGTCAGTCTTCCTCAGTGTCAGTGGTTCTCAAACTGGGGGGCGGAGATCCACTGCAGGGGGGAGGGGAAGAACCTTTTTCAGCTTTCGAAGGGTGGTGTGACAGAAGAAGTCTGAGAAACCCTGCTCTATGCATTTACCTGTTAGTCTACCACATCCTGACCAAACACAGGAAATCATGAAGTTAATTGCAGTGAACAAAATCTCTGATCTGCAATGAATTTCGCACACTTTTCACAGATGTCAGCTCTCATTAAATTACAAAAACATTCTTTGCAAAGTTCTGTTTTCATGCTATGCTGTCAGTAAGTGCCACCCAAAGTGTCCATGTGTTACAGTTTGCTAATGATCTTTTACATCAGTCCCACTTGCTGCTGAAAGTCCTCAGAATCAGAATCAGCTTTATTGACAATAATTATAATAGAAATATGAACAAGTATAAAGAATAAAGAAACTGTAACATCTGTACCACCTGCTTCAGAAACTTTAAAATGAGAGTCAAGCTCAACCTTTTCATAATACAGATCATTCAACCAATCGAAAGCCGCAGATTGAAACCTGCCACAACAGAAGCTATCTTTGAGTCATCTTTCAGTGAAACAGGATATGTAGCAGCCACATAAACAACTTCAACAAAGCCAGTGATAAAATACAAAAACAAACTTAGACTGGAAACTATCTTTATGGTACACTTGATCCATAAATTCCCCAACAAACGAATAAGTTTTGGTTTCGACCCACAGGTTTTGAAATATCTGTCTCCGAAATTTCTGCCTCCACCTCTAAAGTGGAGGCGAATGGAATTCTACTGTGGCTGTGAGAGCTCAACGCACTGCATCTTAAAAAACAAACAAATGCAAATACAAAAACACAAATAAACCAAGAAAGAACCTTCACCAATTTGACAACACATGCGCTGCAATGTTGCAAAGCGAGAAAAAACAACCATATTCAGAAATGCTGCAAGTAGGCTTGCTACTGTCTGAAATTCAGACCCCCTCAGCATGTTCTGTAACTTATTTTGATTTTATTTCAGTGAGATGACAACGGACACTGTTTCCAGGGGACGCTCAAAAGTGACGAAAATGCCCAGACATGGCTGGGACAAGCTTACTGTCCCACCAAAAAACAAACAAAAAAACATTCATTAACTTATTTTCCAACACCACCTAAAGATAGCGGACATCATTAAACTTCATGAGTCACAAACCATGACAACAACAAGCATGTCCTCAGCGCCCCCGTAAGCATGTAACACCTGCACATAACACTCCTCTCATCAAATTTTTGTCAGGAAAGCTAATGAGCGTATTTCCCAAAATGTCAAACTATTCCTTTAAGCAAGTGTTTTAGTTGCCAGTCTTAACCATAATGTTCTTTCCATGCAGGTATAAGTAAAAATATATTTGGCTTTTACAGGATCACCCAATATCATCGTTTTTGTCTGGCTGTAAAACGTTCATAAACCCCAACACCTCATCATATTTCACGACAACAATAACAGACAATGATGTGACAGCCCGAGCAGCCACAGCAACCACATCTTTTCTTGTCATTTCTGGGAAATGAAGGTCCGGTATCACCACACCGCACATCATCACTCCATCAGACTGACTATAACACAAGAGGAAATGTTCAGGTTGGACCGCCATCTGCTGGCATGTTGGAGGACAAGCAACTACTGTAGGAAGTCCTCCAGAGAATACATTTACAGTATTATACAAGTTAAATAGGAACTACAGAACAAAACATAATACTTTTTAAAATATTATTCAAAATATTTAATGAAAAAGAAAATGTTTTGAATGGATAAAATAATCTCTGTCAATAAGACAGGTAAGGGATCAGGGGTGAATAATAGGTTTGAGTTGGGTTTTTTTTTCGATATGACCCTCTGAAATTGTCAGTTTTCAGTGCACACTGAACAAAATACACTCAGTGTCCATTTTATTAGGTGCACCTGTACAATCTAATGCAGTCCAATACAAATATTCCGCCTGTTTTATGCTTTTTGTCCAGAAGTTTTAACTCAATTGCATGTTTATTAGCCTGCTGAGGTCATAGTTAAAGGTGCTGTGGTACCTTTGTACCTACATTATATTAAAAGGTGCTTCAAATTTGTTTTGCTCCCTATAGGGAAAAGACTGAATAGATAGAGCAGTAAATCAATTAGTCACCACATTTATAGTCAGTTGATATAGGCCAAGCAGTCTAAAGAACCGCGTGTATAAAATACCATCAGATAATATTTTTTTGATTGATTGATTTTATTTATTTTGGGCAAGTGAACATTTTATACAATGAAACATGAATTGAATCTTTTTTGACAGTTTGTGCGGTTAATCCACAAATGCAAAACAAAAAGCTTGCATGAAATGTGCAAGGTTATTTTCTCATTTTCCCAAAAAGGAGTGGGAAGAAGAAAACTTTTTTAATCCCACCCCCATTTCACATAAATCATATAACATAACATAACATAATGAGTTTCTTTTTGTTTACATTACAAATTACTTCATATCATTACACGTGAGGATGAGAAATAACTGTTATATCTTGGTAACTTAATATTTACATTGCAATAATAATTATAAGATACCAACAATGGTGAGAAAAATGACAAGCACAAGCCAGCACTGCAGAATGGAGTATTAAGATCATGTTAAGACCATTTCTCTATATATTCTGACCAGACCTTATGTTTGTGTTGCATCTTGAATGTACTGATATTTTGGCATTGTTTGCAGTGTAAAACCAGACTGTTCCAAAGTTTCACACCACGTATAGACACACAAAAGTTTTTACGAGTGGTTTCGGACATTGGGTAATTGAAAGTCTCCATATCCTCTTAAATTATGAGTTCTCTCTTTGATTGTAAACAAGCCTTGCAATTTGCTTGGTAATAAATTGTTAAATGCTTTTTAAATAAAATGATTAGTGTGTAATATTTTACAAGGTCAGGAAATTTTAAAAGCTTGGAGTTAAGAAATAGGTTATGAGTGTGTTCTAGAAAACCAACTTTATGGATGAATCGCACAGCACATTACTGTAAGATAACTATTGGATTAACTGTGGATTGGTAAGTATTTCCCCACACCTCAACACAACATGTGATGTAAGGGAGTACTAACGAACAGTATGATATACGTAGTGAGTTTTGATCAAGGTCATATTTCACTTTGTTTATTATTGATAGGCATTTTGAGATTTTAGTTTTTATATGTCTAACGTGGTCCTTCCATGATAATTTATTATCCATTACAACTCCCAAGAATTTCTTATCATTTACTTTCTCAATTTGGACACCCTTAATCATAATTGGTAACTCGGAGTTAATTTCTAGGTTGCCAAACATCATTGCTTTGGTCTTACTTAAATTAAGCGACATATTGTTAGCATCCATCCACTTCTTTATATTATCTAACTCCTCATTTACAGCACTTATAAGTTCATTATAATTATAGCTACTATAAAATAAATCGGTGTCATCTGCAAATAGTATACGTTTTTCTGACTGAGATACCTTAAAAATATCATTTATGTATACATTTAAGAGTTTTGGCCCCAACACCATGCCCTGGGGGACACAACAAGCAATGCCATGTTTATTATACGTATGCCTTCCCATTTGTACAAACTGAACTCTTTCTGTTAGATAGCTTCTTATCCAGTTCCCAGCAACCCCTCTGATTCCGTACTGTTCAAGTTTTTGGAATAAAATTGCATGATTGATTGTGTCAAAAGCTTTCTTCAGATCGATAAAAATACCCACGGCATCTTTCTTTTTATCAAATGCATGCGTGATTTCCTCTATTGCATCAACTATTGTCATGGAAGTGACAATAGTTGATGCAATTGTACTTCATCAATTATTTGATGCTTGTCAAGAAACTTTTCTAGAAGCGACGTGAAGAGTTTTTCAAGAATTTTCGAAAACTGAGGCAGTAGGGGAAATTGGTCGATAATTTGTAAAACTGTTTATTCTCACTTTTAAATATAGGTATTACTTTGGCAATTTCCATTTTTTTGGGGAATTGGCCTGACTGGAATGATAAGTTGTAAATATGAGTTAGAGGTTTTGCTATGTTGTTAATTACCCTTATGATTAATACCATGTCAATGTCGTGACAATCTCTAGATGACTTACTTTTACACTTGAGAACAGTGTTTGTCACCTCTTGTACATTTGTTGCAGGTAAAAAAATAGAATATGGATTTTTTTCAATACTTGTATTTCTTTGAGAAACTCCTTTATCGGGAATTTTTGCTGCCAACTCAGGACCAACATTTACAAAAAAAATATTGAAGCCGTTAGCTATATCACTGATGTTGTGAATTACACATTTATTGTCATTTAAGTAGTCAGGATACATTGCCTTTGTAGCTCCTTGTCTGATTAGTCTGTTTAATATATCCCATGTTACTTTCATATTATTTCTATTTTCATGTAATACTTTCATATGATATAGTTGTTTACTTGTTCTAATTATATCTATTAATAAATTTTTATATTTCTTATATTTTTGTTCAGCTTCTTCATTTTTTACCTTAATGAATTTTCTATTCAAATTATTTTTCTTTTTACAAGCATTTATTATTCCCTTTGTTAGCCAAGGGCTGTTTATATTTTTACTATTTATTCTGAGTTCTTTAATAGGACAATGTTTATTGTACAGGGACATAAATATATCTAAAAAGTTGTTATATGCCTCATCAACATCTGTTCCTTACTAAACTGTGCTCCAATCTTGAAGCATTAGACTATTGTTGAGGGCATTTATAGATTTTTCACTTTTGATCCGTTTGTAGGTTAACTTACTCTCTTTCTTACTTATCTTTATAAAATCGTGATCAAGAACAATAAAGATAGGTAAGTGGTCAGTTATGTCACATATAAAGAGGTCACTGATAGTTTTGTTCCCCATGATGTTAGTAAAAATAATTGCAGTGCTTTGTGATGTTATTCTACTTGGTTTAATTATTGTTGGATAGAGAGACATAGTGAACATTGTATCTAGGAAGTCGTTCATATATTTATGTTTAGTTGGATATATTAAAATCACCACAGATAAATAATGTTGTGTGATTTACGTTGGAAAACAATTTCTCCATTCATTAAAGATGTCAATATTTGAACCAGGTGATCGATATGCAACGCTTACAAAAATATTATTCTTTTTTTCATTTTGTATTTCAACCATTACATAATTTCATCTATTCCTAGGGTCATATTTGATGAAACCATACAGTTAATAGAGTTATGAATATATAGAGCAACCCCACCCCCTGCTTTGTTTCCTCTATTTTTATATAATAAGTTGTCATCATCAAGTCCAAAATCAATGCCTTTGTCGTAGTGTACATACTTCTACTATTAAAGTCGATCATTTGCCATCTGATTTCACAGTGTTTTGAAACTGTTCTTGTGTGATATAACTACAATTTTTAACAATAGAAGAGAGAAAATGTATGTGTGGGGCTATCTCCGCTGCTGGATCTATTGAGTCGGGTTCATATGAAAAAGTGTCCATTTTCATGTGGTTATGGTGGAAGACATTATGCAGCATGTCCATGTCATTGCTTTTCCTCAATACAGATTGAGTAGGCTTATCTGATGTATTGAAAATGGGATGTGTAGAGAGTCACGAGTTACCTTATTTCCATCTCAGTATTTATCAAGATATTCTATATTCCTCACCATCAATACTTTTGCTTCCTCCGGAGTCCGGTTTAGTCTAATGAAGATTTTACAGTTGGTTACCCAAGTGTGTTGCATCTTGTGTTCCTTGTTAAGCAGTCTTGCCTTTTTAGCGATTTCAGCATTTCTTCTCGTCAGGTGATCATTCATGAAGACATCTGTTTCTTTCAATTTGCGTCCTTGTTTCAGAAGTAACAGTTCGCGAGCGGGGGATCAGCTGTTCACGCAGTCGTCAGCCGTAGCCGTACTCGTAGCGCCAAATACGGAATCCAACTGAATTCAGGTTGTATATTCTGTGTAAAATAAATTTGCTATTCGCAATCCAATCAGTAATCATATAATTAATAATATAATCCAAAGGCCCGCACCACAAACAAACCGTGACAGGAAGCGGAAGCGATAACAATACAATTAAATCAATGCAGAAAAACGAGGAGTCTTTGAATATAACATGATAACCTATTTCCTGCGGCACCGCAAGGTGTGACTAAGAGAAAGAGAAAGTATTTCAGGGCAGTCGTCTTTTCACAACGCCCTACAAACAAATGAACCGTATTTCATCAATTTCTCTCTCTCTCTTTTTTATTTTTATTTTTATCATTTATAAAGCGTGACTTGAACTCGGTGACATCTGCTGTGGCTCTCCTTTCTCCAGCGACCATAATGAAGTTGCTTCTCGTTTTGCTTTCCTTCTCAGTGCCTGGGGTGGACGGGCCAGGTAGGTTTCTCTCGAGTGAACAGGTGAACACGCTGTTGGTTCATAAAAGAACACTGAGTCTCCACTCAGCTGTTGAGTCTTTATTTGGCTCATTAATGAATCAGTCGGAGTACATTTGCTATTAAGCAAATTCGGGCCATTTATTTTAACCCAGAATATGTTAATGGCGCCGTTGTAAACTAACTTTACACTAGCCTACGCAGATCTAAGTGTGTTTCGAAAGGACCCCGTTTTCTTGGCTGTGAGGAGCAACTTGCATCTAAAAATCTTCTTTTTTGTGGTAGGCCCTAATCCTTGTCAGATAGTCGATGAGTTAACTGACCGCAGATCACTTTCAAATGGTTTGCTACAAGGTACAAAGTTCACCTACAAGGTAATTGGTTTATCGTTAGCCTATACAGCACAAGGTGGTACAACGAAATTAAGTCAGTAGTCCCTTCATGTTACACAAATACAGTAGATTATATATATTTCTATATATCTCCTACAGTTATTTACAAGGCTACACATAAGGCCTATACACCCAGGAAATAATTCTGTGCTATTTTTGAATTTGCGTCTGGGGGAATGCAAAGACCGCAGCAACAAGACAGTGAAGATAACAATATGGATATTGCCTTCACATAAAATGTTCTGACATCTGGAAAAATGGCAGCTTCAGTACTTTGAATTGGATCGCTGAATTGGTCTCATCATAACTACACAAAGTTGACTGATTTTGAAAGGTGAACAACTATTGCAAAAGGAAAAAAAAAAAAACACATTTAGGCTAAGCCCTGCGACGAGTCGGCCACTGTCCAGGGTGTACCCCGCCCAAGGCCCAAAGTTACTGGGATAGGCTCCAGTCACCCGCGACCCCGAACGGGAACAAGCGGGAGAAAATGACTGACTGACTGACTGACATTTAGGCTACAAATTTTTGATCATTAAAAGTGACAGTTGCTTTTAAATGCTGCACACAACTCCTCCATGTACTTCCTGCTCAGCTGGTCTGATAAAGCTGCTCCATGATGGGACTGGCTCAGTTGGATTTTCCAGTGAAGTGGGAGGACATTGAACATCTGGCAGATAATGCAACAAATAGATTTAGAGGTATAGCTGCCTTAAAGAATAGGCCTTGCTGAACTGGCCTGGGTTTGTACTGTTCTCTGTCATTGTTGTTACTGTGCGCTGTTGTTGTCTGATGTGTACAGTGCTGTGAGAAGGAATTTCCCCTTCGGCACAATAAAGGCTAAAGTCTAATTTAAATAGCAATTTCTCAGTTAGGATCAGCTGTAGCTCAGACATCCTAGATTGAATATTGCGAAACAACATGTTCAATGATGCTGCAACAGAAAGTCTAAATGCATTGTTTGTTTCCCCAGTGAAGGGCTCGCACGAAACAATTAAAGTAGAGGTCAACCATGATGCCATTCTGCCGTGCCACCTGAAAACCATGCTGGACTTAAACACTACAACAGTGAAATGGAAACACAATGAAAAGACTGTGCACAACAATCGATATAATAGAGACTATCCAGAGCCTCAGGACAAGATCTTCAGAAATAGAACATCTCTCTTCCATGATGAACTGTCCAATGGAAACGTTTCACTAAAACTGACCAACGTGACTGAACAGGATGCAGGAAATTACACCTGCCATGTTAAAGCCGAACCCCACCCCAACAGGAGCGGTTGCAACGTTACTCTTGGTGAGTACAGCTAACCTAATACATGTTTAAATAAAATAAGAATTTTTAAAAAATATTTGTAACGAGTTTAAAGTATTTAACTGTTAAACACAATTTACACAGTTACAATTTAACACAATTTTTCAACAGAGCCAGTGAAGAAAAGCAGCACAGGAAATAAAATTGATGATCGCAGTAAGTAAATATCTTGAGCAGATACATGCAGATATAACTCCTCCTGTCATTCTTCCTTCATTCCTACAAGAAACTTTAATCATTATGGTGTTAAAGCACCATCTGCTGGGGGGTTGTTCAGTTTGTTCAGGAGGACATTTTAAACTTTATCGGTGTGGTCTGAGATGACAAAACAGTTAATTGTGTGGTATGCTGGCGTCCTGTCAAAATAAGGACTGAATGCAGAATTCCGCTAATTAGTTTTGAGTTCATCCAACTGTTAGATGGAACTAAGCTTGAGGTCAGTAACGGTGTCATTATTAACTAGTGTAATACAGAGCTGTACTTTGTGTTTAGTGCCCAACATCAAAACGTAAGTAAAATATAGCAATGCCAGAAAATGCACTTACATACATTTGTCTTCCCACGCTGTATTTGTCCAATGTGGGCCTATGCTATAATTTCAAACATTTCTAACATTGATTGAAAGACTTCAATACATTTGTAACCACCTGCCCAGATAATATCGGGGTGGGGTTAGTGCCTTTACAGTGCGTAACGTATCTTCAGTTCATAAATCACATTTCTGAACTTTTTAAATTAATGTCCCAAAAGTAAATTACAACGATTTCTCAGCCCCTCAGCATGTTATAACGGTGGGAGGAAGAAAGAGGGGACTTTTGTTACAAACTGATGTGAATTCTGAAGTGAATTCATTCAGCAATCTTATAATACATCCATGACCTCGATGAGCCCAGCTTGTAACACAGTAGTAGATAGAAATGAGCATGAATTTGCCTTTTTTTGGGGGGGGGGTTTGCTACATTTGGATGGAAACGTGGCTCCAGGTTTATGTAGCCCTGTGTATTGTATACTAACACAAGACTTTTCAAACTAATGCTTTGATTAGAATTAGCCATATTGAGAAACAACGTGTTCAACGATGCTGCAAGTCTAGCTGTTTCCCCAGTGCACTCTGATGTTATTGGCTCACATAACACTATATTTGTCATTGTCTTCCACAGGCCGCGAGTCCGAAAATGATGTCAGTAAGTAAAAAAAAAATCAATAAAAATGCCGTCTTTACTGTGACCTATAATGTACACGCAGATGATATAACCCTTGTGTTATTTGTCCTTCAATCCTACCCGAGACGGTTGATTCTTCAAGTAGCCAGATGGGGGGGGGGCAGATATTTCTCGCAGGAGCTGGTGGAGACCAAACACAGAGCTAAAAGAGAGCGAACGCTAACTGCCGGGTGTGGAAATAGGCAACGGCTTGCTGGCACGTTCCCCGTGTAGACTTCAAACGGGATGCCGTCGGCAATGTTGTGTTCAGAACTCAGTTATTACAAGTCAGTTATTTTTACTCAAATGAATATTTATCGTGTTGGTTTGGTTTTTCTAACTGTGAAGCACTTTGCAACCCAAATTAACTGATATCTGATCATTCCATCAGTTGGTTTTGTACTTTTCTTGGAGAACGGATTGTTGTGATGTTTCGGCAGAATATTCTCAATTCTAATAGCGTTGTGCAATGAAAGAGATTAACAGACGGACTCGACGTTTACATAGTGGCCCTGAGCAGGAGAAGCAGGCGTGGAAATCAGATGGATGTTATCTTGAAAGCCCACAGTGACGAAGAAACCTTGAATTCTTTGCTCTCTTCTTTCAGGTCTTAGCACCGGTGCTATATTTGGTATTGTTGCTGCTGTTGCCATTGTTTTATTAATTGCTGCCTTCGCTGGATGGAAGTTATATGGTAAGATCAGTAAGATCACAAATTCCTTCTCTTTTAGTTCCCCCATTTAAAAAGATGCATTCACAATTGTTAAATCTGTCTTCAATCAACAGTCAGGTGCCCATATTTACAGTGTAACAGGTTTTTCCTGCCGTCATCGTTCCTCCTGTTCATGCTGGACATTCAGAGATCCCTTCTTAAAGCCCTTTCAGTGTCAGTGATGGGCGGCAAAGTCCACAGTCCTCCTTCCGTGTAGAGACGTATCGACAAGTTCCCCTGAAGCTAATGTGAAGCTTGAGCAGTCTGTAAGGCAAGTCAGCGGGTGTCTCCTGAAGTTAGTGAGTTTTTAGTCCAACACTTCTGTCCTCGGTGTGTTTACGTTACACTTCTTCAGCTGACGCTTCCATCCGCGGCGACGCACAGGAAGTGCATCCAACCAGAAAGTGCCAGAATCATTCAGATGCATTAACTTCACCACAGAAGCTGAGCGGCTCCATAACGCGCCACGCGCTGCATTTAGCATCACATCAGGGTTAGAGAGGTCTCTGTCTGTTTTTCAGCATGGAAACACAAAGACCAAAAACACTTCATGTGACTAATTCACAAAGCTGAAGTGGCGTTTTATCTTCAGCTGCACAGCTCTGCTGTAGATTCTGTCCCCCGTCACTCACACTGAAGTCACATTAGGAAGGAATCTTCTAATGACCCGTATGAACGGGGGGGGGGGGGGAGAGGAATATAGAAAAAAAACCAAGACAAAAGT
>CM022475.1:18739804-18774595 GCA_011952105.1 Coreoperca whiteheadi
GTTATAAGTAGCAAATCGCCATCACAATGTTTGTTTCAAACTGTGAACTATTCTTTAACATTTGGATTCATAGGTCAATGAAACTCTACACTCTTCCATAAGTGGGTCACAACTGACCTGCGTTGGAATCCGTAGTTTGACTTTTGAATAAACTTATCAGGGATGTTTCTTGGTGATTTAAACACATTTTAAAAGAAAAGAGTAAGAAACATTTGCATTTTAGACAAACTACCTCTTTTCTTCTGTAGCTGTGATCGTTGCGTTCTGCTGTGTTGCATTTTACTTTACTCGTGCAGATCTCAAACTCTTCTCACTCGACTGTTTGCTTCTGACCCCCCCCCCCCCTCCTATCATCTACCATTGCTGCAATGAGCTGGGCTGATAGTTGGGGGGCAGCCTTCCAGTCCACTCCTCATGTGGTCTGAGCGTGTCCTGTGCTCCCTGTAAGCTGAGGTAACTGTAATACTTTAGTGATCAGTCTGGTTTGTCTTTAAACACGTCTGGAGGGACTCTTTACACGATTTGTTGACCCGTTCTGCTGTGTGCAGTGTGGTTTCCAACCACTATAAACCATCCCAATGGGATTTAATGCAAACTGCAAAGTATCAAACAAATACTCTACATACAATGCATTTATCATAACTGCTTCACCAGTTTGGTTAATCATTAAAGGCAACATTTTCACACACAGACATACTTAAAACCAGAGCACAAACACTCCCTGCTGGTGTGAAATCAAAGAGCATACACCAGCCAACATTTGATTTGGGTGACACTTCTTTAGTAGTCACAAGATTTTCATTTGCACTTGAATATGATCTAGTTAAAAACGTATTATTCATGATTTTATAAATATACTATTATTACATATTAATAAAAGTATTATTACATGAAATAGATCAATTAAAGGTTTCTAGGAAAGTAAAGAATCTAATAAAACTCAGACGTTTGACTGATCTGCTGTAGCTCGACCTTAATGTGCTCTGATTGGTGCTCTGGTGTTTCTCATTTTTTTCAAAGAAATGTTTCATGTCCCTAATTCCTGCATTAATCTATGTGTGTTGTATCAGCGCCTGATGCTTTAAAAAGTAAGAAAGCAAAGTAGCACAAGGCTCCTGTGTGACCGCACCCATCTAGCCTTCCTGCCGTACCAATCAGAAGCCTTAGAATAACTCTTTTCACGTCCTATTCTGGATTTCCCTCCTTTCTCCTTCGCTGCCTCGGACTGACGCTTCTCCTTTTCAACATGTGCTGCAGGAGGTTGAGTTGAAGGCTGCCATTTAACCCTGACTGCCGCTGAGCTCCAACCGAGCGCTTTCACTCGTCTACACTTCTACAACCACATGTTGACCAGAGGGGTCGAAGAGCAGGAAATGCTCCTGAGCCATTTTGGAAGCCGCTGACTAATCACCTGTTTTGTGTCGTACAGGTTTGTGTCCAGGACGATGCAGGAGAGGACGCAACGGGCCAGGCATGGTGGACAATCAGGAGAATAGACCTGAGGCAATGGAGCTTAACATTATAGAAGACCCCAACGACTAGGACTTGATAATAACTCTCGGTTCTTTGACCCACCTGCCAACTGAAAAAAAAAAAAAAAGAGGATTTTATTCCATCCAAATGTTTTTAAGCACTTCCTCATTGTATGTAAAGACAGATACAGTGAGGAAGTATTTTTAGGCCCCTACAGTATGTCAAAAATCATTGTTTTTCTGACGCTTTCTTTGTAAAGTTCATACGGTCACCAGAGAGCTGTATGTGGGTTTGTGCGAGTGTTTGTACCTGGATGCAGGCGGTGGAGGGTGGGTTCTCCTGTTTGACCTCGTGGTGGTGCTGATGGCTCACTGTTGCTCTGGAAATGAAGCCGTACCTGACAGTGAACACGATTTTGCTGACCTTGGGAATGATTGTAAAAAATGTATGAAGGCTCAAATATATGTGTTGAGTGTTTGTTGTTGCTGATGCATTCCGAAAGGTTCACAAGCAAGACGATATTAATATATGGGTTACGCTGCATTATATAAGTGCTGGGGCGCTACTGACCCGAGGTGTGTAGGAAATGTTTAAAGAACAACACTAATGTCTTTAGGGGAAGTACAAACCTTCCGCCCAGATTTTCCAACAGTGTGACATGAAACTGACGGGCCAGCTAGTCTCCTGAGTGCTGTAATCCTTGATATTCGATTGATGGTTTTGTAATATTCTTGATTGAAAGTGTCCAGAAGTTCTTCTTGATATGTGTGTGGCCTTTCGATGCGTTAGCCCATGATTTTATAAGCCGTCTCAGGGATGGAGCGGGTGTCTCGGGTCTGGATTAACTCCAATCTGACTGCTAGAAGCAACAATTGATTGACAATAAAAAGCACTTAAAGACTCATTATTTTAGGGAGGCATTCTTAGGAGGCTGCTGTGCGTGTGAGAGTCAGTAGTAAGGTTTGCTTTTATTTCACTTCATTGCTATATTTGTGTTTCTTATTGTGCTTCTCCACGTTAATCGGGTGTTTTTAGTCCATCTGATTTAGGTTGTGCCGCCATGTGACGCACAGCCTTTCCGTTGGCTCGCACTTTAATTCGCAACCAAAATCCCTCATGGAGGTGCTCAGTTTGGTGAGCTGTGAAACTCGGCTCAGAGGCTGAGATGTCGTGCTTTGTTTTTCCAACCCAACCTTCCCCTCCCTCGTGACACGATAAGACCTTTGGTTTAACGCGTTAAAACATTCGAAGATGTGACTAAGACATTTGCATTATTTCCCCCTCAAAGTCTGTTTAGTAAAAAGCCACCTTTTAAATTCAGATGTTACTAATTCGTTTGTTCAATTTTCTTTTTTTCCCAGCAATGAGCCGCTGCACCATGACGACCCATTCACCTTAAGCTTAATAGTAAGGCAACAGTATACATCAAGAAAGTTAGAGACTCTATACAACAATCTCAATATTCTGTCCATCACTTTCCAGATGTAGCGAAAGTATCTCGAGTCACTTCACAACATTTTCTAACAACAGCGTTTGTCTGGACTAAAACTTGACCCCTCACACACGTTTGTACAATAAAGAAAAACAACAACTTTGCACCCTAAACAACAAACACACAGTCGCTTCCGTTTCCGTATCAAACGTTTAACAGCGGCGTTGAAGCATCTGTTTGACTGACAGCCCAACATGTTCCGAACCAAACAAAAACAACTATTTCTCATTTTTCCTTTACCCTTCCTTTTGGATGAAGTGCTTCAGGTGCATTGGTCCCCTTTTACTGTAAGAGTGGATCATACATTCTGATGTGCGCGGTCACCTCCTTGAACCAAAGGATCTGAACACTTGTACCGCCACCGCTGACGCAGGAGGGTTTCTCCGCCTGAGCGTTGGGATGAGATGACGAAATAATGGAAGTTCCCTTCGGAAGAGGAGGGGCCAAGTCATTACTGAGACCGGCGGTGAGGGGCACGTGGTGTCAAGGTGTGGCCCCGGGCCATTGTCTACAGTGGCCCTAGTGGCAGAGACCAGTGGCCTGTGTGTTACAGAGACCAGAGCACGGATTTGGCTACGTCGGTGTGCAAGCCGCCGATAAGCCAGAGAAGACGAAGGTGAACAACAACAACAACAACAAGTTGTAAATAGGACAAGCGGAACTATATTCCAGGTCGGCGGTGTGTCCGTCGTGCCTTTTCACACCGCCTTACAGACACATTTGTGTTGTGCTGTTTTTCATTAATCATTGATAAAGCGTGAGATGAGCTCGCGGACAGAGAGCAGCTTGATGCTGCTGGTTGGGACGTCGTCTCTCTGCGGGGCGGACGCTCCAGGTGAGCTCCTCTTTCTTCGGAGCGCAGATATACTGCTTGCTCAGAAAGAAAACTGCAAGTAGACTCTTAAGTAGACGGAGGCGGAGTTCAGCGCGTGCGCCACAACTATAACAAGCCATCATCAATGGAGCGCAGATATTAGGAGTCACCATGGAAACAGCGCCAGACAAAAAGAGGTCTGCATATTTCTCCCCCGCAGAATTGGATGTGCTAATTAGTTACTAATAAATTTAAATACTGTACTTTAATTATTTTTCACTTGAAAAAGGATTACTCTTAATTCTTCTGTAATTTAAAGTTACCTCTGAAGTAATTGCATTAAATACTGCATAGACTATAGAACAATTCTTTTTAAAACAATAGTGACGTAATTTTTTTATGTTAAAAGTTATATTTTCAATTTAACCAGCTCCCTCTACAGACTTTGGTCAGTTTCATGTCTCTCCTTGTATTGTTCAAGTGGTTCGGGTTGATATAGGATTTAGAAAATATTTAGTAATAAGTAATCCAATTCTTTAGAGTGATGAATTATTACATTTATCTAATAACACTGTTGAAGATGTCATTTGTAGCTAGTATTTTGGCCAGGAAACACAAGCATTCTAAGAAAGCGCTCAGAGCGAGGCACACTTTCCTTACCGCTCTGCATACAGCAGCCTTACTAACACGTTCTGCATCCCCGATGGGATACAGAAAACTACCATTTGCAAGGAAACAAGCAACGCAAAGCATGATGGCTGATGTTACTAATGTGAGGATGATTATGGATGTATCTAACTGACTGTAAAGAAAATACTGCTCAAATAAAAATGCATAGGGATATGACAAGAAAATCCACTCATTGCCTCAAAATCCTCTCCCGACGTAAATGTAACTCCCTACCAATTAATGCGGCCTCTTCATCTACAGGATCGTCCATAAAAGAACATACCATTTTATCACTTTGATGGTCTGTGTGACAGAAATGTGCGCAATGAATGAGGCATTTTTAAAAACGTACCAGGTTGCGTAGGGAACCATGGTTCCTTGATAGGGAACGAGACGCTGCGTCAGCTGACGCTATGGAGAACGCCCTCAGCGTGACCGCCTCTGAGTCTCTATATCAACTAGTCCAATCTTGATTGGGTTTAACGTCAACGCGTGATGCGCGCCGGTGGAACCGGAGGTACCAAGGGAGCCGGCTTCACTGTTGTCGTCAGCCATCCGATCGACTGAAGCAAGCTGCTCACAGGCATGCCGGATGTATGGCAGCGAGACGCAGCGTCTCGTTCCCTTTCAGGGAACCATCGTTACCCTACGTAACCTGGTACGTTCCCTTTCAAAGGCACTTCAACGCTGCGTCAGCTGACGCTATGGGGAACGCAGTACCAACCCATGCTATGCTGAGGGGATACCTGAGTGTGAAGCCAGCAGGGCACACTTCAGGACAAGAGAGCCACAGACCCTGGATTACTTAAGCGGTCTAGGTTATAGAATCTCACAAAAGTGTGAGGCGAGGACCATCCCGCAGCATCGTATATACTGGAGAGGGGGGTTCCCAACCACCAAGCTCTGGAGGACGCCATACTCCGTGTGGAGTGGGCTCTTATCGACAGAGGTGAAGGCAAACCGCGCACCTCATAAGCCGAGACGATAGCCTCAACAATCCACCTGCTAATAGTGTGTTTGGTAGCAGGGGAGCCCTTACGAGGGGGCCCGAAGCATACCAGCAATTGGTCCGAAATGCGCCACTGGGATGGCCTCCGGACATAAATCTCCAGGGCTCTGACCGGAAAAAGCAGTCAATGCCTAGCTTCCTGTTCCGCATTACGCGTTCAGGACATCCAGCTCCTCGGAACTAGATCCTCTCTGCGCGGCTCCACATCCCGGGCGGAAGATGTCGCGGACTCAGCGCAAGGTTCCGGGTCCCAAATGCGGGCAGACTGTTTCAGCACACAACAAACAGTCAGTCGAGAGCCGAGCGTCTCATCTCTCCTCAGAGAGGGCACTTACATTGCTCACAGTCACCCCCTCAGGGCTGACAGAGCCTGCTCTCGGTCCAGACAGCAGCCACAATGTGTGCGACTTCTGAACACTTTGCCCGTTCCGGGCGGAAGAAGCCACGACGCGGGCTTCCGGCCCCAAAAACTGGTGGGAATTAGTGGAGGAACGTGTCCTCCCGTTCTTAGTGCTGCAGCCCGGCTGCAACATCACGGACCAACAGTTGTAACTGCACCCTAGACTTAGGTAACTTATTTACAGGTAGTTAAGAGGATGTGTGGGAAGGGTCAAACCAAGATCAGAGGTGAACAGAAAAGTGCGGAGACAAAGAGCTGTAAAATATAGCGTTGCATAGCGTGGGTGTGGCTTCATCATATATAACCGACTGCGTTGTGCCTTAAACTTCAGACACAACTGGGGGAGCCGTAGCATTAAGATAGGAAGCGCTGTAGGTCGTGTCTCCAGACATATCTGTGTTGTTTGTTTCCCCAGATATGTCCGTGTTGTTTGTTTGTGTGGAAATAAATACTGCCTGGGAGACTGGTAGGTCTCGTGTGGATCCCTTCTCAACAACCAACTCAGAGAGCGGTTGGCTTACCTTGACACTCTCTCTGCAAACCCCCTCTTGCTGCACCTTTGGTCCAGTCTAAAGTCCAGGTTACATCATGTCACATGTTGACTGAGGAAAGCAAAAACAAGAAGTAGAAAATGAAACAGACAGGACTTTTCCAGGCACAGACATTTTAACACTCTACACACATGCTGACCTGTCTTTTCCTGTTTTTAATGCAGCTCTGATGACTTTATTGAATTCATTATTTCTTATTTTTAGATTTTAATTTCATATTGAGGACCTGTTTTATGACATAAGAGGGCGCTCCCACTAGCAGCGCTAAAGATAGTGGTTGGGACCACTCAGACCAGACCACGGATTTGCCTAGAACCCCTGCTGCTGTCCGTCGCGCAGCCTCACACCAGCCCACGGGCAAATGAACCGTATTTAATGGATTTATTTTTTTCTCAGTCTGCGGTGTGTCCAGAGGACACGCTGATGCTGCTGGTTGTGATGTCCTCTCTCTCCGCGGCGGACGCTCCAGGTGAGCGCCTCTTTGATCAGCGCGCAGGTACGCGCGGTTGGTGCGGGGAGGAAGCTGCGGGCCTGCTGCTTTTGGTAGTTTTCACTCAGCCGGTAAACATGTATTTAGCTCATTAATGAATCAGACTAGGTATCTACATTTGCTGTTGTTCGAGCCATTTACTTAAAATGATATAAATGTAAACTAGATTAAATTACAAATTATAAACTAAATAACTCCGAACTCTGTTAAACTTAAAATAAACTGTAACCCCCCTCTTGCTGCACCTTTGATCCAGTCCAAAGTCCAGGGTGCCATGTCACATGTTGACTGAGGAAAACAAAAAAAGTAGAAAGAGAAAAAGACAGGACTTTTACAACAACTGAACTTGTAGGATTTTGTTTGTCTTTTTAACTATTTTTAATGCAGCTCTGATGACTTTATTAAATTAATTATTTCTTATTTTTAGAATTTAATTTCATATTGAGGACCTGTATTATGACTGTGCTATTGTTTTCCTTGCAGTGCTGTCAGAGTTGATTTGTTCAACTCGACCAATCGTAGCCCTGGCTGGTGGTGATGTCATCCTGCCATGTCGCCTTGAACCTGCCCTCAGTGCTGAGACAGTGGAGTGGACCAGACCTGGTTTGGACCCACAGTACATCCATGTTCACCGAGATGGACGACTGTTGTTCGAGCAGCAAAATCCATCTTATCGTTTCCGTACGAGGCTGTTTGTGGATGAACTGACGAGAGGAAACGTCTCCATGAAAATCTTCAAAGTGAAGATCTCTGATGCAGGAGAATACAAATGTGTCCTTCCCTCAATGCAGAAGGAAGCTTCCATCCAGCTCATTGTTGGTGAGTCAGACAGTTTTGGAAAAGGCCGGACTCAGAGATCAGCGACTGAGCTAACTCAGTATTTTCATTACTGAAAGGTTCTAGTGGGCCGCACAACGTGGAAGCAGGAAAACGTAGTGGTGGATGGAAATGCACATTAATTTGCATTTTATTTTCCTGATTTTCTGGAAATGTGGTTAAAATTTGCGCCACATTTGGATGGAAACTTGGCTACAGTTTTATATAGGCCTGTGTACTAATAGAATACTTTAAAGTTATTTCTCAATTCTAGCCTTGCTAGTTTTAATCAATATTGATGCTGCAACAGGAAGTCTAAAAGCGATGTTTGTTTGCCAGGAGAGTCTAATGTGACTGGCTCATTTGATCCAGTTAAAGTGGGGGTCGGTGATGACGTCATTCTGCCGTGCCACCTGGAGCCCCCGTTCGACGTGACGACTCTAACGGTGGAGTGGGAATGCAATAACAGCTTGGTCCACGTCTATAGAAATAGGAAGGATGATCCAGGTTCTCAGGACGAGAAGTTCAGAGATAGAACATCTCTCTTCCACGATGAACTGTCCAACGGAAACATTTCACTAAAACTGACCAACGTGACTGAACGGGATGCAGGAAATTACACCTGCCATGTTCCCAAACTGCAGAGTCAGGTCAGGAAGGACACCGTGACCCTAGTCGTTGGTGAGTACAGCTAAACTAAGACACATTAAAGTTAGGGGCGGTCGTGGCTTGGTGGCAGAACGGTTGCCTCCCAATTGGAAGGTTGGTGGTTCGATCCCCCAGCCATGCGCCGAAGCATCCTTGAGCAAGATACTGAACCCCAAAATGCTCCCGAAGCTGCGCCTTCGGTTTGTGAATGTTCTCATATGTAAGTCGCTTTGGATAAAAGCGTCTGCTAAATGACTAAATGTAAATAAGTGAAAACGTCACAAATTCCTAACGTGTTAAACGTATTTTAACTGTTAAACACAATTCACACAGTTACACTTTAACGCAATTTTTCAACAGAGTCAGTGGAGAAAAGCAACACAGGAAATCAGACTAATAATCGCAGTAAGTAAATATCTTAAGTTCTATTTGTCAGCTGTCACCTGCACAACATTTCATCATGCTAACTACTTCACCATATCGACTTGATATGTCAGCGTTGTGTTCAGAACTCGTGATATTCCACGTGTGAATATTTACTGACTTTTGTTTTAGAACTTTGAAGCATTTTGCAACCCAAATTAACCAACATCTGATCAGCTGGTGCAATGAAAGAGATTCTAACAGACAGTTTTGGTGGGATAAGCTCCAAGTACAGTATGCATTGTGACACTGAGCAGGAGAAGTGTGTATGGAAAATGAACGGATGGATGTTATCTTGAAAGCCCACAGTGAAGAACAAATCTTGATATCTTTCCTCTATTCTTTCAGGTATTGGCACTGGTGGTGTTATTGGCATATCTCTAGCTGTCATTTTTCTAGCTGTCATAGCTATCGCCGTCATTATGTGGAAATATGGTAAGACCAATGAGTCACAAATTTCTCCTGTCTTTTTTTCCCCCATTTTAAGATACGTTCACAATTGTTAAATCAGTCTTCAAACAATAGTCAGGCGCCCATATGTACAGGTTTTTCTTGCTGTAATCATTCCTCCTGTTCATACTGGACATTAAAATATCCCTTCTTAATGCACTTTCAATCCACAGTCCCTTCATGTAAAAATGTTTTCAAAAGATTATCTGAAGCTAATACGAAGCTTAAGCAGTCTATGTAAGACAAGTCAAGTGGCTGTATCCTACAGTTAGTCTTGTTAGTCTAACATTTCTTCTTTGTGTTTACATTATATTTATTTAGCTGATACTTTTTATCCAAAGCAACTTACAATAATAATAAAATAAACTTTATATATACTTTATATTCATAGGTCATTTCCTGTTTGTGTAGCCTAGCCTGAGGCTGGCGGTGATAGTACTGTAATTTTATGGCTCATGGATGTTTGGATTATTAAGCTAAGTTAGCAATTGATATATATATATATATATATACAAAGTGCTTTACTAATGAATGGAATAATAACCATAAAAGGTGGATAAAATGAGAATATTGTCAAAGAACACCAGCAAAGAGGGAATAAAAACAATAAAATAAATAAGATCAAATCAAAGTGAATGAAAACAATAAAAATATATCAAACATTTCCAAAGGCTTTCACAAAAAGGAAAGTTTTTAGAAGAGATTTTAAAGTTGCTAGAGGTGTGTCTGAGTTCAGTAGGCAGAGAGCTCCATAGTGTCGGGCTCTAAAGGTGAAGGCCCGATCACCCTTTGTCACTAACCGTGATGTGGGAGGAACCAGCAGGGCCGAGAGGGCCCATACCAGGTCAGTAAGTCGGATATTTAGTGAGGAGCAAGAACATTTGAGGCCTTAAAAGTGAGCAACAAAATTTCGTGTCTCTTTGTCCCTGTAAGGAGTCTAGCAGCAGTGTTTTGTACTAGTCGTAGATGGTGGAGGAGCCCTGGCTTAGACCCGGGCAAAGTACGTTACAGTCACAACACTTAAATTGATCATCGAAACTAAGGTTAGCGTGAAATAAAACCCCAAGATTCTTTACCGTCTGAATAATGTTGTTTGACAGACTGCCAATATTAGTAGCAAGAGAGCTGATGGAATGTGGGTGACGGAACAAAAAGACCTCAGACTTATCATCATTGAATTTAAGAAAGTATTGGGACATCCAGGATTTGATATTCGAGAGGCACAGAGGTCAGCAAGGCTGCTAGGATCTGTGGATTTCAATGGCATGTATAGTTGTGTCATCAGCATAAAATGGTAATTTACATCATGATTTTGAATAACCTGGCCCAGGGGCAGCATATACAGTATATAGAGAACAGAAGGGGGCCAATAACCGAGCCTTGAGGGACACCACAACTCAAACGAGCTGTTGAGGAAGTAGAGTTACCCATAGTGACCGAAAAAGTTCTGTTCGAGATGTATGAGTTTAGTAAACTAAGAGCAAGTAGGACTGTTTGGTTCTGACTCCCCCCCCCCCCATCAGAGATGTTTCTTGGTGATTTAAACACATTTTAAAAGAAAAGAGTAAGAAACATTTGCATTTTAGACAAACTACCTCTTTTCTTCTGTAGCTGTGATTGTTGCGTTCTGCTGTGTTGCATTTTACTTTACTCGTGCAGATCTCAAACTCTTCTCACTCGACTGTTTGCTTCTGACTCCCCCAACCCCCCCCTCCTATCATCCACCATTGCTGCAATGAGCTGGGCTGATAGTTGGAGAGCCTTCCAGTCCACTCCTCATGTGGTCTGAGCGTGTCCTGTGCTCCCTGTAAGCTGACATAACTGTGATACGTTAGTGATCAGTCTGGTTTGTCTTTAAACACGTCTGGAGGGACTCTTTACACGATTTGTTGACCAGTTCTGCTGTGTGCAGTGTTGAAATGCAGATTTATAACCCGGTCACACTGGAGGATGTCGGTATGCTATCTTGCACACTAACAAATGAAGGTTTCGCAGAACAGATAGCTGAGATTGTGACTCTGTCTCATGAATTACTGTTTAATGAAATCAGTTACTTCAGTGTTCTAACTGGCACAAAGCCTATACAGACTTTACTGCAGGAACGTTGCCAATGTTTACTGATCTCAAGTCGCTGTCAGTTGCTGACTCAGCAACCATCCCAATGGGATTTAATGCAAACTGCAAAGTATTAAACAAATACTGTACATACAATGCATTTAAGGTTAGGTAAACTTTATTGTCCCACGCATGGAAAATTTGTCTTGGGCTTTCCACCCGTGATACAGCCTCCAGCATTTATTAAAGCTGCTTCACTAGTTTGATTAATCATTAATGGCAACATTTTCTCACACACATACTTTAAACCAGAGCACAAACTCTCCCTGCTGGTGTGACTTGAAAGAATATACAACATTTGAATACCTGCTTGACACCAGTTGATTATTTGAATTGAATTTACAAGAAAAAAAAAAAGATCCAGGTTAAAAACCAATAATTTAATAATATTTAATTTTCCATATACATATCATTTAATGAAATAGACCAATTAAATGGTTCTAGGAAGGTTCATACTGTGTAAAGAATATAATAAAACTCAAACTTTTGACTGATCTGCTGTAGCTCAACGTTACAAAATGTTGATGTGCTCTGATCGGTGCTCTCGTGTTTCTTAATTTAAAAAATGTCCATAAATTCTGCATTAATCTATATATGTTTTAAAAAGTAAGTACACAAAGCACAATAATGCTTCTGTGTGACTGCACCCATCTAGCCTTCTTGCTGTACCAATCAGAAGCCTGCTGAAGCCTGAAAATGCTCATGGAAGGTTTGGAAGCCAATGACTAATCACCTGTTTTGTGCCGTTCAGGTTTGTGTCCAGGAGGCGGCGAGAGACGACGCAACGGGCCAGACATGGTGGACAATCAGGGGAATAATCCTGAGGCAATCAGACTTAACATTATAGAAGACCCCAACGACTAGGACTTGATAATAACGCTCGGTTCTTAGACCGAATACCAACTGAAAAAAGCACTTTTATTCCAACCAAATATTTTTAGGCCCCTCCAGTATGTGAAAAATTATGAAAATAATTGTTTTTCACTAAGAAGTTAACACGGTCAATTGAAACCTGTATGTAAGTATTTAAGAGTTTTTTTTTTTTTTTATTCACTCGTGCACTGGATGCAGGCAGTGTTGTGGAAGTTACTGAAAGGTAGTGATTAGAATCAGAAATACTTTATTGATCCCCGAGGGGGAACTCTTTGTTACAGCAGCTCACTGTCATGTCAGCGCACACAAGAATGGAAGTACTAAGCAAAAAGTACAATACACTATAATACAAGTCAGATAAATCAAGTACCAAGTGAGTATATGTATAAGATTTTAAAAATTTAATAAATAAGTGTAAAGTACAAAGTGGGTTTACCGGTTGAGGTCAATATTACAGTATAAAGTAATAGTGCATGAGCTGTCAAGTTCCGTGTAGCTTATTAACAATATATAATGGGACGGAGGATATTGCACAGTAGTATTAACAGACTGTTACACAGTTATGTCCAGTATTGCAGAGATTTTAATGATCAACGTCCAGTTTAATGACTTAGGGTCATATAGAGTAACACTATTAGTTACAACTGATTAGTTACAGTTCGTAGTTACTCGTCTCAAAAGGAACTGAATTACTTTACCAATTAACCGCATATTAAAGTAGCCTAATTAGTTACTCGGGAAAGTAAATGTCTGCGAGAGAGAGAGAGGCGGTGAATCCGAGAAATAAAACGTTTTCTGGCGGTTGTCGTCGTGACGCCAGTTCTGGTCTGAATGAAGCGGTCGGGTGACGTCGGATCACGAATGGGAAAAACCGCGAATAGGCTTACAGCGACGCGTTACTCCCAACACCCCGGATGCCGGTGATGGCAATATTAAGTGTAAAAAAGGGGACATGCGCCACACCAGATTGTTCATATCTGGATTTTTTCCCCCCACTGTACGGTGGCCTTGAGGGTCAAAACACTACGAAATTTCAGAAAAACACTACAACATTTCACAAAACACATTTTTACAAAAAAAAACACGTTTCAGAAAACACTACGACATTTCAGGTCACGGAAAGGGAGGGACAACACTTCCTGTTTGTGATGGGATGGAACCCGAGTCCCTGGCGACAGTTCATAGGTCATTTCCTGTTTGTGTAGCCTAGCCTGAGGCTGGCGGTGGCAGTACTGTAATTTTATGGCTCATGGATGTTCGGATTATTAAGCTAATTTAGCAATTATGTGCGAACGTCAGTGTCCGGCTTTTTCATTTGCTTTGCCAACATTGTCCCAACTGTGGTCATTTTTCTAATATGGTGAAAATGTTGATATCAGCGTGTCTAAAACTACATTTGCTTTGGTTCTCTTTCATTGTACAAACTTGTATTTATGTATTTATTTGGCTGTATCGCATATACGTGCGGGTAACTCTTGAAAGTGAAAATGTAATTGTGCTAACTACACCGACGTCAGAGAGACTTTACAATAACCTGCATGTTCTCATCGAAAACCACGTTTGTAGTCGACACTCTTTCATCATAAATGAAGCCATTAGTATTTGAAATGAGTTCATGTGGTCACCCTAAAACGTCTTGGTCATGATCCACGAAGATGCACTTTTTCAAGGTGTGGACTTAAGGACTTGTTGCTATGACAACAGTCCAGATTGATTTGAAACCAGCTTCGAAGAACCAGACGGATCCACGTTCTTCACCTTATACAATCTCTTTCATGTTGCCATCCTGATACTTTGTACTGTAAGACTATACTACGATGGTCTATTCTGCACATCTATAACATGTCTGCCCGTCCTGGGAGAAGGATCTGTAATAAAATAAAAGGATTTGACTGTAATTCCACCTCAATAATTCTTTGAGACAGAAGAGAAGCTCGTCCGAATGTTGGTTCACACTGCACATGTAAAGGCTGTTGACAGTATTACGTGGTCCTGCTTTTTGGGCCCCGCGGATGTAGTAAAACAAGAGCACACACACACACAGCTACACGGAGGAAAACACAGAAATTAAAAAGTGCAACAAATGCTGATGAATGCGAGGAACAGTTTCTAGCTGTCGTTAACCCTCTACCGCACGCATTGTGCTAGACTCATAGAAAAAAAACCATTTCACTCTTTGTCTTAGAAAAGCTTAACTTTAAGTCCTGTAAAACAAAACAAAAAAAACTGGACAAATTTATTTTAAGGTACTTTATGAAATGCTGCCACACGGCAACAACACGCAGTAGTGGAGATAACTTAGAATAAGTGACAGTTTACATTCAACGGTAGGTGGAAAACATGTGATTAGATTTCTTGACCTCTTCTTCAACCTGCTACTTACACACACACACACACACACACACACACACGCGCACACACACACACACGCGCACACACACACACACACACACACACACACCTGTAACAACAGATAGCCTTTCTGTACCTCTCCCTGCGGTTGCTGCCATGATTCCGGCTTCAGCCTCAAACTGCAGCTCCTCATCTGCGGAAAGGGTTCAAAAAGGGTTCAGAACATCACAGCGTTTGCGTTGACAGACAAAATACAGTATATAACCAGTGAGCAACACGTCTGTGAAGACATGTTGCCTGTATGCATATCTAGTAGGAAGGAAAAGGGCCATTTAAATTCGGTTTTACCCATAACACAAATGCCGTGGCAGTCCTTTTAACCTACAACTAATCACATGGCCATGAACATATGGCCTCACCAGGCTTAGAGAGGTTTAATATAAATCATCTATCTATGTGTTTGGATTTAGTTTGTGCCCTGAAATAATACTGGCAGGGCGTGGGCCACAGACTGATTCATACTGATTTTTGTTGTTGTTGGAATTTGTTTTGGATTGATTGCCTCGAGTCTTTCCAAAGTTTAAGAGGAGCCCTCTGACTCTGTATTTCCTATTAATGTTAGAATGTATTGCTCATCGTGAGCCGAGCCTGTAAATCCTGCAGGCACACGGTCTGTTTAGAGAAACGCATCAGATAATAAATCAGTAACAGACCGTTGACACCTCTGCTCCACCCACAGGTAGAGAAGGCGGAACTATAATCCAGGTGGCCGCGTGGCTGTGTGTCTGCCGCGCCTTTTCACACCGTATTTAATGCGTTTCTTCTTTATTATCCATCATAGATAAAGCGTGAGATGAGCTGGCCGACAGCTCAGTCTGCGGTGTGTCCAGAGAACACGCTGATGCTGCTGGTTGTGATGTCCTCTCTCTCCGCGGCGGACGCTCCAGGTGAGCGCCTCTTTGTTCAGCGCGCAGGTACACGCGGTTGGTGCGGGGAGGAAGCTGCGGGCCTGCTGCTGCTGCTGCTGCTGCTAGACTGTGTTCCAAAGTGATATAAACGTAAAGTAACTTTGCACCGGAGCTGCTGAGAGCCAGGTGGATTTGGAAAGGACCCAAATCTGAACTGTGTGTGTGGGTTTCAATCTTCGTCAGATTGCAGATGTAGACGCATTAACCGACGCGGAAGACTGTGGCAAATAAAAATGATAATTATATATCGGATCGCTGGATCGGCCTCGTCATCTAACTGCACAAGTTAGCTTGTTGACCTTGCATCCTCTTGCAAAACTCATGGAGCAACTACAATTATAAATATCTGAACCTTTAAGACTGACCGTTGCTTTTATAGGCTGCACAAATCATGCAGATGTGCTTCCTGATTAGACAGTCTGGTGAAGCTGCTCCATGACTAACCCGGATCCACCCGGGTATTTTCCGTTGAAGTAGGACGTGTTAGAACATGAGATGCAGCAGGAGATAAAGAGGAGAACAAAAACTGTGTACAAATACTCTCTTACAAGTGCAAGTTCTGCATTCAAAATCCTACTTAGGCCTAAGTAACAAGTGCAAGAGAATTATCAGTAAAATCTACATTAAGTATCAAAGTAAAAGTACTTATTTTGCAGTAAAATGTCTCCTGTGACTGATACATAATTACATCTGACATTACTACAATATTAATACTGGTGCATCAGTGTTAGAGCAGCATTTTACTGTTAGAGCTAGTTTAACCACTTTATATACATTTAGGTAGTTTAACTACTTTATATACATTTAGCTAGTTTTAACTACTTTATAGTTTAGTCCAGTGGTTCCCAGCCTAGGGGTCAGGCCCCTCCAAAGGGTCACATGATCTTTAGTCATTTTTTGGAATCTTTTCTTTTTTGTTAAATATTAGATCATTTGAACAGCTGTCAAATTAATGTAATGCTTTAAAAAGTTTAAAGTTTCCTTCTGAAATGTGGCGGAGTAGAAATAGAAAGTAGCATCAACTGGAAATACTCAGTGAAGTAAAAGTACCTCAAAAACTGTCCTTAGTACAGTACTGGAGTAAGTGTTCTTAGTTACTCTCCATCACTGTGTAAAAATACTGGTATTTAGTATTAGATCCATTGGCACTGTTAGAAAACGTACCAGGTTACGTAGGTAACCACGGTTCCCTGATAGGGAACGAGATGCTGCGTCAGCTGACGCTTTTGGGAATGCCCTCAGTGTGACTGCCTCTGAATCTCTGTATCAACTAGTCCAATCTTGATTGGGTTTAACGTCAACACGTCACGCACTTTACAAAGGGAGCCGGCTTCACTGTTGTCGTCAGCCTTCTGATCGACTGAAGCAAGCGGCTCACAGGCATGCCAGAAGTATGGCAGCGAGACGCAGCGTTGAAGTTACCTTGAAAGGGAACGTACCAGGTTACGTAGGTAACCATGGTTCCCTGATAGGGAACAAGCTGACACTATGGGGAACGCAGTACCAACTCCGCCATGCTGAAGGGATGTCTGTCAGAGTGTGAAGCCAGCAGGACACACTTCAGGAAAAGAGAGCCACAGATCCCGGATATTTAAGCGGTTTAGGCCGTAAAATCTCACAAAGGTGTGAGGCGAGGACCATCCCGCAGCATCGCATATATCGGAGAGGGGGGTTTTCCGACCACCAAGCTCTGGAGGATGCCATACTCCGTGTGGAGTGGGCTCTTATTGACAGAGGTGAAGGCAAACCGTGCACCTTGTATGCCGAAACAATAGCCTCAACTATCCACCTGCTAATAGTGTGTTTGGTAGCTGGGCAGCCATTACGACGGGGCCCGAAGCACACCAGCAATTGGTCCGAATTGCCCCACTGGGATGTCCTCCGGACATAAACTCCAGGGCTCTGACCGGACCAAGGAGTAGCAGTCTACCTTCCTGTTCTTCTGACTCTGAAGGAGGATGAAACGCCTGCAGGACTACCGGCTGGGCCACATCAGTGGGTTCTTTAGGTACATAACCCGGCCTGAGTTGCAGGATGGCTCTAACTGTGTCTGGAACGATCTCCAGGTTAGCAGGAGCCACCGACAGGGCCTGCAGATCTCCCACTCTCTTGAGAGAAGTCATGGCCAGCAGGAATGCCATTTTTAAGGCCAGACACCTGTCTGATGCATCGTCCAGTGGCTTGAACGGTGCTGTGGTCAGTCCATTCAGCACCACTATCAGAGTGTAAGATGGTCTCAACTACCTCGGTAGGGAGACTGGCAGCTCGGAGGTGGTCCCCCTGAGGAGCAAGGTCCACAGCTTCAACCTCCCTGGCTGGGGATGGAATATTTCGCCTTGGCCCTGTGACAGCAGGTCCCTCCTGACGGTAAACTCCCACGGGGGGCCTTCCAGGAAGGCTACCAGGCCCGGAACCCAGATTCTGGCGGGCCAGAATGGAGCCACGAGCAGCAGCTGGGCCCTTGTTCGGCGAATCTTCTCTAGAATCCCCGGGAGAAGACCAATCGTGGGAAATGCATACAGCCGTAGCCTCTGCCACAACAGCATGATGGCATCCAGCCCCAGGGGCGCTGGATCCACAAGGGAGAACCACAGGGGGCAGTAAACATGGTCTGGGGACATGAACAGGTCCACTTGTGCTCTGCCGAATCTCCTCCATATCATCTGTACCGTCTCGGAGTGCAATCTCCATTCCCCGGGCCTCGCCCCTGCCTCGACAGATTGTCCGCTCCCACATTATGATACCTAGGTACGAAAAGTGCTCTGAGAGAGAGCAACTTCCTCTGGGACCACAAGAGGATCTGGCATGCCAGTCTGCACAGAGGGCGCGACCTCAGACCGCCTTGTCAATGTCGAGAGAGTGCGACGGTGATACACCATTCCCAGCACTGGGCCCTGGGTCAGGAACACCCATTGTCTCCAGCTGTCTAAGGCACGCATGCACCCATCGGTGAAATTCCGGTGTCCCTGAGCCACCACTGCAGATGCCTCATGTGCAGCAATCCAAGCAGAATCATGGTGGATGCAGCAGCCATGAGGCCTAACAGTCTCTGAAACTGTAGTAGTGCAGTGAGATGTCAGCCTAGCTGGACACTGAGCACCATGGTCAGGATTGACTCGACGCGCGCGGGGGAACGTGATCCTTTGTGTTGGAGTGAGCGTGCTCTTGCTCGTATTGAGCCTCAACCCTAAGCACCGCATGTGTGCAAGTACGACATCTCGATGCCGTAGTGCAGTGAGAAGGGACTGGGATAAAATTAACCAGACGTCTATATATTGAGGGTGCGGACTCCCTGGAAGCACCCGATATTGGTAAGCTTTGCCCCTAAAAGCAAACCGCTGGAACTTCCGGCGTCTCGGAATGATAGAGATGTTGAAGTACGCGTCCTTTAGATCGATTGTGACGAACCAGTCCTTGGACTGAATCAGACTCACAATCATGGGATCATGAGCAACCCGAACCGAAGTCTCCTCAGAGAACGGTTCAGGTGACAAAGATCTAAAATGGGACGCAAAACCTGGGGCCCTCTGAGGCGGCCTGACGCTCGCGTCAGGGCCTCTTCTGTGAACCCTGTCTTCTCCCTCTCAGGCCTTTGCCGAGCAGACGGGAGTGAACCCCTCAACCGCTGGGGAGGGGCACTCTGCGCCACACTGACTTTCTGAGCCAGCATGTCGGAGCTGCGAGATGTTGAAGGCTGAGGTGGTCCATCCTTAGCTCCGGCCCGAGACCTCTGACAGCGGGGGACTAAACCGCTGCCGTAGCACGGCGGAGCTCCTTCCCATCCTCTGATGTGAGGGCTCCACCGACGCCGAGGTCTTAGAGCAGGTCGGCCGGTCGTGCAGGCATGACCTGATATTGAGTCTAGCCACGATTTTCCACTCTTGGGAAACTGCCTCCAGCAGCTCCTCATGCTGCGGTGACTGGGCTGATGAGCCACCCACACCACCGCCTTCCGCGTTCAGGACATCCAGCTCCTCGGAAATAGATCCTCTGTGCGCGGGCTCCACATGCCGGACGGAAGATGTCGCGGACTCAGCGCGGCTTCCGGATCCCAAATGCGGAAAGTCAGTCGAGAGCGGAGCGTCTTATCTCTCCTCAGAGAGGGCACTTACCTTGCTCACAGTCACCCCCTCAGGGGTGACAGAGCTTGCTCTCGGTCCAGACAGCAGATACAATGTGTGCTGGCTTCTGAACACGTCCCCCGTTCCAGACGGAAGAAGCCGCGATGCGGGCTTCCAGCCCCAAAAACGGGTGGGAATTGGCGGATGAGTGCGTCCTCCCGTTCTTAGTGCCGCTGCCGGGCTGCCTCGGCAGCTGCGGGACCCCCACCAAGCGAGCTCACGAGGAGATGCTCACACTGCTCGCGGTCAACCTCGAGGGCTGATAGAGCGAGCTCTAAACCCAAAACAGCTAACCCAAACACGTGTGTGTTGCCGGTGGGGATAACGCACGGGCATGGAGGAATACACTGCCAGAACCGCTTCACACTCGTCATTTTCACAGAGACCCAGCGCTCTTGCTGAAGATCAGAAGACTGACGACAACAGTGAAGCCGGCTCCCTTTGTAACCTCCGGTTCCGCCGGCGTGCGTGACGTGTTGACGTTAAACCCAATCAAGATTGGACTAGTTGATACAGAGATTCAGAGGCGGTCACGCTGAGGGTGTTCCTTATAGCATCCCTTAAAAGGGAACCCAGCAGTTACTTCCAGTGGACCAAAACACGAGTTAGGGCCGAGCAGTAAGACACAGGGCGCAGGTTCTGCAACAGAACTGAGTGACGTTACTCACCTGAACAAAGACGAGACACTGACCTGAACAAAGACACAAAGGGAATGTATAAACCTGCAGGCCAAACCATTTAAAGACATGAGGGGTGGACACAACACACTGACTAAAAGAACTACAAATAAACACTGGATAGTTTGCTTCTAACTCAATATTAATGTTGCAAATGATCAACAAAATAACTCAAAACTATTAAACTTACAAAATAAACTGTAAAATACCCGAACTAAAGGCTCTCTCTACAAACCCCCTTGCTGTGCTTTTGGAAAAGTCCAGGTTTCAGGTGTTGGTATTTAACACTGCTCATTGTACCAATCAATCTTTTACACGGCTAGACGTCCCCTGGACCAGCAGTTCAGTACTCAAAAATTAAATTAATTCAACTTTAACATAACAGAACTTTAGTGTTGACAATGCAAATTACCCCCCGCCCCCCACCATGCTAGATAAAACATGATAAAGTCCCCTTTCAGTGCCCTCTAGACTGCCCTGTATGCTAGAGAATTAGAATTTGTTCCTCGTGTGCTTTTATGACAGTAGTGTAGTACTTATGCTTTAAATCTGAGTCGCATAAAGCATTTTCAATCTTAACCAGGCTTTGGAACTATTTCAACATTAATGCATCGTGACTTTCTGCCGCTGATCGCCTGCAGGAGGATGAATTCTCTGGGATCCATGAATGTCTGTACAAAAGTTAATGGGAACCAATCTGATATTTTCAAGATGTGTCAGGACCACAGGTGGACTGATCGACCGATGATGCCATCCTTAAAATTTCTACTGAATGCTAATTTCTGTGTCAGCTACGCTGCATGTTTTCTCTGCCAATGGCAAGCTGTGACTGCGCTTAACCCTGATACAGGACTGTTGTTAGACATCCAGATGATCAATCACAGTCTCTTACTCTGTGACAGAGAGACATCATGCCACCTGTTGACTTTTCCAGCCACAGACATTTTAATACTCTACACACTTGCTGACCTGCAGTATATTTGTGCTCAAAACAACTGAACTGTTAGAATATTCATGGCATTTTCCTTATTTTTAATGCAGCTCTGATGACTTTATTAAATCGACTATTTCTTGTTTTTAGAATTTAATTTAATCTTGATGACCTGTATTATGAGTGTGCTTTTGTTTGTTCTTTCGTTTTCCTTGCAGCGCCGTCAGAGTTGATTTGTTCACATCGACCAGTCGTAGCCCGGGGTGGTGGTGATGTCATTCTGCCATGTCACCTTGAACCTGCCATCAGTGCTGAGACAGTGGTGTGGACCAAACCTGGTTTGGGCCCAAAGTACATCCATGTTCACCGAGATGGACGACTGTTGTTCGAGCAGCAAAATCCATCTTATCATTATCGTACGAGGCTGTTTGTGGATGAACTGACGAGAGGAAACGTCTCCATGAAACTCTTCAAAGTGAAAATCTCTGATGCAGGAGAATACAAATGTGTCCTTCCCTCAATACAGAAGGAAGCTTCCATCCAGCTCATTGTTGGTGAGTCAGACAGTTTTGGAAAAGGCTGGACTCATATTAGCGACTGAGCTAACTTAGTTCACTTAGTTCTCGCCACCTTTTGAGTCTGGTATTCAGTTCTTATTATACAACTAATGATCTCGATGCATCCAACTGCTAATATTGACAGTAGTGGATGGAAATGCGCATGATTTAGCATTTTTTCTTGATTTTTTGGAAATGTGGTTAAAATTTGCGCCACATTTGGACGGAAACTTGGCTACAGTTTTATATAGGCCTGTGTACTGTGTACTAATAAAAGACTCTAAAAGCATTTCTCAATTCTAGCCTTGCTAGTTTGAATCAATATTGATGCTGCAACAGGAAGTCTAAAAGCGATGTTTGCTCCCCAGGAGAGGCTGCTGTGATTGGCTCGTACGAACCAGTTAAAGTGGGGGTCGGTGATGACGTCATTCTGCCGTGCCACCTGGAGCCCCCGTTCGACGTGACGACTCTAACGGTGGAGTGGGAATGCAATAACAGCTTGGTCCACGTCTATAGAAATAGGAAGGATGATCCAGATTCTCAGGACGAGAAGTTCAGAGATAGAACATCTCTCTTCCACGATGAACTGTCCATCGGAAACATTTCACTAAAACTGACCAACGTGACTGAACAGGATGCAGGAAATTACACCTGCCATGTTCCCAAACTGCAGAGTCAGGTCAGGAAGGACAGTGTTACCCTCGTTGTCGGTGAGTACAGCTAAACTAAGACACATTAAAGTTAAATAAGTGAAAACTTTACAAATTCATAACGTGTTAAAAGTATTTGAACTGTTAAACACAATTAACACAGTCACACTTTAATGCAATTTTCAGTGGAGAAAAGCAACACAGGAAATCAGCCTGATGATCGCAGTAAGTAAATATCTTAAGTTCTATTTGTCAGCTGTCACCTGCACAACATTTCATCATGCTAACTACTCCACCATATCGACTTGATATGTCAGCTTTGTGTTCAGAACTCAGGTATTAAAGGCGTGAAAATGTGCTCATAAAATTTTTATGTCTTTTTTATAACTGTGAAGCACTTTTCAACCCAAATGAACCAACATCTGATCAGCTGGTTCAGTGGTTTTTTCTGAGAGCTGATTGGAGATTATTCTAAATGGTAAAACCGCAATGAAAGAGGTTAACAGACGGCGTTGGTGGGACGGACTCCACGTTTACATAGTGGCCCTGAGCAGGAGAAGCAGGCGTGGAAATCAGATGGATGTTATCTTGAAAGCCCACAGTGACGAAGAAACCTTGAATTCTTTGCTCTCTTCTTTCAGGTGGTGACGCTGGTAGTAACATCTGTGCTATAATTGGTATTGTTGCTGCTGCTGCCATTGTTTTATTAATTGCTGCCTTCGCTGGATGGAAGATATATGGTAAGATCAGTAAGTCACAAATTCCTTCTCTTTTAGTTCCCCCATTTAAAAAGATGCATTCACAAATGTTAAATCTGTCTTCAAACAACAGTCAGGTGTCCATATTTACAGTGTAACAGGTTTTTCCTGCTGTCATCGTTCCTCCTGTTCATGCTGGACATTCAGAGATCCCTTCTTAAAGCCCTTTCACTGTCAGTGATGGGCGGCAAAGTCCACAGTCCTCCTTCCGTGTAGAAACGTATCGACAAGTTCCCCTGAAGCTAATGTGAAGCTTGAGCAGTCTGTAAGGCAAGTCAGCGGGTGTCTCCTGAAGTTAGCGTTTTTAGTCCAACACTTCTGTCCTCGGTGTGTTTACGTTACACTTCTTTAGCTGACGCTTCCATCCGCGGCGACGCACAGGAAGTGCATCCAACCAGAAAGTGCCAGAATCGTTCAGATGCATTAACTTCGCCACAGAAGCTGAGCGGCTCCATAATGCTTCATAATAAGTGTATAGGCATAAGACAAGTATAAGGCCAGACAACACTCCCTCCCTCACTCATTGCAAGCAGTAATTATGACCTTAGAGGGACATATATTTTTAATATAATGTATTGTAGAACCAATTTAAGAAGAAAGTGCCCATCAAATTAAGGTGTTCAGCTTTGGAATAGCTTTCCTGATGATTTAAAAAAGGCTAATTCATTAACACAGTTTAAAATACTTTATTAAGGATTGGTAATGAAAAGATATACTGAATAGTGATAATAATAGTATTAGTAGTAGTGATGATGATAATGATGACAGTAATGGTAGTGGTGCTGGTAATAATGATAATGGTGATAATAATAATAATAATAATAATAATGCATTTTCTTCCAAATACACATTGAGAATATCTTACAATTGTCATATTAAATTAATGTCAATTAGTGCTGCTTGTGTGGAGTTAAGGGTAGGCATAAAAAGCTTTAGCTTCAGCCTACACCTTCGGTCAATAAGAGTGTAAACATCTGGATTTTTATTTGTTATGGTTATCTATGTGTGAATGCATATACGTAATTGTATGCATATACCTGTATGTCCTATGCTTTCCTGTGTAAAATGGAATGGTTTTTTTTAAGTGCTGCATTTAGCATCACATCAGGGTTAGAGAGGTCTCTGTCTGTTTTTCAGCATGGAAACACAAAGACCAAAAACACTTCATGTGACTAATTCACAAACCTGAAGCGTCGTTTTATCTTCAGCTGCACAGTTCTGCTCAGAACGAGGACTGTAGGTTCTGTCCCCCGTCACTTACACTGAAGTCACATTAGGAAGGGGATTATAGAACTAGTCTTTAACATTTACATTCATAGGTCAATGAAACTCTACACTCTCCCATTCTGCACTGGAATCAGTAGTTTATTGAATTTATAGTTCTAACTTATCAGGGATGTTTCTTGTGGATTTAAACACATGTTGCTGTTTACAGCGTTAAAATGCAGATTTATAACCCGTTCACACTGGAGGATGTCAGTATGCTCTCCGGCACTCTAACAAATGAAGGATTCCTGCTGTACCAATTAGACGCCTTAGAATAACCTTTTTCACACCCTATTTTCCTCCTTTCTCCTTCGCTGCCTCAGACTGACGCTTCTCCTTTGTTGAAGGCTGCAATTTAACCCTAACTGCCGCTGAGCTTCAACCGAGCGCTTTCACTCGCCTGCACTTCGACAACCACATGTTGACCGGAGGGGTCAAAGAGCAGGAAATGCTCCTGAGCTGCACCTGAGGCTGCCGACGAACCGCGTTGCAACGACAACAAGCACGAGACTGAGATTAGTGACGAGTGGGCCAACGGTGCGATTTTGTGTAGCTGCCAGTCTATGAAAGAGGTTACAGTAAGAAGGTACAGCATAAACTTGAAATTTAAATGTAGTCATCTAGCAGACCCTTTTATCCAAAGCGACTTACATATGAGGAAGGCAATGGAAGCAATATAACAGCACAAGGTAACAAGAAGCACAAGTGCATCAAAAAACGAGTCTGATTAAAGCCCAGCACAGGATACAAAGCTAAGGATAGGAAGGGGTTTTATTTTTTTCTACGAATGATTGTAAAAAAAAATATATGAAGGCTCAAATATGTTTTCAGTGTTTGTTACTGTCGATAATTTATTACTTTTATTTAATTATTACAGTGTTTAATAACCACTTTATTACTGTATTTAACTTTGTTTGTCATTGTGTTTCTCCACTTTAACAGTTTGTTTTCGGTTCATCTGATTTTCTTTGTAAAAGAAATGAGTGAAAGATCAAATATATGTTTAGAGTGTTTCTTATTGTCGATGATCTGTGTGTTTGTTTTCGGTTCATCTGATTTTCTTTGTACCGCCATGTGAAGCACAACCAAAATCCCACATGGAGGTTGTCGGAGCTGTTTGTCTATTTTGTTTTGTGTGATGTGAACATTTTTGTTATTTAGTTAATTTGACTAATTTGTTGGTCAATTTCGGTGCAAGGCAGTTAATTTCTAGTCTTTTGTGTTTATTTGTTATGTTACTGTAGTAATCTGCTAATTTGATTAGTTTGTTTCTTATTGTTTTTGGTTTAAACACTTTCTAGTATTAATAGTAAGGCAACAGTATACATTAAGAAAGCTAGAGACTCTATACTCACAAGAGTTTCCAAACACACACTGCAAAATACAAAATACATTCAGTCTTTAAATCTAAATTTCTATATTCTGTCCATCACTTTCCAGATGTAGCGAAACTATCTCGAGTCACTTCACAACATTTTCTAACAACAGCGTTTGTCTGGACTAAAACTTGACCCCTCACACACGTTTGTACAATAAAGAAAAACAACAAACACACAGTCGCTTCCGTTTCCGTATCAAACGTTTAACAGCGGCGTTGAAGCATCTGTTTGACTGACAGCCCAACATGTTCCCACATGATCCGAACCAGGCCGCAGTGTAGTTTCTCGATCAGCAACGTTTCTACTGCAACGAGGAGGACGCGAGGACCGGACAGGAAGTAACCCTATCCTTGTTTCCAGGCTCATCTGCAGTACGATCTTTTATTCAAATCATATGTTATCATATTTAAAAAAGGAGATTTTTTCCTTTTGGTTGAAGTGCTTCAGGTGCATTGGTCCCCTTTTACTGTAAGAGTGATTCATACATTCTGATGTGCATGGTCACCTCCTTGAACCAAAGGATCTGAACACTTGTTCCGCCACTGCTGATGCAGGAGGGTTTGACAGCAGCAGCAAATAAGACAAGTGCATTATTACTGTTTTCAGCGATTATGTTACAGGAGGAGGACTTTTCATTTTGTGAGGCTCACAGCTACACGGAGGAAAACTAAAATTAAAAAACGCATTGTGATAGACTTTCACCCCACCTGGTTCTACTTCCCCTCCTGCACACACACACACACACACACACACGCACACACACACACACACACACACACACACACACCTGTAACAACAGAAAGCCTTTCCCTACCTCTCCCTGCGGTTGCTGCCATGATTCCGGCTTCAGCCTCAAACTGCAGCTCCTCATCTGCGGAAAGGGTTCAAAAAGGGTTCAGAACATCACAGCGTTTGCGTTGACAGACAAAATACAGTATATAACCAGTGAGCAACACGTCTGTGAAGACATGTTGCCTGTATGCATATCTAGTCGGAAGGAAAAGGGCCATTTAAATTCGGTTTTACCCATAACACAAATGCCGTGGCAGTCCTTTTAACCTACAACTAATCACATGGCCATGAACATATGGCCTCACCAGGCTTAGAGGGGTTTAATATAAATCATCTATCTATGTTTTGGATTCAGTTTGTGCCCTGAAATAATACTGGCAGGGCGTGTGTCACAGACTGATTCATACTGATTTTTGTTGTTGTTGGAATTTGTTTTGGATTGATTGCCTCGAGTCTTTCCAAAGTTTAAGAGGAGCCCTCTGACTCTGTATTTCCTATTAATGTTAGAATGTATTGCTCATCGTGAGCCGAGCCTGTAAATCCTGCAGGCACACGGTCTGTTTAGAGAAACGCATCAGATAATAAATCAGTAACAGACCGTTGACACCTCTGCTCCACCCACAGGTAGAGAAGGCGGAACTATAATCCAGGTGGCCGCGTGGCTGTGTGTCTGCCGCGCCTTTTCACACCGTATTTAATGCGTTTCTTCTTTATTATCCATCGTAGATAAAGCGTGAGATGAGCTGGCCGACAGCTCAGTCTGCGGTGTGTCCAGAGAACACGCTGATGCTGCTGGTTGTGATGTCCTCTCTCTCCGCGGCGGACGCTCCAGGTGAGCGCCTCTTTGTTCAGCGCGCAGGTACACGCGGTTTGTGCGGGGAGGAAGCTGCGGGCCTGCTGCTGCTGCTGCTGCTGCTAGACTGTGTTCCAAAGTGATATAAACGTAAAGTAACTTTGCACCGGAGCTGCTGAGAGCCAGGTGGATTTGGAAAGGACCCAAATCTGAACTGTGTGTGGGTTTCAATCTTCGTCAGATTGCAGATGTAGACGCATTAACCGACGCGGAAGACTGTGGCAAATAAAAATGATAATTATATATCGGATCGCTGGATCGGCCTCGTCATCTAACTGCACAAGTTAGCTTGTTGACCTTGCATCCTCTTGCAAAACTCATGGAGCAACTACAATTATAAATATCTGACCTTTAAGACTGACCGTTGCTTTTAAAGGCTGCACAAATCATGCAGATGTGCTTCCTGATTAGACAGTCTGGTGAAGCTGCTCCATGACTAACCCGGATCCACCCGGGTATTTTCCGTTGAAGTAGGACGTGTTAGAACATGAGATGCAGCAGGAGATAAAGAGGAGAACAAAAACTGTGTACAAATACTCTCTTACAAGTGCAAGTTCTGCATTCAAAATCCTACTTAGGCCTAAGTAACAAGTGCAAGAGAATTATCAGTAAAATCCACGTTAAGTATCAAAGTAAAAGTACTTATTTTGCAGTAAAATGTCTCCTGTGACTGATACATAATTATATCTGACATTACTACAATATTAATACTGGTGCATCAGTGTTAGAGCAGCATTTTACTGTTGGAGCTACCACTTTATATACATTTAGGTAGTTTAACCACTTTATATACATTTAGCTAGTTTTAACTACTTTATAGTTTAGTCCAGTGGTTCCCAGCCTAGGGGTCAGGCCCCTCCAAAGGGTCACATGATCTTTAGTCATTTTTTGGAATCTTCTCTTTTTTGTTAAATATTAGATCATTTGAACAGCTGTCAAATTAATGTAATGCTTTAAAAAGTTTAAAGTTTCCTTCTGAAATGTGATGGAGTAGAAGTAGAAAGTAGCATCAACTGGAAATACTCAGTACCTCAAAAACTGTCCTTAGTACAGTACTGGAGTAAGTGTTGTTAGTTACTGTCCATCACTGTGTAAAAATACTGGTATTTAGTATTAGATCCATTGGCACTGTTAGAAAATGTACCAGGTTACATAGGTAACCATGGTTCCCTGATAGGGAACTTCAACGCTGTGTCAGATGACGGTATGGGGAACGCCCTCAGCGTGACCGCCTCTGAATCTCTGTATCAAGTAGTCCAATCTTGATTGGGTTTAACGTCAACATGTCATACACGCCGGCGGAACCGGAGGTTACAAAGGGAGCTGGCTTTACTGTTGTCATCAGCCTTCTGATCGACTGAAGCCAACCGCTCACAGGTATGCCGGAAGTATGGCAGCGAGACGCAGCGTTGAAGTTCCCTTGAAAGAGAACGTACCAGGTTACGTAGGTAACCATGGTTCCCTGATAGGGAACGAGCTGACACTATGGGGAACACAGTACCAACTCCGCCATGCTGAAGGGATGTCTGTCAGAGTGTGAAGCCAGCAGGGCACACTTCAAGACAAGAGAGCCACACATCCCAGATATTAAAGCGGTCTAGGCTGTAAAATCTCACAAAGGTGCGAAGGGAGGACCATCCCGCAGCATCGCATATATCAGTGAGGGGGGTTCCCGACCACCAAGCTCTGGAGGATGCCATACTCCGTGTGGAGTGGGCTCTTATCGACAGAGGTGAAGGCCAACCGCGCACCTCGTAAGTCGAAGCGATAGCCTCAACAATCGACCTGATAATAGAATGTTTGGTAGCCGGGCAGCCCTTACGAGGGGGCCCGAATCACACGAGCAATTGGTCCAAATTGCGCCACTGGGATGTCCTCCGGACATAAATCTCCAGGGCCCTGATCGGACAAAGCAGTTGCAGCCTACCTTCCTGTTCCGCCGACTTTGAAGGAGGATGGAACGCCTGCAGGACTACCGGCCGGGCCACGTCAGTGGGTACTTTAGGTACATAACCTGGCCTGGGACGCAGGATGGCTCTAACTGCGCCTGGAACGATCTCCAGATCAGCAGGAGCCGACAGGGCCTGCAGATCTCCCACTCCCTTGAGAGAAGTCATGACCAACAGGAATGCCATTTTTAAGGCCAGACACCTGTCTGATGCATCGTCCAGTGGCTCGAACGGTGCTGTCGTCAGTCCATCCAGCACCACTGTCAGATCCCACGGAGGGAGTCTGACTCGAGCCGGAGGCATCATCCTCAAGGTGCCACGAAGGAAACTGGTAACAAAGCAGTGCTTCCCAAGCGAGCGGCCATCCACCATACCGTGGAATGCTGCGAACACAGCCACATACACCTTGAGTGTAGCGGGGGAGAGTCCAGCGGAAACCCGGCTTGGAGAACTCCAGCACTGAAGCCATCGGGCAGTAAACTGGGTCATGGTGGATTCAACTGGCCCCATTCTGGCCCACCAGAAACTGGGTTACAGGCCTGGTAGCCATCCTGGACAGCCCCCCGTGGGAGATTCCCGTCAGGAGGGACCTGCTGTCGCAGGGCCAAGGCGAAATATTCCATCCCCAGCCGGGGAGGTTGAAGCTGTGGCTCTTGCTCCTCAGGGGGATCACCTCCAAGTTGCCGGTCTCCCTACCAAGATAGTTGAGACCATCTTACACTCTAGAGCCCACTCCACGGGGAAACTGTATGCGGGCAAGTGGAAAAATTTCACTACATGGTGCCAAGAGCAGCAGCTGGGCCCCTGTTAGACGAATCTTCTCTAGAATCCCTGGGAGCAGAGCAATCGGGAGAAATGCATACAGCCGTAGCCTCGGCCACGGCTCCACCATGGCATCCAGCCCCAGGGGCGCTGGATCTACAAGGGAGAACCACAGGGGACAGTAAGCATTGTCTGGGGATGCGAACAGGTCCACTTGTGCTCTGCAGAATCTCCTCTATATCATCTGCACTGTCTCGGGGTGCAATCTCTGTTCCCCGGGCCTCGGCCCCTGCCTCGACAGGATGTCTGCTCCCACATTGAGGTACCCAGATACGAAAAGTGCTCTGAGAGAGAGCAACTTCCTTTGGGACCACAAGAGGATCTGGCGCGCCAGTCTGCACAGAGGGCGCGACCTCAGACCGCCTTGTCAATTTATGTAGGAGACCACCGCTGTGTTGTCGGAGCGGACAAGCACGTGGTGGCCCCTGAGGTCTGGAAGAAAGTGTCGTAAGGCTAACAAGACTGCTCACATCTCCATCTCCATTTATGTGCCATGCTGCGGGGTCAACCACAGACATCAGGCTGTGCGGCCTTCCAAGACCGCAACCCCTTCCTGTGCTGGAGGCGTCCGTTGAGAATGTGCGACGGTGATACACAATTCCCAGCACTGGGCCCTGGGTCAGGAACACTCGTTGTCTCCAGCTGGCACTCTGCGCCACACTGACTTTCTGAGCCAGCATGTAGAAGCTGTGAGATGTTGAAGGCTGAGGTGGTCCACCCTCAGCTCCGGCCTGAGACGTCTGCCAGCGGGGGACTAAACCGCTGCCGTAGCACGGCGGAGCTCCTTCCCATCCTTGGATATGAGGGCTCCACCGACGCCGAGGTCTTAGAGCAGGTCGGCTGGACATGACTGCACAACCGCCATGGTGTGCAGACATGCCCAGCCTGACCCGCTGCCATGTATGCCTTGCCCACTAAAACGATGTAGTGCGGCAGGGTCTACTAGGCAATGTTGGGGTCTTAAGAAGGGACGCTGCCTCCAACGCGAAAAACGCCACCAGCGTCTCCCCGCCCTAGCCGTTTACCTTGCACCTACTGATCGACGCAGACTGGCGACCAGTCGGGCTAGAAAACCGTGCACAGTACAGCCTGGACCAGGACTTCGAAACCTTGGTGTGGAGATCAGGAGAACGGCAGGTCCCAACGTGGGCGTGGAGGTGTGGCTAGAAGGAAACACTCACCAAGCTTACTCTGGCGATAAGTGTCCTGCTGCTCCACTGGCCAGGAAATATTGCGGGCTTCCGGCCCCGAAAATGGGTGGGAATTAGCGGATGAGCGCGTCCTTCTGTTCTTGTTCACCACCTCTGCAGATGATCCAGAACGCGGCGGCAAGAGTGGTCTTCAATGAGCCGAAGAGAGCGCACGTAACCCCTCTCTTCATTAGGTTACACTGGCTCCCTGTTGTCGCCCGCATCAAGTACAAAGGGATGCTATTGGCTTAAAAGACCACCACTGGTTCTGCACCATCATATCTTTGCTTGCTCATACAGACCTACGCTCCTGCCAGGTCCCTGCGCTCTGCAAAAGAACGACGCCTGGTGGTACCATTCCAAAAAGGAATAAAATCACTCTCGCGCACCTTCTCTGGATCCGTTCCACATTGGTGGAATGATTTGCCGGCCTCTACAAGATCAGCAGATTCTGAAGCCACCTTTAAAAAGCACTTCTGTCGGCGTGCGTGACCTGTTGACGTTAAACCCAATCAAGATTGGACTAGTTGAAACAGAGATTCAGAGGCGGTCACGCTGAGGGCGTTCCCCATACCGTCAGCTGACGCAGCGTTGAAGTTCCCTATTAGGGAACCCAGCAGTTAAACACAAGAGTTAGGGCCAAGCAGTAAGACCCAGGCGCAGGTTCGGCAACAGAATTGAGTGACTTTACTCACCTGAACAAAGACGAGACACTGAACTCAACAAAGACACAAGGGGAATGTATAAACCTGCAGGCCAAACCATTTAAAGACATGAGGGGTGGACACAACACACTGAGTAATAGAACTACAAATAAACACTAGATAGTTTGCTTCTAACTCAATATTAATGTTGCAAATGATCAACAAAATAACTCAAAACTATTCAACTTACAAAATAAACTGTAAAATACCCGAACTAAAGGCTCTCTCCACAAACCCCCCTTGCTGGTCCAGGTGTTTGTATTTAACACTGCTCATTGCACCAATCAATCTTTTACATGGCCAGACGTCCCCTGGACCAGCAGTTCAGTACTCAAAAATGATATTAATGCAACTTTAACATAACAGAACTTTAGTGTTGACGATGCAAAATACCCCCCACCCCCCACCATGCTAGATACAACATGATAAACAGCTTACAAAAAGAAGTAGAAAGAGAAACAGACAGGACTTTTCCAGCCACAGACATTTTAATACTCTACACACATGCTGACCTGCAGTATATTTGTGCTCAAAACAACTGAACTGCATTTTCCTTATTTTTAATGCAGCTCTGATGACTTTATTAAATTGACTATTTCTTGTTTTTAGAATTTAATTTAATCTTGATGACCTCTATTATGAGTGTACTTTTGTTTTTTTCTTTCGTTTTTCTTGCAGCGCTGTCATTGTTGATCTGTTCACATCGACCAATTGAAGCCCTGGCTGGTGGTGATGTCATCCTGCCATGTCGCCTTGAACCTGCCGTCAGTGCTGAGTCAGTGGAGTGGACCAAACCTGGTTTGGACCCAAAGTACATCCATGTTCACCAAGATGGACGACTGTTGTTCGAGCAGCAAAATCCATCGTATTATTATCGTACGAGACTGTTTGTGGATGAACTGACGAGAGGAAACGTCTCCATGAAACTCTTCAAAGTGAAAATCTCTGATGCAGGAGAATACAAATGTGTCCTTCCCTCAATGCTGGAGGAAGCTTCCATCCAGCTCATTGTTGGTGAGTCAGACAGTTTTGGAAAAGGCCGGACTCAGAGATCAGCGACTGAGCTAACTCAGTATTTTCATTACTGAAAGGTTCTAGTGGGCCGCACAACGTGGAAGCAAAAAACTTTACTGGCTCATGTTCTCGCCACCTTTTGAGTCTAGTATTCAGTTCTTATTATAACTAATGATCTTGATGCCTCCAACTCCTAATATTTACAGTAGTGGATGGAACTGCGCATTCATTAGCATTTTATTTTCCGGATTTTCTGGAAATTTGGTTAAAATTTGCGCCACATTTGGACGGAAACTTGGCTACAGTTTCATATAGGCCTGTGCACTGTGTACTAATAGAAGACTTTAAAGTTATTTCTCAATTCAAGCCATGCTAGTTTTAATCAATATTGATGCTGCAACAGGAAGTCTAAAAGCGATGTTTGCTCCCCAGGAGAGGCTGCTGTGATTGGCTCGTACGAGCCAGTTAAAGTGGGGGTCGGTGATGACGTCATTCTGCCGTGCCACCTGGAGCCCCCGTTCGACGTGACGACTCTAACGGTGGAGTGGGAATGCAATAACAGTTTTGTCCACGTCTATAGAAATAGGAAGGATGATCCAGATTCTCAGGACGAGAAGTTCAGAGATAGAACATCTCTCTTCCACGATGAACTGTCCATCGGAAACATTTCACTAAAACTGACCAACGTGACTGAAAGAGATGCAGGAAATTACACCTGCTTTGTTCCCTTCCTGGAAAGTCAGGTCAGGAAAGAAACCGTGACCCTAGTCGTTGGTGAGTACAGCTAAACTTAGAGACATTAAAGTTAAATAAGTGAAAACGTTACAAATTCCTAACGTGTTAAAAGTATTTTAACTGTTAAACAATTCACACAGTTACACCTTGATGCAATTTTTCAACAGAGTCAGTGGAGAAAAGCAACCCAGGAAATCAGACTAATAATCGCAGTAAGTAAATATCTTAAGTTCTATTTGTCAGCTGTCACCTGCACAACATTTCCTGATGTCACAAGTTGACTTAATATGTCAGCGTTGTGTTCAGAACTCAGGTATTACAGGCGTGAAAATGTACTTATATTATTTTAATGGTTTTTTTGTTATAACTGTGAAGCACTTTTCAACCCAAATGAACCAACATCTGATCAGCTGGTTCAGTGGTTTTCTCGGAGAGCTGATTGGAGATTATTCTAAATGGTAAAACCGCAATGAAAGAGGTTAACAGACGGTGTTGGAGGGACGGACTCGACGTTTACATAGTGACCCTGAGCAGGAGAAGCAGGTGTGGAAATCAGATGGATGTTATCTTGAAAGCCCACAGTGACGAAGAAACCTTGAATTCTTTGCTGTCTTCTTTCAGGTGGTGACGCTGGTAGTAACATCTGTGCTATATTTGGTATTGTTGCTGCTGCTGCCATTGTTTTATTAACTGCTGCCATCGCTGGATGGAAGAAACGTGGGAAGATCAGTAAGTCACAAATTCCTTCTCTTTTATTTCCCCCATTTAAAAAGATGCATTCACAACTGTTAAATCTGTCTTCAAACAACAGTCAGGTGTCCATATTTACAGTGTAACAGGTTTTTCCTGC
>CM022475.1:18774765-18813255 GCA_011952105.1 Coreoperca whiteheadi
TCTGCTGTAGATTCTGTCCCCCGTCACTCACACTGAAGTCACATTAGGAAGGAATCTTCTAATGATGCGTATGAACGGGGGGGGGGATTATAGGTAGCGAAACCCGTCGCCACCATAATGTTTGAAGACGGACTTCAAACATTGTGAACTATTCTTTAACATTTAGGTTAATGAAACTATACACTCTTCAAAACTGACCTGCATTGGAATCAGTAGTCTGACCTTCGAATAAACATATCAGGGATGTTTCTTGGTGATTTAAACACATTTTAAAAGAAAAGAGTAAGAAACATTTGCATTTTAGACAAACTACCTCTTTTCTTCTGTAGCTGTGATCGTTGCGTTCTGCTATGTTGCATTTTACTTTACTCGTGCAGATCTCAAACTCTCAATGGGATTTAATGCAACTCACTTACTTCAGTGTTCTTACTGGCACAAAGCCTATACAGACTTTACTGCAGGAACGTTGCCAATGTTTACTGATCTCAAGTCGCTGTCAGTTGTCAGATAAGATGAAGTGGCTCGTAGACCTGAGTGACACCATCTTTATCCAGTTACATTATAAACATACACAGCTGGCGACTCTAGCCACTTTCAACCCTCTCAATGGGATTCAATGCAAACTGCAATGTATTACACAAATGCCAACGCATTTTTTAAAGCTGCTTCACTAGTTTGATTAATGGCAACATTTTCACACACGCATACTTTAAACCAGAACACAAACTCTCCCTGCTGCTACGACATGAAAGAATATACAACATTTGAATACCTGCTCGAACACCAGGTGATTATTTGAATAGAATTTACAAGATTAGCATTTGCATTTAAAAATGATGTAGACCAATTCAGTGTTTCTAGGGAAGTTCATACTGTGTAAAGAATATAATAAAACTCAGACGTTTGACTGATCTGCTGCAGCTCGACCTTAATGTGCTCTGATTGGTGCTCTGGTGTTTCTTAATTAAAAAAAAAAAAAAAGTTTCATGTCCATAATTCCTGCATGATTCTGTGTGTGTTGTATCAGCGTCTGATGTTTTGAAAAGTAAGTACACAAAGCAAAATAACCTTTCTGTGTATCTAGCCTTCCTGCCGTACCAGTCAGAAGCCTTAGAATAACCCTTTTCACGTCCTATTCTGACTTTTCCTCCTTTCTCCTTCGCTGCCTCAGACAGACGCTTCTCCTTTGTTGAAGGCTGCCATTTAACCCTGACTGCCGCTGAGCTTCAACCGAGCGCTTTCACTCGTCTACACTTCTACAACCACATGTTGACCAGAGGGGTCGAAGAACAGGAAATGCTCCTGAGCCATTTTGGAAGCCGCTGACTAATCACCTGTTTTGTGTCGTACAGGTTTGTGTCCAGGACGAGGCGAGGGAGGACGCAACGGGCCAGGCGTGGTGGACAATCAGGGGGACAGACCTGAGGCAATGGAGCTTAACAACGAGCCAGGCGTGGGGGACAATCAGGGGGATAATCCTGAGGCGGACAGACTTAACATGGAAGATCCCAACGACTAGGACCTGATAATAACTCTTGGATCGTTGACCCACCTACCAACTGAAAAAAAGGATTTTATTGCTCCAAATATTTTTAGCCCCCCTACAGTATGTCATGTCGTCAAAAATGACGACAAGAATTGTTCTTCTAATATTTTCTCTATCACACGGCTATTAGGAACCTTTATGTAAGTATTTAAGATTGTCATGTTTTTTATTCAAAGTCGTGCAGGTTACTTAAATGTAGTGATTAGTTACAATTACTAGTTACTCTTTTCAAAAGTAATTAAATTACTTTACCAAGTACTACATATAAAAGTAGCCTAATTAGTTACTTTGAGCTAGTTTCAGGAAACACTACGACATTTCAGAATATGGAAAGGGAGGGACAACACTCCAGTCTGTTTGTGGCTGGACAGAACCCGAGTCCCTGGCGACAGTTCATTGGTCATTTCCTGTTTGTGTAGCCTAGCCTGAGGCTGGCGGCGGCGGCGGTAGTTGCTGTTGTTGCTTTTGTTTAAATATGGCGAACTGTCATTTTACGGCTCAGTGTTGTTCGGTTTGCCTGAGCTGAGTTAGCTATTATCAGTGGCTGTTTATTTCACACTAACTGGCAGCTATACCACGTGACCCAAACGCCGTTACACTGTTGGCTCACACGCCTCGCTCGAAGCAGGAACCAAAAGTCAGACACCTCGCAGAGATAAACGAAACAGTCTTTTTGGACCCGTCAAAACTGCTAAAATGATTAATGCACAATCATAATATTTTAGTAAAAATTAACGCTTTTATTCCGCACCTTTCTAAAAGCTCTGTGGATGGAATTTGAAAAAAAAAGGGCCATATAAAAATGTTATTAATAAAACCTTTAATGGGGATCCTATTAAATTAAGTAAAAGCCGCGCTGCAGTGAATAGTTTCAGTTTGCTATTTTCTGTTTCAAACTGCAAACTTCACTTTTTGTTAGCGTTTGTAAAGTGTCTGTGAAGAACGTGGTGGTTTGTGTTGGTAATTGTCATTCTTGTGCTGTCCTTTTTTTTTTATACTTTTAACCATTAGTGAGGTGTCTGTTCAATTTTTTTGAGACTAGTTGCATTTTACCACTGTTGCACACATTTTCTGGCAGCTCTTCAGAAGTGAAAATGACGCCCTTGGTAATGCCTCGCTGTGGATACGAAATGTAATGAAAATGAACGGTCGCCTGCCAATCGGAAGGTCAGCAGTTCGATCCCCCGGCCATGCGTTGAAGTATCCTTAAGCAAGATACTGAACCCCAAAATGCTGCCTTCTGTTTGTGAATGTTCTCATATGTAAGTCGCTTTGGATAAAAGCGTCTGCTGAATGACTAAATGTAAATGTAATAGTTCACCGTCATTGTATTAGTACCGCGTTATATTACTGTGCTACTGCTGAACTAAATATATCACTGTAACGCCACCCAACGCTCCTGAAACCTGTTTTTACATAAGCTTCCCGTGAGAGTGGCATGGCGGTGCAGCACCATGGTGTCAGGTTTAGTGCGGAGCTGTAGTTTCAGTGATACTGGAGGGTTTTGATGACTGGAATTTAAGATGTACCTGAGGCAACTGAGTGCGCTCAAAAAAAGGGGTGTGGGGGGGGGGGTAATGAAACGCTTTTAAAGACTCATTTTAGGGTGGCATTCTTAAAAAGTTGCGTGCATGTGAGAGTCAGTGCTAATGTGTGCGTTTGTTTCCTAGTTACATTGTTGAACCACTATAGTTGTTTTTTCTATTTGTTTTTCTTATTGAGCTTCTCTTTTTTTTTTTAAGCGTGTTCTGCATGTGATGTCATGCAGAAACTGTGGTTGTTGTTTGTGAATTAAAAGGTTTTTCTTAAAGTTTACGTGACATTTTTCATTGAACCATTGTCATTTTTCTCCCTAAAAGTCAATTTACTAAAAAGCCGACTTTTAGGCTTTATCTGTTGTTGTTTTGCACAATTTTCTTTTTTCCTATTATAAGCCACTGCACCAGTAGGACCCATTTACCCTAAACTGCAGAGTAACACAGCCGTATCTGGGGTGAATTTAACCTTTGAGATAGATTTAAACATATTGTCTTAAAATCTTAATTTTCTTTTTAAGCAGCCATAGCAGATACTCTGTTTATCCCCTTCCACATGTAGCGAAACCGTCTTGAGTCACTTTGCAACATTGTCAAACAACAACAACAACAACAACGTTTGCCTGGACTTTATAGTCCCTGACACCTCGCACACGTTCGCACGAGGGAAACAACTTTTTACCATAAACCACAAACACATCTCAACGCAAATCGCTTCCGTTTCCTTATCGAGCGTTCAACAGCAGCATTGAAGCATGATGCAGGGCACTCGGTTTCAGTTACAATCCAACCCTACGGACATTTACAGCATGCTCATGCTCCAAATGAGGCTGAACTTAGTAAATATATCACTGTTTTCTGCTTTTCTAGTTTTTATGAGAACTTTCTTTTAGATGATTTCTGATATATATTTGATTTGACTTCTGACGTGTTGCATTAATATGGACCAGGATGTTTCTAGTTGTTTTCGCCTTTTCTATAGAGGCACGCTTTGTCCTCCACGCCGGTTGTCCAGCTCTGCTCTGATTGGTCCAGCTTGACTCTGTTGACTCCCAATCACAACCACCTGAGCGATTAATCCGTTTTTTGTGTCTATGTATTGGTTGTTCTGCTTTGTGCTGGAGATTTGACTCGTACGTGACGTTTTTCCACGGTATCCAACATTTCCTCCCTCATTAAATTCATTTTGCTTCAGCACAATGACACATTTGAAAAGTCAAATTTACCAAAAACGCCACATTGTTAGTTTATATGTTGCTAATTAGTGACTTCATGATCAGTGTTAAACTGCACTGCAATGACAGTACAGCTGTACTCTGCCAAACCTGCAGACTTTGCCTTTAAAAAAAAGTAAATTTAACACAATTAAGCAGTTCCTAAGTTTTCTCATCTCCTTTTATTTTACAATAAGCATTTTTATCCCATAAAGTAATATGCAAATGTGGCTGCTTATGCATGAGCAACAATGAAGCTCACTGTTTTTGAACACTGGGTTTTCACCAAACTGTGCAAAATTCAGCAGGCGACAGCAAAAAAGAAAATAAAAAAGAAAAGTTTACATTTAAAATTGAAAATCAGCGATAAAAAGGAAACAGTGCGAGCAGAAAGAGAGAATTTGGGCTTGAGACATAACATGAAAAGGAATTTGATCTCATTGCAGGGCTCCTTACGGTGGCCGACAAGGGCAAACGCACGGCACCTTAAGAAAACACATGAACATAAAACAAAACGCAAGCAAATTTAAAAAAAATGAATCGTCCTTAATTTGACAACACGTGCGCAGCATTTAGAAAACATGCTGCAAATACAGAAATGTGCTGCATAAAACACAGAAAAGACAACAGAAGTGTTTCCAGAGGACACTAAAACGGTACCTCGCGGGAGCGCGCAGACTCAAAGAAACGTTAGTAAAGCATGTTTGGAGCTCAAATTTTGAAGGAAATTGAATTGTTTTTTGGAAAACTACTGTTAATCAGATAATAACCCTTCAGATACATTATAGGTACAGGTATATTGCCATTGAGCTTACAGTATAAACAGAACAGTATGAGTTACAAATGAAAAAAAAAAGTGTGTTTCTTAATCATTAATGAGTGGAATACAGACCTGTTTATTGCCGTTTACAGACATTTCTGACAGCACGAAGGAAAAAATTGGAATTGCAAAGGTTTTTGTATTAAAAGACCTGTTAATTTGACAGTGAAAGCACCTTCCAGTTTAGTGCAATTGTCCAAAAGATGTTCTACGTCAGTATTTCAATGAAGTAAAACAATGTGAGTAGACAGAATTTCAAAGTCGTGTGTGTGTGTAATAACTATACTATTCTTGCGTGTAGCTTGAAGTATGTAGTAATTAATAGTAAAATATTTAAACTATTACATGTACATTTATCAACGTACAAACATGTAACTGTGGTTTTAAAATGAGATCGTTGAACAACTTGAAACTGCGTTCGGTGCAATAGCAGCCTTTTTACTGTATTCCCTGAATGCCACACTGAATGCCACAGTTGTAGCGCCGACGTTTTGCTACTTTTCCTGAATTTGTCTCGAACGGTAATCCATCACCATTTTCCTCATTTCATTGGCGGGTTTAAGATCGGCTTCGGCGAGCAATTCTTTTGGGTCACCCTTTGGATCATGCTTGTCCCTGTAAAACAATAAGCAGTTACTAGAAAATACGAGGACGCGTGGCAGATTTTGAACCTTGGCGGCCTTCTTTTTAAGACGGTCGAGGTTTCAGGCTTACTAATCAGCACATCTGTGACTATCCTTACCATGCAATGCTCTTCTAGTATGTAGGCTACTGCACCGTCGGGGTACATTCACTAGTGACACCCCCCAGTCCAGCGAAGCCGTGGTAGCTCTCTATCATTCGATATTCTAATGTTGGGTCCACTTGATTAGTCTGCTACCACCAGGGTCACCGATGTGCTTATTTTACATTCATTTCATGGCAAACTCCACCCAGCTGATATGAACCCAGCGTATGCCGGGAGAGTAATAAGTGGACCCACTCTCGCGCTGTGGGTCGAGTGGTAACGTTACTGGTGGAGTTTCGCGATAGAAAAATATAATTAAATATTTACCAGCTCTCAGGAAGAATGATTAAACTAAGCGTGAGTGCCATCTGAATTCTGAGAATATGATAAAAGCATGTAAAAATGGTATACAAATCCTTTTTTTTTTTTTTTTTTTTCTAATGGGACAATATTAATGTCGTGGAACGGCCAAGTCAGAGACCAGATGTCAATCCAAGAGAGACTTTGAGCTGGACTGAAACTAGGCCGATCCCCATGTAGCCCGACAGCGTTTGAACAGCTGTTAAAGAAGAACGCAGCAAAGCTAATAAAGGCCATAATGCTGCAAAATATGCATCCACTAAATGCGGACTTGGAGGGGGTGAATACTTATACAAGCATATACACATTTTATATTTGCAATTAATTAAGATCACGTTTGCGATCTGTAGATCTGACGGATTTAAAGAAGAACTGGTCAAAATAGTCTGGAGTTTAGGTCTCCAGTACGGGTCATTCTCCAAAAACACAAGATCGTACACTTCCAACAATGCAACTCACTGATCTCTTTCATTATGCCCCCTTGTCCCCCAAATGCTAACTTCTTTCAAACGTCACACCTCCAGTTTGGCTTTCTGTTATAAATGCTGAGTGCCAATGAATTGGTGCTTTCTTTTTTGTGTTTTTTGTTTATCTGGTTATGTTACAAAAGCACACACAGAGGTCAACACCGGAGAGGTATTCTTATTTGTGCTCATACTGACTTCACAGTGTGTTGCGAACAGTATAAATGTTCCATGGGGATAATAAGAAAATGAAACCCATACAAAAATAAAACAGACTTACAGTTTGAGGTGCTTTTCAATGGCCTTTCGTTCGTACACTCTCCCGTATTTCGTTTGCACCGGATCAACAAACATCTTGCTGCTGAGTGGACAGATTAGATGTGGGGGGACAAGCTGTTTCCCAGGATCCACCAGTTTCTTGCAAATCACAAGTGAAGACAGTAAATGTCTGCATGTCATTCTAATGTCAAAGTGCACTGAAAACGTGATTCAGCATAAAAATAAAACGGTAACATGCAAGTTTTTGTGCAACACTAATATTTGAACCCAGGTGGAGCCCTCTAATGTGGCTTACAACCGTATTGTTAATTGAATTCAGAGGGCTGATACATATGTGATCTGAGCACTGAGTGTATATAAAGGGAGTGGGCAAAATAACGGTATCACGCAATATGACATCATAAACTACAGTCTAAACAAAATGTTTTATTCTTCACAAAAGGCAGCAGTTAAGGTAACAGTGGTATTGCGGTTTCTTACACTGACAGGTGTTTATGTAATTTATTTTCAGATTATTACAGTGCTAATGTACTGGATTGCTTCATTGTTGCTGTAAGTGTTCCTGCTGTTGTTCATTTACCTTCTCCATGTCATCCCGTGACTGTGCTGCAGCTTCCTCTGTGTGCTTCTTGGCCTCCTGTTCGTACTTCTCACGGCTCGTCAGAAATTCCTCGGCCAGAATGCTTCCACAGAAAAAGACACATTTTTCTGTTTCATTAAAAAACCCTCAAATGATTCATTTATCGCAGCCCAAATCGATATGTTGTTTTTGTACTTTGTTTACTTTACACAGTACGGCAGCATTTTATACTGCACACGCAGGTCAGCTGAAAAAAAAAAAAAAAAAAGGCACAACTTTTATTTTGCCTCACATGAGTGCCATCAAAATCTGGCCAAGACACCAAAAGTTAAGTTTAAAGTTTGTGGCCCCTACAGTTTCATGACGATGTGATATTTGCACACGGAAAGAACAACGGCAGCAACACGAGACTGAGAAGGCGAGGCTGGTTAAAAATAATGATCCGTGTCAGGTACTGATACATTAATATAAAAGACAACGTGCTTCCCGCACCATCAAACCTACACAGGAAATTTGTCAATGACTATGCCTATTATATTGCTCTCATGAAAGCAGCAGGGTATGTATTATTCAGCAGAACTGCATGAAAAATGAAAGCAGTGCTGAATTATTTAAACTACTTGGCGTACTAGTTCACCAGCATTTAAAGTCCTGTAGAATATTCCTATAGGGACATATGTGGTTGGTTTAGTGACTTTATTGGGATCTTAAGATACTTGCATGTTTTATTGTCATTTTAAACAGTCTAGAGACTCTCTAGGGAAGAGTGGGAAGAGCAGGCAAAATGTTTGCAATGCACATCTACGTGTATTGACACACCCAGCATAATGTGCGACACTTCCTGGCCTCGTCAGCCTTTTCTGCAAGTTTACCACCAACGTCTTTGTATATGCATAAGTTGTTAAAACCACACATTTTGTCTAAATGGGCTGTTAAGAGCACAGATCCTAAACTGCATGAATATTAAGTTACAGAGAGACCTGAGAAAGCCCTTCACCCCCACCATTAGGGAATGATTTATTAAAACCTTTGCCGATATCATGTATTTACAGTAAAGTGAAAATGTTTTTTTTATAGACGTGTTAAACCTATTTGTGTATTACTTAGTTCATAAACTATTTGAGATGGAGGTTTGAGACTGTGAATCAGCAGGTCCAGCAGCCCCTTGCACTGTTTAAATGATCAAACATAGACAATAAATGCCCTCTCAGTCCCGTGAAAAGGCCTATAAACTGAAACCGTGGGTGTATTATGGGATTGAATCTAACCTGTCCAGTGGATCTTCAGGCTCAGGGATGATGAGCAGTCCATATACAGCATTGAGGATATCTCTCATGGTGATCTGGGCGTTGTAGTTCCGGTCAAATATGTTGTGGCAGATGCGGCCCACACTGTTAATATTACAGTGGTACACCTTTGTTCATGTTAAGAAAATGGCACTGCAATTACATTTCATACATTATTTACAATTATTTAAATTTAGGCTGTTTTATATTTCTTTGAAGCAATGCTTTTGGAAACACTAGCATAGAATCAATCCATTGGCCTCATACACTAATGTTTTATTATTTTTTGATCTTACGTTTGCTCATGAAAAATGCACAACTCTATCTAGTCTTGAGCACACATTACAGATTTTCCTATGTACAAACAGTTTGGAAATAGGAAAACACTGCTGCAAGTCCGTTGGTTTGTATTACGAATGAGGCCGAATGTGTGAAGCTGTTCGCTTGTTTGGCAGGATACAGGTGTGACAAAGCGAACAAGTGGGGGCTTCACTGGGTAGTCCGGACCAAACTGGCAGAACAACTCAAATGATCCTTTCTCATAAGGTGTGTCAGGAGGTCCTTCCATGACAATCTTCCAGAACGCTGAAAAGTTTAGAAATAAGATTGAAAAGTTGACACTTTGGTTTGCCCGTTATCCAACATTGCTTTAAATGAATTGACTGTTGACATGTGAGAGTAGTCTCACCTTACCCTGAACTTGACAAAAGTGTATTGAATGACTTGAATGCATTATTTTTTTTGGGGGGGGCACAAACAAGTACACTGTGTTCACCTACGGGATTCACTGCAGCACCTCGAATATTATCAACACCCCGACAATGGCTGCAAGCGTCTATCATGTGTGGATAGATGATCCATCGTGACAGCACACCATAGATGTCCAAAACAATGTGGAAACAGTTTCATGACGGAACAGCCACTTACTGAAGTCAGACTCTGATGGAAAGATACTAAAGTAGGGATGTGGGTTACAATGCAGACTCCTCAGCTCCTCCATGATACGTTTGTCCTTCTCCATCAATTTCCCGACTTTGGCGTCCCGGATCTTCTGCTTCAGAGCACTAGTTTGAAAGATCAGCGCCTCAGTTTTGGTAATACTTCAGATTGCATCCTGTAACTACGAATTAATCATTTTGTATTTGCCATGCAGCCTTTGAAAACCCTCGGGCTGCCAGAAGACTGGCTGTGAGTGTGACGATGCCTTATTTCTTTTTTTGGAAGGCCCCAAAGACATTTTTGAAAGTGCTAAAACAATTGTCGATGTATCTGTTACGTGACAGACAGAAAATTAAGCACCAGCAACTTTGGATCAAAATTTCTAAATTCTCTGGTTGCAGCTTCTCAAACGTGAGGATTTACCACTTTCCTCTGAACACAAAGCATGTGATCTCTCCAAAGAGTACAACTAGATCACACAAAGCTCAACCTTTGCACTCGACAAATTATAAGGAAGCACAATTAGACAACAAGGTGATCCTCAGCATGTTCCCATAGCCGTCACTTACCTCTCTGTCACTGTCACTTTACTCGACATCTGGCTTGGCAAGACTGTCTCTGGAAATGCATCATACCCACGAGTAGCAGAGATCTCAGTTAAAAAACTCTAAAAAAAAAACAACAAAAAAAACAAAACAAGAAGTGGAAATGAACAACCACATCATTACAATGATGTGGATGCCTGTTTTAAACTGATGGTGTCTAACTCTCTGAGGACTTCAAACAGAACAGTAGACGATAATTGGTGGGCTAACTTTAGTGATGGACGATGGGTCAGCTTTGCTCTTGGGTTTCCTCAGCTCCAAAGAGAGAACAGTCTCGATCTCAAAAAGCTTCAGACCATCTTTGCTGGTCTCCGGTCTGAAACAGCAACCCCCTTGAACAAGAAACGAGTCAATTAAAAAGATTTAATTTACCACTAAAGTATTGTTTCAACCGCTTTAAAGCACTTGTTCATGTCACTGTGAAATCATTGTTATTTTGTCCCAGCTGACAAGAGCCTGTTTCTTATCATTTGTGCCGCACTTTGGTCAACAAGTGTGGTTTTTAAACGTGCCGATAAATAAAGTTGACTTGACTTGATTGCCTCTTGACTAGTGATTAATTACATTAATTGATCAAATGTTATGCAATTGTTTATCTTCCAATAACAATAGTGTTTTCTGACAAAACCGATGGTGCCAGCTCGACAGGCAGTTTCTCAAACCAAAATTCGTCATAGATGAATGTTATCATTCCTTGTCCGTCGCAGTCTCAATAAAACGTTGCTCTTTATCAGCAGCACATCACTCTATTGTGTTCCTGTCTCTACTTTCTCTGGCATCTGCCCCCCTGTCATCCATCCTTCATACGTTCGGTTGAGCAAACCATGCGCACCGGTTACCACAACAAATGTTTTTTTCACCGTATGGCCCCCGAGGGACACTGTACATTTAACGTTTAAGTTAAGAGACGGAATGTAGGTGTGAGATACAGGTAGGACAAGGGTAAAGCTCCTGACCACCTCTGCAGACCCAGGTAAAGCAAAATTCTATTAAAATACCTCTTCTTAGGTATTTATTATTATTTTCATCACATTTGTTTTGGCCATAATTTGTTGTCTCAGTGTGTCTCAGCCCCCTCACTGTCTCAGTGTATTTTTGCCTCTGCTCATCACCTGAACCCTCTCTTGGTGGCTGGCACATGAATACCAGTCACTTCCTCTCCCCTCTGCCAGATTGTCGTTGTTGCATTTTTCATTTCTTTGTTTTTTGATGTTCGCGTCCGTCCTTGAGAATTGAGCGTCCTTTAACACCTGGGTAAAGACCGTATTGCCCTACTCTTCCATTGCCTCATGCCTCTGGTTTTGGCTCCACTTTCTGAATGCCTTGGTATGCCGTATCATGGTTAACATGGAGTTCTGTGACTATAGAACTCGGTTCAAATTGAAAACTCACTAGATAACTCAATATACAAGTAGAGTAACTGTTCTTTGAGGTTTTCATACTGTACCTGTTGCATTGCTGATTCCGTGCAGAACACAAGAAGTATTGCTGAACAATACTCTGTGGAGATTCTGCACAAGATTGTCCTCCGCTTTTCCAAGAATAATTGAATCCACAATGATGTTAGATTTTATAAGGTTGGCAGTGACAACAGCTGGATCGTTTGAGGATCTATGCACAAAGAATATGTTCTCAAGAAACATAATATAATTTGCAGGTGTTTTACATTTTTATGTTTCATATTAAACCGCACCCTACCCTAAACCTGAACATTAAAACCAAGTTGTAACCTGTTTCTAGGACTGGCCTTAATGTCCGCACAATGCAGAAATGTCCTCAGTACAATTGTTCAAAACTAAGAATATTTACAGAAACTGATCGATTATAGTCACCTAACTACCTCATGTTAGCAATGGTATCGCAGGAAATAGGAAACTAGCACAGAGAAGGAAATTTACCCAACATCGTTTCCGTCTGTGAGACAAAGAATGCGAAGTTTACAGTCTGGAAACTTCTTGAGTTTTTCCAACTCAAGCATTCCATGCTGTAGGGCATCATACAGCTTGGTTTTTCCATTTGCTTTAAGGGTGTGCACGTGCTCCTAGAACAGTAACAAAAACAAAACAAAACAGGTGTCTCTATGTAAGGGATAATGCGAAAGAAATCAATACTTTGACAAAGAATATTGATTAAAAATGATCAGAACAGTGATCTGGTACACTAAATGTTTGTCAGGGTTTTGAAGAGGTGTGCTGTATTGTATTTACCTTGAACTTTTCCAGTGTTTCTGTGAATGTATGGAGAGTTTCCACTGTAGAGTCAAACTTCACAAGGCCAATGACATGATGAAAATCATAAGCCTGGGTCCGTGTTGCAAAGTTGTCAAAAAGCTCTTTAACAGCATGGATTTTCTGTATTTCCACACATCCATAGCAATTCTCTGCCATGGATGAGCTTGTATCTATCAGCACCTGATGAAATTAAGGAAATGATTAAGTTGTTTATTTTATTTACTTCTTCATCCAAAAATGAAGCTCAACTTGAAGCACACACTTTATAGCGATCTTGAAGGAGCACTTTTGTAACTTTGTTACACCCCAAAATACAGCAACATGGGTGGGAGGAGCTATGTTCCCAAATAGCCCAAAAATAGTCACTGTACCTGTGCTTGACTGAGGGGTTGACCAGAGTATCATAGTGCCCCTACGCCACACATGCCGAGTTGTTAACATACCTAAATCAAAGGTTGTATCCCCATGCAGTCTCAGCTTGACTTAGCCGACATCTAAGTAAAAAGGAACTTCCCTGATTTATAACATAAATGCTATTTTTCCCCTGTGGAAAGGACATGTCTATCTGACATAAAATATGTCTGCAGTCTATATTTTGAAAGTTTGCTCCCACTGTCTCTTTCTGCATTCAGCCAGATGACATAAAACACATCATTTGGCCGATGGTGTACATCTGGCCTTATATACTGCCTGTGTTTCCTCAATTCTGGAAGATCAGATGAGTTATTAATCTCGGATACATGTTGGACAGTCTCTCTTAAAGGTGGGGTATGCAATTCTAATCCAATACACGCCTTTTTGTCAGATTCAGCAAATATCTCCTCACAGTCCGCTAGCTGTCCATTCTGTGTGTGAAAAGAACTCTGGTGTTTGTACTCAGCCCTGGCTCTGTGAATGGGAAACTAACAAAGTGGCTCGGCCCGAGCCTCACGACACTATTCCAGCCATCATCTGTGTGTCGGTTTACGTTAAGTGACTTGCCCACGGACATTCAGCTTGCTTTCTAGTTTGCCAAGATGTGCTGTTGTTGTGATGTTCGCGATTGCAGCGGGAGAGTTGTGAGTATCGCTGTCTGGAGCTGGTGAGCTGCTCTGGGAAACTGCCTCGTCCTATCTGGCTGTTAGCTTAGCAGCAGCAACTGTAGCGACAGCTTGCTTACCCGCCACCAAGCTAACTTAACTTTAGTTAAATTTCTTTCTGTGTGGTTGTTCGCTCTGTATCATGGTATTTATCTTGGTATTGGATTTCTCCAGAATCGGTTACCCCACCTTTTAGCCTTGTTAATGTTTCCAGCAAAGAACCAGACTAAATTAGCTTTGAAATAGAGGTCTACAACCGTGGATCAGAGCTGCGGGGCTACTGACTTTTTACATCTGCTGATGCCTGATGTTGATGTATGCAGGCTCTAACTCACATATCTCCTGCTCAAAATCTGATCCCACTAAGTGTGACATTTAAAAATGAGAGTGGATCATGACCCTGTAAAGTCATTGGTTACACCCTCTGCAATTTCTTTTTATACTAAGCATAAAAGCTTTTTTCCCTGATGACATGTCTTCGCACAGCTGTTTGTACATACTGTACAAACATCTCAGGTACAACTCCAGCTTGTACAATTTTGGCCACTGGATGGCGCATTGAGCCAGAATTCTTGGGTTTAGTAACTCATTAAAAGATTTGAAGTAGTAGAGGATCAACATTACCATTATAGCCTCCTTTGGAGTCCTGCTTGTGACAAATGAATAGGCATCCCTATGGTCACCAGTTCTGCATGAAAAGTTAAGAAATTCATTAAAAATGCAAACTGAAAAAGTGTTAACATAATAAGAACTGTATGTAAAAGCATATGAGACAACATTAGTTGGGGCATTCTAGTGACTGTTAACCTTAAATAAATGGTTTGTACTGCACATTGCTGTCCTTACATTTTTACATAAACCTCAGTCTTTTAGGATGCGATATTTACTTTGTAGCTTTGTTGCCAATTTGATACAAGAAAGGAAAAATGCTTCCACATTCAAAGCCACAGTATTATAACTGAGGATTTTAGCAAACAGTATAAATGCCAGAATCAAATGATTTGTATATCTATGATAGTGTTTAGGGTAACACTGGTTTAGAATACACAAAAATTAAGTACTCACCTAGCTGCTAATACATCCACATCCACATCTTGGATTTTACCAGCCAGACAATCATACACCTGGATCTTTGCAGGGCATAACTTGTCTTTAGTCAAATAGACACCAAGGTTGTCTGCCAAAAACAAAAGTACTTGTTAAAAAACAGCAACACCAATAACATTACACACCAGGGACGTAACCTTAGAATGGTTGAAATGGGCAATTCTGTAGCTGACCCACCTGTTAAGTGGACCTGTTTTTTCTAACTCCGGCCCACTGTGTCTCAAGCAGAGATGGAAATAATAATTCAACTATTGTAACTCCCTCTTCACCTGCCTCAGCAAAACATTCCCTTTTACAAATGGTCCAAAATTCTGCTGCAGAGCTTTTGATTGCGTCCTCCAAATGGTCTCAAGTGACACCAGTTTTGATTTTCAAGGGACCTTGAATTGAATTCAGGCACCTGCCTACATTAGAGATCTATTGCAGCCCTCAAGTACCAGCGGGTCTCTAAAGTCCTCTGATCACGGTTCGGTTGCTCCTCGATCCGTTTGGACCTTTAAAAAACAGCTCAAGACCCTACTCTTTAGACTTGCCTTTGTGTAATTTCCTATTTACTTCTATTTGAATTTATTTCTATTTTAAAGTGTTTTTATTCTTCCTAATTCTGTATTTATACCCATTGCCTTATTGTTTTTTGTGGAGCACTTTGTGACGTTCTGCTCTTTATTTAAATGTGTACTATCATTGTGTATATTGTCTAATCTTACCATGTGATTAATGTTATTGATTATTACTAATGTTGGAATTTACAGATAGAAAGCGACTTTATATTCACTAGGCAATATGCCATCTCATTATGGTTTCATGGCGTCTTCGACCAACAGTAAAGGATAGTAACCACCTCAGGTGCCTCAGCATTATTTGTTTGAACTGACACAGTGGGTGCATGCAAATATTCTTTTCCCGTTCCATCCCCATTTAATCACTGGATGTCCACATCTTATTGATTCACCAAGCTACCAGAAGAGAGGGTTGTCTTAGTGTTTATTTTAGTAGTGTAGGTGCTCTCTGTGACATAATGGATTTTCAGGTAGGGGACACTGACTTTAGCTGCAGAACATCGAGTACAAGGGCCAAGGCTGTGCTATAGGAAGCATGGAGCCTCTCTTCCTTTGGCTCAGCAGTATAGAGGCATCCATGGTACAGCTGCCTCTAACAGCCTCATGGACTCATGGATGTATTTATGAAATCTTCATCAGATTCAGGAAATTAGGATTTCAGATTTGTGCAGTACCTTCACTCAGGAAAACAAGGCGTGGGTCATCCAAGCCGAGACTCTTCAAAAGCAGTGGTGGAGTCACACTGAGTTGAGGGAAGGATTTCAGATCTTCCGCCATGTCTCCAAAACTCCTCCCCGTATTTATGTGAAAGCTATAATTTAATTGAATGGGTTACTAATTGGTTACTGTGAATACAATGAGAACTTATCACACTTAGGCCTGGTTATATCTAAATATCTTGTATAGGCTTACTACACTAATTACAAAAAATAAATATTGATCAGTTTGGACAACTAAAGTGACAGGTATTACCAATATATAAGTACAGTTTGTACACTTTATGTGGGAATCTGTGTGACAACTATGTTTGTACACAAAGGTGAGTCTTATTGTTGCTAATTGTATCAGCTTTCATGAACACAAAATTTGATAATACATACTTCTGACCAGTCACACTGTGGTGAGAAATCCAAAGATGATATGTTTTGATTGACGGATGAACACTGAGCAAAACTTTCTCGATTTCAGTGGCTCTGTTGAGTGACGTTTCTCGCAAAACCTCTTCAGTGCAGTTTGGAATCTTCTCGCCATCTTAACGAAGGAAAAGAGAAAGTCAAAATATAACGCTCACAACTACACATAACCACCCCAATAACATAGGTGAGAATCAAGTCCAACTGCGTCCAAAGACATTTTTACTCATTAATAAAATGACTCAATAATTGCTAACTTATAAACACTGTGGCATACACATCTGGAACAATTTGTTGAAATTTTGGTAGAAGATGTTGAGGCCATGGCTTTCCTTTCCACCACTACTTGGGACACCACCTTGGTGTAGGTATTTTTCTTAGCATTTAGGAAATTTACAGTTTCATTGTACCCAAATTAAGCAAAAATTCACTGCAATCGTCTCAGAAAAGCACATTTTTGAGGTTTCTCTAATACAAAAAAGAAACCCAAAATATGCATTAAATAACAATCAAAACATCACATCTTTAATATGATAGTGCAGGCGTTTCTGCTCAGATTTCAGTCAGCAGCTGGAGGTAAATTTTAATTTGTCTGGAGGCTAATGTAAAAAAAAAATGTTTTGCAGGTTTGCTCATGTAGTTTTGAACCATAAGACTTTTACCTTTGATTTTCTGAAGTACAAATGCTTTTTCAAGCACACCTGGCAGTCCAGGTATAGTGACTGGATCACAGAAACGGCTGCCTTCACACATCAGATCAATTGGTGCGTAGTTCTCATGTTCTGGCGCCTCTTTCTGTCAAAATAATATGGAATACGGATGTAGGCGGAAATACAAAGAACAAAGGCGATAAGACTCAACAAGTCTATCACTCCTCTGTAATACATTTGTTTTCAGTTACAGGTCACCAAATTTATATTGTATGTTCATGAATATTTAACACAAGGTGGATAGGACATTTAAGCCAACAATAAAATGATCTAATAAGATGAAGGTGCTTTTTAAAATGATGGGCTTCATGGCTGCGACAAATTATAACTGAATACTGATGGCTATTTTAACTGTAACTGATCAATGCAATTACATAAAATAGAGCAAAAGCACTTCGAGAGGTGGGTAATGTAACTGACTCGCAGCATACAATTAGTACTTAATGACAACATCTATGACAAAAACCAACCCCAGATTGATGCATTTCAAAGGCAATGCAACAAAATAGTGATCAATCTTAGAAGTTAAGAGCGTTTTCCATGAGTCTTTGTACAAACACTCTAAATTTCTATTTGCGTTTCCCAAAGCAGAACTACATTTACATTTAGCAGACGCTGTTATCCAAAGCGACTTACATACGAGAACATTCACAAACCGAAGGCGCAGCTTCGGGAGCATTTTTGGGGTTCAGTATCTTGCTCAAGGATACTTCAACACATGGCTGGGGGATTGAACCGCTGACCTTCCGATTGGCAGGCGACCACTCTGCCACCAAGCCACAGCCGCCCAAACTAGAGAGCAAGTGCACATGCATGACGGCTGGGGATATAGTGGTAGCTTGTTTTAATGTTTTTCATGTCAGAAAAACATGATTATCTTTATACAAATTTACCCGCACCATATAGCCTAGGTTGCAGTAAGATGCCTTAATTTTTAGGATGATCATTTAAGGAAGTCACTTGTTAAGACAGGATCAGATCTAGGGGGGCGCTAGGGATTGTCTGCACCGTGTATTGTACAGTAGTTTAAGCACTTAATATTCTCAACTTATGTCCAGTATTTCAGAGATGTTCATGATCAGTGTCCAGTTTAGTGACTGAGGGTCATATCGACTAACACTTAGAGGGAGGAGTTATAGAGTTTGATAGCCACAGGCAGGAATGACTTCCTGTGGCACTCTGTGGTGCATTTTGGGAGGATGAAGGTCCTCCTTTGCTTGACCAGCACGTCATGTAGTGGGTGGGAGACACTGTCCAGGATGGCATGTAGTTTGGCCAGCATCCTCCTCTCTGACACCACCGACAGAGAGTCCAGCTCCACCCCAACAATGTCACCGGCCTTACAGATCAGTTTATTGAGTCTGTTAGCGTCCGCTACCCTCAGCCTGCTGCATGTTATTCCGAGGCTTTTTGCATAAGGTCTGGTGTGACTGGACAACTGGTTGAGGGACGGGGCAGTGGTGGTGAAGGAGTTTGGGAGCGGAATAGTATGATCGTTGCTAGGTTAGAGGGTCCAGTCATGTCATTGGGATGGATGCGGAGGTAAAGCTGTATGTCATCTACGAAGCAGCGCAATGGTTCTGAATAATTTTGCCTAGAGGAAGCATATAGATGGAAAATAGGAAGGGGCCAAGGACTTAGCCTTGAGGGACACCATATTAGAGATACACGGGGGTAGAAGATTTGTTAACAGTGACAGAGAAAGTCCTATCTGTAATGTAAGAGTGAAACCAGTCGGGAGCTGTGCCAGATACTCCAACCCAATGCGTCAACCACACTCTGCTAATATGAATTTTATTAGTCTGCTAATGCTACTAATGTGGAAATACCTTTGCTTCGGACATGAGATATGCCCAGCAGTATGTTGAATACTCAAAGACATCAGGGTCCTCAATGATCTTTTCTCCTTGTTTTTTTCCGAGCTGTGGCAAAAGCTCTCTAAAGAGGATGTACAAGCCTTCAACAACTGCAATCTACAGGAAAAGAAAAAACATATTGTTACCTGAAGAGGAAAATAACATCGAGGCTAATGGTAAAACAAAATGACTGCTTTAGATTAAAAACAATGCAGTGTAAAACACTCAAAACACTCACACAAAAGGTCGATGCAAAGGAAATAAAATTAAAATTACACCATCTTGTATAGTTTACCTTCTGATTCCTGAATATGATCTCATTCCTCAAGAGTAACTGATGCAAACTTTGGGCCAGAGGGTTGCATACAGTCAGTTTTCTTATGTAGCCAATTACATTTTTTAATCCAACTCCCAGACCCTTGTTTTTCTAGAGTAGAAAATATCAGTTAAAAACAAATTACAAACTACATTATGCACATAATAATTTTATAGTACAGGGAGGTCATTGATTCTAAAAGAGTTAAACAATATAAACAGTTTGTAGGTCCTTACTTGCTAAAATTGTTACATTTGTTTTGTGGATTATGATGCCAAAAACAAAATATATCAACAAAAGCATACACAAAGCAGATGAGGCACACACATTTGCTGTTGAACTTACTTTTCCTGTATTGGAAGCTTCAATGACAATTTGTGTTTTTAATCAGTGAAGTTGCTTAGAGTTATCATCATGGTTTTTGTGGCCACGAGTTAATTAGACCGCGCGAATGATTTGTTGAATCTCGTGCGCACGCATTGGATTGGATTTCGTTTTCCCTTAATAATAACAACCGTCATTTAAAAACTGCATTTTGTGTTTACTTGTTTGTGACAAACATGTAAAAAAAAAAAAAAAGAAATCAGGAAGGGGGCAAACACCTTTTCACACCACTGTATGTAAAAAAAACAAACCCCACAAACAACAGGTAAGCACTGTAAGAAATCATTGCCATGCACCGCGGCAAACACGAGCACTATTCAAAGACACCTACAGAACCACCACAGCTCTATACTAAAATCAACTGCGCCTGTGAAGAAGACACTGAAAGGACTAACGCCTTTGCACCTCAACTTCCGCAGTCAAGTCCTAGAGCTAATGGCCATAACGATACACATCTGCACATTCATTGCAGCTGATATGAGGCCAAAATACCATCTCTTCTCCTTCTTGTGAGCTGAGTATATTCTCACACCCCTACTGCTTACAATGATATAAAGTGAAGACAAGAGGACACTGATTCCTTTGGGGGTTTGTTGCACTGAGGGCACGACGTCAGGGATGAAGAATTCTTCCTGGTCTGGAACTTCATTAGAAAATGTGGACAGTGTGAAGTACACTGTTGACCCGTCTGAGATTCCACAACTTTCCAATGTGTTGCCACTGCCATGGTCACCCCTGAAAATATGATTAGTAATAAACACATCAGAATCAGTACCAACAATTAGGGTCAAAAACCATACTCAATTGCAATAATTTGGAATTACTTGTAGTGAAGAACGCGTCCTGGGATTCCACTTTCATTTGCGAGCTTGTTCTTCAAATGAGCGATTGTGTCCGTCGCCAAATCCACCGTCACCTCAAAGTCTCCCTGTATCAAATATTTGAAAAAGAAGAGAGAAAATGAGGTTGAAGATTGGAATTTGAGCCCATTGTAGACTAGTCCATGGTGTATATGCACACGCACGGTGTGGTATCAGATACACTGCAGGCTTCAAAACTGTGACAGGGAGAGAATCAGAGAGAAAGTCTAGCAGAGGACAGTTATGACTCGCAAGCCAGCGACACACATTTCTCCATGTCCTACTCTTCATGCCCTGCGTGGGATATTTCCTACAGCACCGTGCAGTATGCGCTGTGCCTAAACTCACCTTGAGCATGACGTGGCATCTAACCGTATCCGTTCCGTGGGTTTCCGGGACCTCTTGCCGCAACATTTTAGGAGCCGTTTTCAGGTTCTCCTTTGGTGTGAATATGGCATAGATTACATCTCCGTTTTCGATATGTCTGTCTTTTAAAGACCCTGTAGGTGAACAAAATCGAAATGAGCACATTAAATGCTTGGCTGCGCTGTGGACAAAAACAACAACTGCTGAGCTTCTGTATTAGTCACACAGGGGATTTCAGGTGTGCTTGGCTTTGTTTTAATTTTTATTTTCAAGGCATACATTTTTGTTTGTAGAAAAACAGGACAATCCTGGTAAAAAATGGGTGCAGTCCTCATGTTGCTTTTCGCCAATCCATCTGAGGTTGATCTGTAGGTTAGATTGGGCCTCTGCGTCTGCTTTGATCAAATCCTACACATGGCGGCTTAACAATTACAAATATATTTAAATATTGGATTTTTTTCTTAATTCTTCCCATACTTGCCTTCGCTGATATGCAGCTTGGCAAAACATTAATTACATTTTTTATTTTATGCACAAAATGTACCAAAACAACAAAACACTGAAAACTCAAATACATATTTGTATGAAGGCCTAATAACCCTTCAGAAGTCCTCAACTGTGATGCATAATCACACTGAAGAATGACCTTCATGCGTTATTTACTTTCACCCCAGCACTGAATGAACTTACATGTGTTGAAGAAGGGATCATCTGTTAAAGGCATCCCATCCACGGTGTACAGACAGACACCTTTGGATGGACCCACACTTTCAATGTGACAGATCCTCAACATCAGATCTTCAACTGTGTTCTGTGCAGGATCCATATCTGCAAATTCAAAAATGCCCTTGGTCAACATGATATAATGATAGGATCTGATTTATACTGTCCATGGATGTGATACACACTTGGCAGAGGATGGCCCTTAACCCTTGATGACAGAGAAAGCATTGGGTAACAAGACTGAGAGTCATGCTCGCAGCTCTGTGAAGCTTCTTTGGGCACAGTGGTGTTCTGTGCTAAATGCTAACAATGACAATGTTTACATACTGATGTTTAGCAGCTAGAATGCTTACCATCATGGTGAAGCATGTTAACATGCTAACATTTGCTAATTAGCACGAAACAAAGTACAACTGAGGCTGATAGGAACGTCATCAGTTTTGCAGGCATTTGGTTATAAACCAAAATGATGATGATGATGATGATGATGATGGCGTTACGTGAAAAATTATTGCAATTCCCCCTGAGGGGAGGAAAGACGACAGGAGTCCCTGGAATCCCGATCCCAAGGGTTTTACTTGCGGCCAGAAGTCGATGCATGCGCTTCAACAGCACAAGGTTGATTACTTGAGCAATTCCATGCAGCCCTACAAGCAAACAAGCCAGGCTACGCCCAGGAGTAGCACAATACACATTCAAAGTGTTCAGTATTGTGGGGTTAACTTAAGGTTATCTTCCGGCCGCAGCTGTCGCTGAGGCGAGTTCCTGTTTCGACTTCACAATGATTTCCTGACAAACGCGTCAATGATCGCTTTACAAGCAGAACAGATAGACAGTTTAACATCCTAGATTTTCCTGTCAGGGGTCCATGAATGTGTGCATCCATCCAATAGTTGAGGCATTTCAACTACAAAGCGTTCCCCCTCTGGATTAATAAAGTATTTCTGATTCTGATTTCACTTAAAAGCACAAATAACAATAAACAGTGGTGGCTCAGATGGAAAGTTCCAAATTGAGGTGCGGCTAGAGTTTGATCACGGCAATGCGGATGATGGCTCACTTATCCGCAGACCTTTTTCACGAGTCGGGCCGCTAACAGACCGAGTGAGATTAGAGGAGTCAATAATGATTAAGAAAACATTTTGGTTTCGATTCACAGCACACGTGCCCTCTGTAGTCTACAGTAGTCTGGCCAACCACAGCACTTTCTGTCAGAGAAGGTGGCTGATCGTGCCTCTTTTACAGCATTCTGGTACTTTGCCGTGTATCCCTTCACAGTATTGTGCGTCGTTCAGTTTTTTTCAGGGATCAGGTGGGATCAATAAGCCACGGCAGGAGCAATATGGGATCAAGAATGGAGAGAGCGTGACGGCTAAAAGACGTTTAATGATTCATCCATCAAGTATGAGGAGTAGACCACTTGGGGGAAGGTGTCACTGATCAGAGTGAGAGGCTACGGTTTTAAAAGCCAAGAAGAACAGGGTAAAGGAACATTAAAAATAACAGTTTTGTGGTCTGACACAAAGACATCTCCTGACATTCCCTGGGCGGAAACCAGAAGAAAGTACCAGCTCGAGTATGTTACAGCTGATTGTAAAAGGTTGAATGATTCTACTAGATCTAAGAACTCACCAGACATTGGGTAAGAAGGGCAACATACACGGATATTAAAATCACCAAGAATAAGCACTCCGCCATACTTAAAATAATAGATAAAATAATAGATAAAACGTCAGAAAATTCTGTAATAACATTTTGACACACCTTGGTGTGGTCTATAGGCTGAAATACACAGTAAGGGAGACTTAAAACGTCAAATGAAATAAAATTACCAAAGCAAATACGAGAGCACATAAAAAGTAGCATTGAAGAACAGCTGGACCAGCGCCTGTCCGTCAGGGTCGAAGATGGAAATGTTTAAATTCCCAGGGTTTTGGCCTCCACTAAGGCGGTAGGGCAGCCCAGTCTCAAGACATTAATTATGACTGATTTTGTTCCACAGTGCATTTAGAAGGCCATTTTTTTATTTTTTATTTTTTAAATGCCTGAAAATTGACTGCCAAGGTATAACAGTACCAACATTTTTGCTGGGTTCTGTATAAACGAAAAAAAAAAAAAGATAGGGGGAAAAAAAATGGCTAGAAATGTTCAGAATTCTGTACCTCTGATACATTTTGGTGCGGGACATTTGGGGTATGTGTACTGCAGGCTGAAGGACTCCACCAACTTCTTCGCAGACGTGGCAGCTGGCTTTGCCGGAGCTCGGAGTCTGCCGATGGCGTCCTTCATGGCGGAAAAACGATTCCTTTCCACCTGGGTTAAGCCTGTATGGAGACATGTATGCTTATCGTCATTCAAACATTTTAATATGCAAAACCCCGCTGTTAAACTTGATTCATTACGTCCATATGTGGAAATTACACTTATTTTGACTCGTTTTCTATTTGGACCATTACTTGAAATATCCCTTACAGTGTTGAACTAATTATATAAATAAAAAAAATACACATTTTTTTCACCAAACAAATATTGCAAACACACGGAGGAACACATCGGTGGCTTTTAGAGTCATTTTATACAACTATCTTTGGAGGAGCGTTAAAGATGAAATTCCTAAGAATTCACAAACAAATATTATCACAGTACTTCTCACTGTGTGTTTTAGCAAGATCCATGCAAACGCTGCAAATGTGAAAGTAATCGAGTTCAAGATCCAAAAAGTGTGTACGTAAATCAAACCAAGGAAGCATGTGACGGCCCTCGGCAGGTATGCTGTACTCAGATTAGATCATGAAAGTTTCCTGCTCAACAAGTCTCTCTGCGTTTTTCTTATACTCAGTCACACAGTTGTATTAAGACAAATGGGAGCACACGCACATCCAAACTAGAAGAGGGCAGGTGCTGAGCCGAAAGCGAGCGAATCACAATCCAATAAACACCTTGAGCACTGCAGGGCTCCAACATCCACTTATGCATTGCTCCGTGGTTATCATTTTGCATTAACACCGGCCAATTCTTTCTCTCTTTGTTCCAACTTGGCTCTTCCTGTTATTTAGCCCTCCAGTCCAAAGCTCAAGTCCTTCCCATTAAATGACAACTCATGATGTCACGTGTAAATATTTGGTAGTTGCCTTTTCAAGTCAGTAGGTAACTCTTCCGCACATGTAGCGATGCCGCAGGCATGATTATATTTCACTTAGCATTTCATTATGCGTTCACACTCATTTCCACTCCGTATCCTTACCGAGCTTGTTCAGGTCTTCATCTGTTACCCCATCGAGGAAATCTCTTTCGTCTTTCACACCCAACTCAAGAAATTTCATGTAGTAGGACTGCAGTCTGTGCCGCTCAAGTAAGTTGAATATTGCCCCCATCTAAAAACAATCAAAAACACATCAAGAACAGCAGAATATCCCAAATGAAATGCTTCCCTTTTCATAATATAAGAACGTGATGATATTTGTTCCAGCTGTCACAGTTGGACGGTTTCCTGTCAGCGGGACAAACTTACCGCGATGTGTTCAAGATGAAGTGCAACGGTCGTGCCGTTTAGTGTGTTTCCAGCTTTTATTATAGCCTAAGTGTAAGGTGTGGCTGTCTGCTGAAAAACAAGACGAACTTGTACAGGAAGTTGCACACTGTGCCTCTGCCCCGCGGATGTTGTCTGCACTTTATGCCCCTCGTGGTTGCCTGTCTCTTTTGTACTGTGACGAATAAGAGGCAAACGTTGCAGCTGCTTGATGTCAATTCAGTGATGCACCTTTATTCATGCAGTTACGGTACCGGTGCTTGGACCAGCTGACACATTTCGGACTCAAAATTTGAAGTTGTTTTACTTCAAAGCTGTTGTGAAAATTAAAGGGAAACCCAGCTCCAAAGTCAAAATACATTGTAACAGAATATACCTTTATATTTTAACTCTCAAAAACTGTAAATTGACTTTAGCTTTGCTTTACTGAAGCAATAATTTAGTGGGCATTAGCAGTTTGACTTCTTGACAAAAGCAGATGGCAGCAAGCTACCATGCAAGGTTCAGTGTCTTGCCCAAGAAAACTTTGACATGTTTATAGGGGGACCTGGGGATCAACTGAGCGTGTGTCCCAAAGATGCTAGATGAGGCTGAATGTACAGAACAAGGACCAGGAAAGACCGACAGATCAAACACTTTGTGTCGCCTCATGTCTTTTCTTTGAACTTGCCCTCGAACACACCCCAACGGCTACAGCTGACGACGGCCGCCACGCTTGAGAACAAACACAGTGTTGCATGAGGAAGTAAAATCATTAACTTTCACTTTCAAGTCTACAAAAACCAGAAAAAAATGGTTTGAAAATATTTGAACTTCCGAGGTCAACAGTCTTTTTGGCAGAGGACAAACTGCAAAAGGTTTTATAATCTTCTTCTTCTTATTAGTTGTTAGAAGTAGGCCTACTGAATATTCAGTTATTTCAAATAATTAACAAAATGTCTGATAACTTAGTGCTGTTGCTCACTCAGCCAATGCCAGAGTTTTGGTAGCTTAGCTCTCCAGCTAACGTTAGCGTTGGGTAAGCAGCAGTGAGTGACCTAGGCCCGTATCGTATCATATCATTAAAATGATTAGGCTAAGGGTTCCCCTGGTGACGAGACGTGAAAAGGCTATAAACGTGGTAGTAAGTTACATCTCTGTGCTAAAATGTATGCCTGCTTATGCATTAGCCTAGTCCAGGAAACATAAAGGAACAGAAAAGGAATAGAAAACACCATCTTAGGAGGGAGAAAGAAAAGAAGAAAAAAGTTTAAATTTCCAACAGCAGGCAACAAAGTTGTCCTATCTTTGTTGTCAGGTATGTGGTAACTATTATGATATATATGGTATGGATTACTATTATTACCATCTACAACGTCGGCCCACATGTAGCCTACTCGAGACCCTTCTCCGCCTACAGTAGTATGTTCAAACGGTTTGGTGCAGCTGCCCAGTACCCATGCGCGTTCATGACGTGGGTGCGTGAGCACCACTGCGCATGCAGAGAGGTCAACTGTAACTCAGACTCCCCAAACCAACACGCACACCCTTGATTTAATTGTCCTATCACATAAACCGGTCCATTACGCCTCTCTGAACATTAATATAAACCGAAGAGGAGATCTGTTAACTGTGTGTGAACTGAGGAGTTAGTATCCAATGAAATGAGATGGAACAGCTCCATGCATTAATTGAACAAACCACTATTTGGTCACCTCCATGGTCTTGTGTTAATTTACACAGCTTTGTCATTACTGAAACGCATACCGCACCTTTAAGGGGACCGCAGGATGGTGTACTGGGGGGTGGTGTTCGACCGATTCTCGGGGGCTGGTCTGGCAAAAAAAATGCCAGGGCCAATGTTTTGTCCCAGTCCAGCCCTGCGTGGAGGATTGATGGGCTCCTTCGTGCTCCATATTGAGTAAGTGACCAGAACGCGCTAGAACCTTTCCCCCGCCTGATTGGACAGTTTAACGTGCTCTGATTGGATGGTCAGAGAGCAGGGTCCCCAGACATGAGGCTACCACTTTTAAACGTTTAGTTTTTTTGTTAACATTTTAACATTAGCAAGATGTGGGGGGGGAGGGAGGTTATGCTAACCATAAACGATGTGCTGTTAAAGATGAGCTTGTGAAGGAGTTTAGATACTAGAAGATATGTTTATTTATATTTTATGTCTATGTTTTGAAGGCAAAATGAGTTTAGACACAAAAGTCTGACACTGACAACACAAGAGAGGCTTGTTTTCAGTTTTAATATATGAAGATATTACAATCTGTATTGTTTTTATGGCGCTAACATAAATGTTAGCTTCTCCAACTGGCTAACATTTTTTTAGATAGTTTAGCAGGTTTTTTCACACATACATAATATTTAGCTGCTTCTTTTTCGGGACAAAAGACATTACGTTATGTCTGATTGCCTGCAGCCATTTCCTCCATGATGTATTGTGTGTATATACACTGTGTGATGTTACACTGTTACGTAAAGTAGAGTTATTCCCAACGACAGATGCATATTTGCAGTTTCAAGCTTTCAGTTTTACTTGAAAATCATCATCAGGAGCAGGTCGAGGTGTCAGGAAACAAAGGCTGATGGACACCAAGGGTGCCAGCTGATTGCTCAGTTAAATCAACTAGGCTAATGATGTGACAGGCCTATACTGCTTTTAAGCTAGAACATCAACATCCACTCCTCTCAACATCGTGTAAAAACCTCTTAGACCACTCTTCAGAGAAGGAGTGGCATGCTAATGAATCCCACCCAATCTTGTTCCAGACGTCAAGTCTGATTCAACAGGAGGTTTCACAATATCAGAGTAATCTTTGAAATTCATTACGTGAACGTGCAAGAGAAGCCAGAGTGCTGTTGTGTGGCCTGGTGCCAGTGTGAAGGCTGATTCCAGGTAGTATTGGCCTGGTTCTGCTTGCTGCTTGCATGCTATATATACTGGAAGCCAATAACAGACTTACCACATGTCATTTTAAATATGGAGACAAGTATCCCGTGGTGGATTGCAGGTGCAGTGAAATTCATTTACATGACAAAATACTCACAATAGGCCTCTCAATGGGAACTGACCAACCAATGAAAGATGTTAAAATGTCTGTTCGTCACGTCAGTATTGCGCCATTGTCCAGCTCATTCAGAGGTGCCACCGGACCATTTATGGATAATGTCGTAGATGTAAGTAAGGTTTAAGGCGTGCCACGTCTCGGCTGTCACAACAGGGTAAATGCGGGCTCGCTCAAAGCTATTGAAGTCCGTGGACACGCTAACAGAGTAGGCACCCATGTTGTCGATGAGGAGCCAGTCCCCCACGTGCAGCTCAGGAATCCAGTAGCTGTCCGTTATTTTGTCAATGCAGTCGCAGGTTGGACCCCAGATAACGGACCGGTACTTCTGCTCGCTGCTCTCAACAGCCTGTGTAGAGCACAAACATTGAAATATGAAACCCAACATCACACTGGTTATCATATTCTCCCGCAATCTAAATTACTTAACAGTAAGATTGGGCTTAATTTAGAGCCCAGTATCCCAAGCAATGACATCCATGTTGAACAATTCCACACCTTAAGATTTATGTCCAATGCCAACACTGAGTGTCAATGAAGGAAGCGTGCTTTTTTTAGGCTGCATCCACACTGCTACGTTCCGTTTTAAAAAGGGCGTTTTAAAATAAAAATGATCTCCGTCAAGAAGAGCCTTTCAGCTACGTACATTGGGCACGCGCAGGCCTGTGTAAACAGGAAGCAGATTGTCTACTCTGCCCGGGGAAGTTCAGTTAGAGCAAAGACTGCGAACGAAGAACAGCAACGGCGAAAAGTGAGACCAGAGATTTCTTTGTTTGGACCGACGACGAGGCAGAAACAAGAAGGTCAGCAATGGCTGTAATTCGTTATCTGTGTTGAATGAGCAACGGTGGTCGAGGCTGATGCCTTGGCTCGATTCCTTCTGGAAAAGGGACGCGTGATAGGGGCGTGACGAATCCGGGAAGGACACACACAGTGACCGACAAAGACCCAAGTCAAGGAGCGAAACGTGGGCGCCTGCGTCATCGCTTCCAAAAGCCTCCGTTTTCGCACGTCCAGACTAGAACGGAGTTTTCAAACGAAAGCGGGGCCAGCAGCGTTTCCAAACGTATCCGTTTTTGGGGTTCGAAAATGCCGCAGTAGTGTCGACACTGGGTATAAACGAAGCAAAAACGAAAATGTAGTAGCGTGGATGTAGCCTTAGGCAGACATTGAGCTCGTGGAGGTTGCAGTCTGACTTGCATGCATTCTGTCGCAGACCTGCAATTCATGTTTGCCTCTCTATTAACCATAACCACGATCTTTCCCTAACCATAAAAAAGTACCTTAGTTACCTAACCATACCCTAACCATAGAATATTTGCCCTAACATTACATTTCCCTGACTTTGGTAGTCAGTTGGTAGTCACTATGCTCAGATGCGGAAAGTGAGACTTTTTTTTTTTTGTTTTAAATCGTTGGCGTTGGACGCAATCTGCTGTTTTGAAAGAATCGTCCAGTCTTAACGTTTTTATGTGACAGGGTTATTTACCCTGTGGAGGTATGGTTCAAGGTTGCAGTGCGCAGGATCAAAGACAATGCAATTCAGGGAGCCATACACTCCATCATTAAGGTAGTACATCATCAGTCTGTTAGGGCCCTTCTCCTCCTCGTCTGGGAAAACAAAAAATACACGCAAAATAATGACAGTTACTAAAATGGCAACTAGGATCTACCAAATATGCAAATGTTTCATAAAATAATGTTGAAAATTATAATGAAAGTGATTCGTTTTATCCATGGTCCCTCTGCGCAAGGTGAGTAACCACAACCCTGCAAGTCAGGATCGGGCTTACTCAGAGGCTGAGCATGGCTGCCCGCTGAAGAGGAATCATGACGTAGGAGTGCCGTCAGACACATCTGACCGCTGCCTCTTGCATTTAAAAATCAAGATGCATTTAAATACAACCACACATTGCTGGTAACAGTTATGACATCTAGTTTGTGGCAACGTTCACGTGGCTTTAAAAGACATGTCTAAACGTTACCGCAACGTTCGTCCGCATCATCCGTGACGACTCTTTTGGCAATGACGTTCGCTGCCAGCGTGAAGGCTGATTCCACGTAGTACCGGCCTGGTTCTGCGATAATCTGCACCCCACTGTCAGGCGGGAAGAATTCATCCAGTGCTTCATTAATGACTTCTGAAAACTGGGGAGGGTCAAACACAATTGGTTAATAAGCACATTTCGCAGGTGTTACACCTCAATTAATATTTCAGACATTCCCTGACACTTTAATGCACAGTGGCCTACATTAACCAGTATCACTGACATCACAAGTGTTACGCCCCCCTTTGTAACAATAGGGAGTAACGGAGACGATAACACGACAACCAAAAGAAGTCTGAGTAGAAGTGACAATGACTTAGCAAACAGTACAAAAGGTTCTCAAAATGTGGGGCAGGACGGGAGGAAACCCCAACCCTGACCTGGATAATGGAGGTGCAGTACATCAATGAACGAGCACTAGCATTGTATATATAATTTTACCTCTTCAAATGTCTCTCCCCCATTCCCAGAGAAGCCTCCCCCAATGTCCAAGAGTCTCATCTGGAATCCCAACAAATTCTGAAAAAGATATCAATCAGTCATGCCAATCAAAATGTTAGCTGCTGGTGTCCCCCAGTGGTAGTGTCAAGAAATGCACTGTGGCGGAAAGTTATGCACGCTGATTATGCAAATCATGACTACAAAGCTGACAAATAATCGTAACTGAATTTTGCCATCACGATGTCTTACCGCTATGTCAAAGACATGTCGGGAGTCGGCTATGGCCTGCTTGAATGCCGAACTTCCGGTGCACCCGCTGCCCACGTGAAAGCTGACCCCGATGACGTCCAGGCCCAGCTCTCCAGCACGTTCCAGCAGCTTGCCAACTGACACCAGCTGTGCGCCAAACTTTGAACTGAGTTTTACCAGCGATTTGGAGTCATCCACTGCGATTCGGAGTACCAGTCTGGAAAGTGATGCAAAACACTTGTATAAAATCAGGACAAGACTGTACACTAAATGCAGGACCAAACACATTAGTGGTTTTTTAAAACTTACTTGGCTTTGGGATGACAAAGGGAAATTTTTAAGAGTTCATCCTCACTGTCAAAAGTCATCGTGTCTATTCCATGAGCGCAGGCATATTTGATGTGCGACAGGGGTTTGGTTGTATGCGCGTAAATTATTTTATCGGGTGTCACGCCGAGGGAAAGGACCAGCTGAATCTCTCCCTGTGTTAGACCAACCAAAAAAAAACAAAAAAACATGTTTCAAAATGAGCAAACTGAGACGGAAAATGAGACGACAAAGATTGTGGGGAAAAAAAAAAAGAGAACAGAGAGCTAGATTACCGTTGAAATACTTCGTCAGTACCTTGCTAGCACAGTCAAAACCTGTGTCCAGAGCAGTCAGCATCCTCAAAACCGCCGGTGTGTTGTTGCACTTCACCGCGTAGAACGGCTTGATTTGTGGTAAATTAGTTATCCACCGGATGTGCCTCTCAAACATACAGTCTAGATTTGCCACATAGAAAGGCTCTTCACTGTCCTGAATGAGTGAAGCAAAGTTAACATTTTATTTTTTCATTCCATACCCTGCTAATCGCGTTTATATATTAAGTACAGTGTATCTTTAAATATGGGCTGGTTCAATTATCGCTGGTGTTTAATAACCTTTGCATGTATGGAGCAATTTCTAGCTTGATCAGCTGCTGAAGTATCCCCTGTTTTGAGAAGCCTTTGAACTTCTCACTTCCTTTTTCTGCTGTGCGTAGAGAGGCGAAGTCCCTCGCCCTCCAGTGTCCCCCATGGGACCTTATTTAGGAAAAGAAATATGCACGGTAGTCAGTGGCGAGAGACAAATACGTTCTTGATCCTGTTTGAAATTGTGCCATTAATGACACATGATGTTTGTCAATTTAAAAAGATAATTCTGCGAGTCAAGAAAGTCCCAGTTTGTCGTAGTACCATTTAGTTGTGTGTGAAACCCATGGATGTATAATACCTAGATACTGGACCCAAAGCTGGTGCCTATTCCTTCCAATGAGAACTGCTCGCCCGGCGCATACACCCAAAAGGTTTTCTAGCTTCCGGGTTTACGTCCTGGTTTTGCGGCCCACTGAGTGTTTCTCCTGTTTCTTCCTGCTCAGCCCTTAGACTTTACATTGTGATGACACCACTTGCACGACTTTTGGGTGTCTTATGAATTTTCAGAGTCTAATGCTTCTGTTTTACGACAAACTGCGACTTTCTCGACATGCATAATTATCCTAAATAATATACAAGCTTTTAAATTGACAGATATCGCATGTCTAATTCATGGCACATTTCAAACGGGATCAAACTACCGTTGACTACCGTGCATATTTTTGTCTGAAACAAGGTCCCATGGTGGTCCACCGGAAGGGGAGGGACTTCGCCTCTGTGGGGTGGCCGGGTGTCACTTTGTTATTAGCCCATCAGTGCCAGTCAGAGATTAGTATTATAACCAGTGGCGTAAGGTAGTTTTGACAGGCCCCAGTGCAGTTACTAGTTACTTCAGCTGTTGTATTGGGAAAGTAGAGAGGTCAAAGAGCAAGGTATCAGAACCATGGATAGCGTTCTGACGGTCAAAGTTCTGAAAGTGAAAACAAGCATCAAGCAGCCGAGAGCAGAGGAGCTGTCTCCTTCACTGTGGTGCTGAAAGGACCGCCGACTTTAACAAGAGGCTCTTTTGGGTGCAATAACCTCACAAGTGCACTCCTATTTGGTTTAATTTAAAATGAAGCCTAAAGCACACCATGAGACAGACGAGAGCCGCAATATTTAACAAAAAAACCCCACCATGTCCCGGAAACTGGCCACCTACAAGCAGTCTGCATAAACACCATCAAATGATGATTTTACTGTACAACAAACAGCCTTATTTTTTGCCATATATCCTACATATTTTAAAAAAATCAACTCCGCATTAATGGGATCTATGAATATAGCCTGGCTGTATACTGTGTGTAGGGCTAAAATCCCCTTAAAATCCTCTTATTATTCATAACAAGATTAACGATGTATCCCCCAGGGCCATAGGTAAGGGCCTTTATAATTCTCATCACCTATGACTTTTCTAAACTGTGTTTTAGTACCAAAGTGGGCCTCTGGTTCGTCAACAACAGGGCCTGGACATGCTGCCATACCATTATACTCCCCATAGCCTACCTATACACATTTGTCAAGTATTAAAATAATAATAACAGAATGATAATCCTGTAACAAAATTAGAATTGAGCAGGTTAGCTACTTTTTGAAAATGCACATCTCATGAATCTAAACTCTCACAATACTTCCACACAATTATAGATTCATAGTTCAGAAGTGTCTGGAGGTCGCTGATACTCACCCCTGAACCAAGCTCTTTAATTTTATTATTTATGAAATCAGTGACGGTCCTTCCATTGTCTAAAATGTCAATGTCACAATTCTCAGCGGACAAAACATGCATGACTGATCCATTTGTAGCTACTGGTGCTGCAAGGGATGAGAAGCAGTAAAAGACAAAAGCATAAAAAACTAACAGCAGTCACTTTACACTTATGAATATAAAACAAATATTGTTCATGTGAGGCTGGATCACAATAATAATCAGCTTTGTGAAACAGATTGGCAAACAAGGAAAAGGGCCCAAACGCAGACAGTCGCTAAAGGCTGGCGACTTGAACGTTTATTAAAAGTCTTACTGGCAGGTAGACAGGCGGCGAGCAGGTTCAGGCAGGCAGAGAAGCTTGCGGGCAAGACAAAACCAACATGCAACGGGGACAAACCAACAAAGAACAAAGGAAACACATAACTTGAATCCCCTCAGGTAGGGGAGAAAACAAGACACAGGTGGAAACAATGCGGGCAAACAAGGATAGGAAGCAAAACCAACAGACAGACATCTTTCAAAATATAACAGGAACTAACAGAACCTAAACCCAACACCGGGACACTTTGTTTGTCTTTGTTGACAACTATTTGTCTAATATGCCTGGCAAATAATAGTCAACCACCAAAAATGTCGACAAATCATTCATACGCACATTTGCCTCACACATTAAACAAGTTTTTTTATTTTGCTTGTTCATATTTTGAAACCTTGAATATCTCAAATATTTTCAAATTAGTGTAAGTGCTATCAAGGCTGTAGCATAAAATTCTGGGACCTATAGATTCATTCATGGCACCGCTCACACGGCATCTAAAAATAAGTTCTCTCTCGCCGTTCACTACCGTACATATTGTTTCCGAAATAAGGTCCCGTGGGGTGCTCCGGAAGGGGAGGGAATACGCCTCCCCTTACATAAGTATCTCTGTGGGCCCCGTTCCTCTCTTGATCCATCCTTGGAATAGCGTGTAGCTGCCACCATATGAGCTCACCTTGTCTCACGTCCTCAGTCACATTATTAGGAGATGATGTGAGAGCTGCGGCTCCTCTCTCTGTGGCTGTGTCTGAAACTGAGGGCCGTGGTCATGGTGTTAAGCCTTGCTAGGTGATGTTGATATATAACGTTACATGACATTGTTGCTATTATGCTGCTTCATATGGGAGGACCAGAACTGTACACAATTCCATGACTATCCACTCAACAGATATTTCAGTCCGGACCAAAGCGGTGGACCGACTGACCGACGTTGCCGAACCCCCCTGGTCGCACTGCTAGCGTGACTAAAAAGACGGTGAAATGTCCGGCATTACGACTGATAAACAATAAATAAATGTTTCCAGTGTGCAAATATTCAACCAGTTTGACCGTGGTAATCTTTGTGAGTGCAGATACTCTAGTTGTGCTTTTCTGATTTTATTGGGCACGTGCCAAAGGCTGAAGGTCAGTTGGAGTCCCTGCAGTAAGAACCATATCAATTGTTCAGTATTCAAATGTGAAAGATTGAACTTGTAAAAAAAAAAAAAAACCTATTGAAACCATAGACTGCATACAAAAATGGACGACGCGTGTCGACTTCCTGCCACTGAGTCTGCGCAGTAGCGATAGCGGAGGAGTTGGCGCCGCTGAGGACGAGGTCCCCGCCGCAGTTGCGGAAACCCCCTCAGCTGTCAATCATGACGTGAAACCCTGTTTTAAGTAGCGTCAAATAACTAAGTAAAACCAAACTTATCTGACCAAACGAACACTTGAGCATACATCAGTGGGATGAGAACTACCTAAACCGACAGAAACCATCTTTGGGATAAACTTTTATCCACCCAGCTGTTCGGAGTTATTTACGGCTAAGCACTCCCATTTCTCAGTGCCAACCTGAGCCAGGTACCTTCTGAGTTCCCTCTGTGCTGTATAACCAAATGCTATAAATTATGTGAATTCCGTACCTCTGATACATTTTGGTGCGGGACATTTGGGGTATGTGTACTGCAGGCAGAAGGACTCCACTGGCTTGGCTGGCTGTGCCGGAGCTCGGAGTCTGCCGATGGCGTCCCTCATGGCGGAAAAACGATTCCTTTCCACCTGGCTTAAGCCTGTATGGAGACATGTATGCTTGTCGTCATTTAATCATTTTAATATGCAAAACCACGCCGTTAAACTTGATTCATAATGTCCATATGCTTGAAATGTAACCCTTGTTGACTTGTTTCTATTGCAAACATATGAGGAACATGGTAGTGGCTTTTAGAGTAATTTTATACAGCTATAGAGGTGCATTAAATTTTTTCGTAAGACTTCACAAACACATTACTGTATTTTGGACCTATATATATTATTTCACTACTTTTGTATGTATTGTAAGCATGTATTCTGTGCAAATATGAAAACAAACAAACAAACTTAAGTAAAGATCCAAAGGGGGTTATGTAAATACAACCAAGGAAGCACGCGACACTCCTCAGCAGGTATGACACACCATGTAATCTACTCAGAGAAAACGTCAACAAAACCAAACCGGTTTTCTGAATGCACTGTATCGGTGCAAAGTAAGACTGAGGTCTTACTGAGGTCTTACTTTGCACCGATACACACCACACACCAATGGTTTTCCGTTATTGTGGCTTCCAGACCAAAGCTCATGTCATTCACATTAGAAAACGTGTGTACAGCTTTGGTAGTTGCCTTTTGAAGTCAGTAGGTAATTGTTCCTGTTGCACTTCAAGTCTCCCGCACATGTAGCAATGCCGCAGGCCTCAACATGTTTATACTTCCCTTGGAATGTCTTCGTCTTTAGTGACATCAGAACCAGAAGATGCAATTTTAGACTCGCGACTCGCGTTCACACTCATTTCCACTCCGTATCCTTACCGAGCTTGTTCAAGTCTTCATCCGTTACCCCATCGAGGAAATCTCTTTCGTCTTTCACACCCAGCTCAAGAAATTTCATGTAGTAGGACTGCAGTCTGTGCCGCTCAAGTAAGTTGAATATTGCCCCCATCTGAAAACAAATCATCAAACACATCAGCAACAGCAGAATAGTCCAAATGAAATGCTTCACTTTACTTTGCTCCAGCGGTTACGGTTAAAATGTTTCCTGTCAGCGGGACAAACTTACCGCGATGTGTTCAAGATGAAGCGCAACGGTCGTGCCGTTTAAGTGTGTTTCCAGCTTTTATTATAGCCTAAGTGTAAGGTGTGGCTGCCTGCTGGAAAACAAAACCAACTGTGTCTCTGCCCTGGGGATGTTGTCTGCACACACAGGGGCGGCTGTGGCTTGAAGGAAGAGCGGGTCGTCCACCAATCGAAAGGTTGGCTGTTCGATTGCCCCCCCCCCACCCCCAGCCAACACGCTGAAGTGCCCTTGAGCAAGATACTGAAACTGCTCCCGAGGTGTGTGCCTTTGCTGCGCGGATGTTTACTTGTGGTGTTGAACTTTCGTGACTAAAGAGAAAGAAAGAAAATCCTTAAGTGGTTTGTGAAGTTACTTTGCTGTGACGCTGTTGTGAAGTTCAAAGGTAAAACGCAATGTAACACAGAATATTCCTTCACGTTTCAACTCTCACAAACACCGCGAGCTGACCTTAGCCTTACTTCACCGAACAGCTAAGCCTTAATGTAGCCGGCATTAGCAGTTTGACCACTTTGCCGAAAGCTTTTCACCCATTCTCACAGACGGCAGCGAGCCACAAGGTGCCGGCCTGACCATCGGGAGCAATTTGGGGTTCAGTGTCTTGCCCTTGGACACGGACATACGTGTAGGAGGACCTGGGGTTCAACAGGGGCCCCTGAAATAATCTAACGTGTCCCAAATCTAACGCTTTTGGATGAAGCTGAATGTACAGAACAAGGACCAAGAAAGGCCGAACAGTTCAAACGCTTTGCGTCGCCTCATGTCTTTTGTTTAAACCCGAACGCACCGTGTTGTGGACATGCCTTAGTTTCTAACACTCTTTCCTGTTGCTGTGATGCAGCTGTAAGAGTTAGGATTCATCTACAAGCTCGACTGCTTTTACACACACACAGGCTGCATTTCCTTGCTTAGTTGGTTCAGGGAAAGAAATGTGGCCGTCCACATCTGTGTCACTACGTCCCTCGTTCTCTCTCTGTGTATAAAACCAGAGAACACTATGCCTTACTTTATGGGGCCCTCATAATGCATTCCCCCTCCTCTTGTGTCCAATCAGTACTCAGAAATAACTTCCTCCTGCTGTATCTAAGCGGAGGCATTTTTGCGGCTGCTGCGATCCGTTTAGTTTAAACCGGACGGACCACTTTTTCTTTGCTATCATTCATGAAGTGGAACATCGTCAGTGTGGCGGACCTCGTCCCCACTCTCGTGGCACTGATTTCATTGAGCATGACGACGGCGAGACTGGGATTCATTGTTTTGCTCCTCGGTCAAGCTGCCATGGCCTCAAGAGGTGCGTTAGTTGTGTGCTGCTCTAGCAGACAGGTGTCATAGTGTCACAGTGAAACTGATCTGTTTCCAGTAAATACTGAAAGACGGGCGACTTTATGCACACACATGAAACAGACTTGCTTTTTCTTTTGACTGAAGGACGAGTAGTGGAAAAAAAACGGGAAGGTTCTCACAGCATTAGAAAACATTACACACTTGTATTTTTAGAAATGTCGGTATGACTGATAACGTCATTTACAAGAGCGCAATATTTTCCTTATAATAATATTGTCATGGTGTTGTGTTCAGTTAGTTCTTGCATTATTTTGTATACAGATTCTTCTCCCCTCATGTGGTTTTTCTTGCCCTGCTGTGACCCCTGACTGCCCCCCCCCCCCCCCCCCCCCCCTCTCCCCCCTCTCCCCAACCCACCGCCCCCACTCTCTACTC
>CM022475.1:18813280-18833973 GCA_011952105.1 Coreoperca whiteheadi
CCGCCCACCTGTTGCCACTCTTCCTCATCAGCTGTCCGATATATATACTGGCTCGTGTTACCGGCGCTATGCTGCCTCCGTCTGCCGGCTCCTTTGGATTTGCGCTCACCTGCCTGCCTGTTACCTGCATATCTGCGTGCAAGCCGCTGGTCTCTCAGCAGACGTGAAGAAACCACCAGTCACGTCATTTGTTTGCCGCCTCAGTCTGCACTTAGCTCCTCTCCCTGTTTGCCAACACCTGTAACATATAACACGGTCATACAGATTATAATGGTTTGTAATTATATGTAAATAAGATGCTAGAAGTATATAGTAGCCTATTGATGTTTAGTATTCTACTATTACAAACTTTTTGGGTCTTTAAAAGTAAAGTTTGACCTTCAGTTATAAATTCCAAAGCAAGCCAGGGCAAGTATGGTGAAACGGGGGGGGGGTGGGGGCAGCTCAGGTGTGAGAACAAACGCACTGTTGCGTCAGAAAAAAATTCCAACTTTCACTTTCAAGTCTAAACATACATGTGAAAAAATACATTAGACATCGTTCGAGACTGGTTTGAAAATATTTGGATTGTTTTTGCCACAATCTGCGGCGTTCAAATGTCTTTCTTGGCTGAGGACATAATGCACACGGTTTTAATAATGTTATTAGTAGTGACGAGAAGTGATAGTTGAAACGGACTGAATGTTCAGTTTGTTTTAATTTGATAACATTAAAACAAAATACTCTAAAGAAATATCATTAGCAGCATTTAACAACCCACCATGTGTAAGTGGAGGAAAAAAACGTCAATAAATAATAATATTAATAATAATAATAATACAGAGGACACGACATCTGTTGAGTGTTCACAGCATCAGTCCTTTTAGCAAGTGCCCCAAATCCACATCTGTTTACGTTCGAGCCACGGCGCCATCTAGTGGCTGTAGTGATTACGGCGACATGTTATAGAGCAACAGAGTCCGCGCAGGGAGGAGGTCAGGGAGGGTGGATGGATGGGTCAGGTCATTATTCAAGAACAGAAATCAGGGACCTATTTATGTATCTATTTCTAAGTAGGCTAACGCGCCTCCTGACTTTGTTGTCGATGACTGGACAAAAGGTTTGCGGTCTAATGTGTGCCTCCTCAACAGACCCCGAGGTCGTTTGCTCGCCGGGGCCGGTAGAAGCAGCCGCCGGCGAGGACGTGGTGCTGCGGTGCCACCTCGAGCCCCCTCGGGACGCAACAGATGGGACAGTGGAGTGGAGCCATGGGCGCCTTAACCACTGTGTGCACCTGTATCGAGACGGAAAAGACAAGCCTTCGGCGCAGAAGGAGCGCCTTGAGGGCCGAACGGCTCTCTCTCGCGAGGGGCTGACCAGAGGAAACCTGTCGCTGAAACTCTCCTCGGTACGGCTCGACGACACCGGGAGATACAGATGCTCTTTCGCCGCTGCGAGGCTGCACAAGAGTTGTCACGTCAACCTCACCGTCGGTAGGCGCGCTGAAGATTAGGATTCAGATTTTAGAGTTGGAAATACCCGGAATTTGAAATGCACGGGGAACCTTGTTTTAACTTTTTGAAATATGGCACTAGTAGCAAACAGCCGTCCCAAATAGATAGCTACGGCGAAGTAGGTAAACATTTTGGACAGCTAAAAGAAACTTTGACGAAAAGGCCAGATGAGTTTGCATACGTGCAAAGGCAGTCTTTGGCCAATAGTGCCACTCCCTGAACAAAGTCAATAAATTGGAAATATATTTAGGAGATTAATAAAAATGAAAGTGTTGCAGTTACTTTTGTTGATTTTTTTTTTGAACAGCGCCAGAGGGTAAAGGCAAAAGGACGGAGCAGATCGACGACTCCAGTAAGTAAATAACTTGAGCTCTCACGTGAAAACCAGCAGAGCTTGGACACGCTAAGAAGGCCCCCGGGACACTTCTTCTCTAATGCAAGCTTTTATTCCACAACGAAGGGCAACAAAGCCAAATAACCACAGACAACACTGGGCGTAGGGGAGCGAAGCCTGGATAAACTGAGTTAACGCGTTGTGCATTTATGGTATTGTACAAGTCTCTTTTCCCTCTAAATGGGGCAAATTCACCCCATGTTTTAATACTTAAAGATACGTATTCATTCTTTCAGCAGAGAATAAAGACAAACACAAGCAACAAGCAAGTTCTGGTAAGTAAAAAAAAAAAAGGTAAAGAGTCAGGTTATGTTGGCAATGTCAATATCAAATGAAAATGTATATCAACAGGACTAAAGTCTACAGCCATGCTAGCAGTTCTGGAGGTTGTACTTGGACGCAGTAGTGCTTTGTTCTGAAGGCTAACATCGGCTTGCTGACATGCTCACAGCGGTGTATAATGTGGACCCAGAGTCGGGGAAAAAACAAAAACAAAAAAAAGAGAGAGTGTTTAACGCCCTCGCTGCTCTGAGCGCACGACAACTGCGCGTGAAGAAAAGGCGCATTATCGACTCCTCGCTCCCCTCCGGGCCGCGGTGGCTTGACGCCGTTCCTCTTCTCTTTCAGGTCACAAAGTTCCCGGACGCCTTCGCAGTCACATAATCGCCGGGATTGTGGTCGCCGTCGTCGTGGTCGTGGTCGTCATCGCGATCGTCGCAGCCTTCGCGTGCGGGACCAAATGTGACATAATCTGTGAGTTGTGAACTTCTCCTCGCCTCAATTCCCCCGGGCCATTGTTGCGTTTGCATTTGAAAGATTTCACAAGCGCAGTGTTCCTCATTCGCATTAACTTGGAGTCTCCAGGTGCTACGATATAGAGATCAAAACAGCAACAGGGAGCTTGAAATTGAGTTGGGGTGTTGGTTCCTATGACAAACTGGAAAGTCTCTTCACGCGTAGAAAACAGTTTTTCCACATTGTACGACAGGGTCTTCTTTTTCCCCACGATTTTCGCGAAGCCTGCCGTTTATTTGAAACGGCAACCCAGAGCGGAGGCGAAAGAGAACGCGCTCAAGCCAATCTGGAATGCACTGACGCGTGACCTCGTTCTGTTGTTTTAGGTGCATGTCTGCTAGCGTGTCTGGATGTGTGTCAACATCTGGAACTATAACAGCAGCAGCAGCAGCAGCAGCAGCAGCAGCAGCGCGTGGTTCTGCACTGGTTTTCCTGCCGTCCAAAGATTTGTGTCCGGCGACTTCGCAAGTTAGTTTCTGTAAAAAGCGCTCCTGTCAGAACACGCTAGTTGATCAGGAAGACCCAGAATGCACACTGAGGGTCAGATCGCTTTATGGAAGTAGAAATGGCTGCCACTTTTAATGGAGTTCTCTGCAATGTGATGTAAAGACTGTATAGTCTGGACAATGTAGCCTCTTCATTTTGCACACCAATGGGTCTTTACAGGTCTTGGTGAGTTCTACTGCAGTTATTTAAAAATGTTTATTGGCATAGGGATATATTGGTATAGGGACAGGTAAAGGGCATGAAGGAGTACCACACATGCCGCAGCATTTATACACAAAAGTGAACAATAAAATGCATACAAAACAAGGTGGAACAAAGGTAATTTTGCAATTTTGTTCTCTGTTTCTAACACACTGCTGTTTGTTATCTTAACTTTGTTAATAAACCTTTTGTAGCCTGGAGAGATTTTGGCATGGGTACCCTTTTTGTTTGTACTGCTCTGATTTCTCAGTTAAGAGGTACTGAATAAAAAAAAAAGGTATTGCCTAACCATATTTGCTTTCCTTGCCAAGAGTTGGATGAGAAGATCGATATCTCATCTCTGTCCATTTTATATGAATCTCACATCTGTCTGTTATATATGAAGCTACAACCAGCAGCCGGCATAGCTGCGCCTAGCATAGAGACTGGAAACGGTCTGTCCAAAAGGTAACAAACTCTGCCTTCCAGCATCTCTGGAGTGTTGTCGTCACAGCGAGGTGATAGGAGTCCCTGCACCTGACCAAGAAATAGTCCTGCACATAACCCCACGTAAAACCACAACGTGTTTTTGCACCTTGGTTTTTGTTAAGATTAACCGAATGACATGCAACGTGTTAATTAGTGAGCTTTAGATGTAAAGATGTGACAGAGATTACCTGTTTCCAGTCTTTATGCTAAGCTAAGCCAGCTGGATGTAGCTTCATGTTTACCATACAGCTAGGAGAGCGGCATCAGTCTAAACACCTAACTCCTGGCAGAAAAGAAAATACATGTGTTTTCCTAAATGTTAAACTATTCTTTTTGTTACGAGTGTTGGCAAGCAGGGAAGAGGGAAAGGACCCAAACGCAGACAGAACGGTGACTTAAGTGATTCATTGGAAGCCTACTGGCAGGTAGCCACGCAGCAAACAGGTAACATGCAGGCAGATACAGGTCCAAACGGCAGAAATCCAAAAGCAAGGGCCAACATAGCAACCGACAAAGGAATCACAGACTAAATACGCAAGTGAGGGAAGGATAACAATCAAACTGGAGGGGGAAAAAACCCCCAAAAAGACAGGATGTGAAGCTACACAACACATAAGGAGAGGTGAGCATACAAAATAAAACAGGAAATGACCAAACTCAAAACCCTCAAACCATGACACCTTTAAGGTTTACTTTGGTTAGCTTTCACATATTTAGCTAGTTTGTTTCTTATTTAAAGCCACATTCACATCTTGAAGCCAACACTAAACACAATGTAATCAAATACATTAACATTTCCTTGGTACCTCCATTGCTCATAAAAAAGTAGCTGGTCTGGTTGTGATCATTGAACCTAGTATTCCCTACCTCATTAAATAATGACAAATCCATTTACCTTGAAATTACAAGATGCTTGTAATTGGTTATTTCCAATGTAGTTCCACTTGCTGCAAAGCATTTCACACCATTTTCATCTTATATTAAACATGTTTATAGTGCTGAAAACCGTTGGCCTATTTTTTTGTTTTTAAAGTAGCACAATGTCCCCTCTTTGCTTCCACTTCTGAGAAATGACTCTCGGATAACCTCACCACAACCGACCCACACGGGCAGAAGAGGCTGATTTAGCAAATAACTGACAATAAACGCTAAGATGTCTGTTCTTTTCCTGTTTCTAATGCAAAGTAACACTTAAGAGCGTGGGAGGAGGACAAAAAAACAAAAAAACACTGGCAGGCAATTTAGAACAGGTGTTGGTGTTTTCCCTCTCCAGGTAAGGTCATTTTTGTTGACCTTCACCCTTTCAGATTAGTTCAACAATTTCCAGTCTTGAGTACATTCTGGAAAGATGAAATGTCAAATGGAAAAAATCAAAACAAAGGCCGGCTGGACTAACACTTCACACGTTTTGCATGATGAGAACAACCAAACCACAAACCCGCTCTCATGCTCCCTCCACTTCCTTTTCACACTCAACAAGCTGTAAATAACACAAGCATCATACAGTATAATTTGTCTCAGTTACACGGTTATCCAAAAAGACTACACTGAGTGCAATAAAAAGGCCAGCTGAACTTTCTTTATCACCATCCCCACTGGCTTTTTCCCGCGAAGACACTTTAACACAGCAGGAAAAGCGCTGGTGCACGTAACACAATTAATGATGGCTAAATTCCATTTACCTGCTTTAATATTTGCCACCTAAAATCAACCAAACACCCTGCATAGAGGTGGCAGATCAGAAAACACTCACCTATTGTCATATTTCCTTTTGGAAGGCACTGACAAACAACTGATTTATGTCCATTAGTTTGGACGACTTGTTGACTTAAAGCTTTGTTATTGAGATGGCTACGCAGACGACAGAAGTGAAATCACATGAAACACTGAAATATTTCAGTCTGCAGGAAAAAGAGGATATGAGGTTACGTGAATATTAGGCCAGGACTCCGTGGTCAGTAGTATCAAACATCCATCAAATACAGCAGATAATTTGACTCAACGCTGGTGGTAAAAATGGGTCTCCAGGACATCCTGAGGTGGAAGGTCGCATGCAGAATGTCTTTGTCCCTTTTTACCAGTTTACAAGACTATACAACTACTTCCATGACAACATTGTTGCTGCCTCTTCTCTCTGCAACCATCTGAGCCGCTGTGAAAAGAAAGATCAATATCAGCAGCTACATTTTGTCTTATTAATAATCGATAATAATCAGGTGAAGGCTTTACTCCGATTAAGATGTTTGGGTCTGAGTCTGATTAATAATCCAAAAGGTCACCTGCACATTATGTTGCAATGCTGGAGTTCACCTCAAACCCCAATCTGTCTGTCGTGATGGTTGCGTGGTTCACCCTTACGGCTATCTTTGCTTGAATACTGCTATAGGACTCTGCTTTGAGCCCTTGTTTTTAGCTCAAAAATAGAGCATGTAAAAACAATGTTTTCCCACGTCTATGTCAGCTAATAATGACTTGTGATTGCTTAGGACAAAGCAAACAAAAAACAGCCAACATGACCACAGTGTTAGAATAATGAAGCGAAGCTTCAACCAAATGGCAATTCAGTCTGATTATGAGGCTAGTGCCACTTGAAAAACAGGACGCTATGCTTGTGGCCTAGAATATCTTTGTGTGGTGTCAAACTGGTGGACTGACATGTTTGTTGCAAACTGCAACTAAACGTTAGTGAGTCACAGCTGGATTCTGTCAGGGTTTTGGAGGGGGTCCGGAGGAGGGATTCAAGGGCCAATCAGAAGGCCTCCGGCGGACCCCCTCCAAAACCCTGGAAAATTAACATGTTAACAGGTTCTTATAGGACGACATGGTTTCAATCTTAATTGGAGTAAAACCGTATACAGACTGTAGGTCATAAACGATTACGTCCGTGTAAACCAGCCCGTCCTCCCCAGAAAAACTGCCGTATATATATATATATAAGTTGATTGTGGAAGCAGCTTATTATGACCCATATTTATGTTAATTGTTAGGCTGCGACCTCAATTGGTCGTCGTAATTATGACGCCGCAAAGGAGGAAGTCAGGTGACCTAGTGCAAAGCGCAACAAGCACAGGACTGTCAACCAGGAAACTGGGGTTCATTTTCCATATGAAACTGTCAACGTTGACTTTTTTTTTTAAAGTTTAAAGTAAAAAAAACATTACGTAGGTGACTCACGTCACGGGACTTGCGTAACTGTTTTTAACCTAGCCAAGTAGTTTTGTTGCCTAAACCTAACCAAACTGTGTCTGTATCAGAACATTCATCACGGGTTTAACGTCACTAAACGTACTGAAGCGCTACGCCTGTCGCTGGCACTTTCCAACGGTCATGTATGTCATTTTGGGAGTCATTGACAATCGACCCATTCCGTTGTTCAGGTACGAGGACGTGTTGTGTAAACTGGTGTCATCTGCAAAACTGATAATATCAGCGTGTCTTCAGCTGATTGTGTTTCCTTAAGTGATAGTTACATTTAAATATTTAAAATATTATCAGATCGTGCTATAACAACAAAACGGTGCTGTTAGCTATCTGTGCTATCGGTTAGCTTGTTTCGTGCCTGCAATACTTTTTTACTCGCTTACTTTCTACAGTCCTCTTTCAAGATTTCAGGTTAAATGCTTGTGTTCTCACCTCTCGCTCTGTCTCTGTATATGAGTCCCAGTAAGATGGTGGACACCAGGTAAGGAGTTCCCACCACCAGGTGACACATCAGTCTGGAAACAGGAACTGAAGATGCAGGCGGCGCTGAAGACGAAGGTGGAAGAGAAGCTGTGGAGATAAATCAACGAAAAACTGAATCAAAAGGTCAAAGAAAGAAACTCCCACATTTCGTTATTAGGGTTTTACATATTTCAACTCCTTGGAATCCAAATGTTTACTTTCAATCTCAGTGGGGTTTTTTTGTCACATTTTTTGATCTTCTGCCTCATTCATCTTTTAATCTGAAATCTATTTTACAATAAGACGGCGGACTAATGCCTCAGAATACAAATAATGGCGTGTACAAAAGTTCTCTAAATGCATGTTAACAAGTGCTTTATAGAATATCAAACACGTGCGGAACAATGCAGCAAATACAATCATAATGATGGTTTTATCTTAAGACTCAAGAAATGCAGGGTTGGACCCAAATGCAGACGAAGGCAGGCAGGATGATTGGAGAGATTTATTGATTAGGTTTATGGGCAGGTTCTGGTAGGTAGGCAGGCAAGTTCATGTCCTGTCAGGGTTCTGGTGACTGAAGCTCGCAAGCAAAGACACAAGACAAATGATAGCAAGTAGGACGATCAGACTGATGAGGGAAGTGGGACCAAGCGGGCGAGTCAGGTGATGGGGAAAGGAAGGAAAGTCCGAGGGCAGCGTTAGTGGATGGATGGAAAATGGCAATGAAGGGACCTGAGGAATTGGGCTGAAGAAGAGGGACACAGAAGCAGACTGTGACCGTTTTATACTTAACACAAAATGCCAAAATAGTTCAACATATAAACGTAAAGGGTAACTTTAAGGTACCCTGTGGAGTTTTCAGGTAAAAATACACAATTAATACCATCACTTTCCCATAGCACTACTAGTGGTCAAAACCTCAGGCTGAAAAGCAGTGGCTTCCCTGATTCTCTGGTTGAATTTTTACAAATTGTCCAGCAAAATTCAGGCATCTGGCCTCAAAATGTTGTACTGTTCTTGCAACAACATATTTATGCATTTGACTGTACTTTTTCTCAGTTATGTAGCAACTGCAGACTGGTTCGCTCACCTTCAACAGCCAGCCAGCTGCCTACTGATTCTCCACCTCCAGTGACGCTACACTTGAAGAGTCCTTCGTCAGATTTGGACGCACTGTGAATGGTCATCTCTCCTGTGGAGTTGCTGCTGATGGAGCGGCCATCTCTATAGAAGCTGAACCTGTGGTCGGAGGAGTTCGTCTCAGCTTTGCAGCGCAGAGTCACGGCAGCTCCCTCCGACACAGGCAGGGCGGGACTCTCCAGGACCACAGGGCGATCTTTAGAATAGAAAGAGACTTATATTGTGCCTTCACCAAGGCCTTCTTTAATGCAAATAAAAGGCTAATTTCGACGGTAACCCTAACTTTGTTTGTGGTTCAAAAACTTGTCAGACATGGATTCGGATGTAAAGTCTGAACTATTCAATGCAGCTTTGAGTTTAACTCGAGGCAGCAGAACATTCAATACCAGTGATGGTGATGTTGACGCCGTTGCTCCTCTCCCGGTTTACTGACTCACACCAGTACACCCCGCTGTCAGATGGGTAGGTGTTTTTGATGATGCAGGTGGAGCCCGAGGACGAGGTGCCCCAGCCGGAGGAGCAGGGTCTGACCCCGCCCGCCGACGTTTTCCTCTTCACCTTCCAACCAGTGGAGTTCAGCTGATCCTCACAGCTCAGAGCGATGGAGTCGTACCTGAAGAACTGAGACCTGTCCGGTGTGACCCGAAGGCAGGCTGCAGGGGGAGGGGAGGAAGGGAGTGAAGAAGGAAGCGAGAGAGGAGAGGAAGAATAAAGGAAAATTGACAGAAAGAGAGCAACGGAGAGAAAAGAAGAAAAGGTAAAAAGATAAAAGGGAAAGGACAGAAAGAAGCAAACAGACAAAAGAATGGCCAATAGGCAGATGAAAAGGAGGAAGAAAAACAAAAAAGTAACAATTAAAGAAAGCAAAATAAGACAGGAAGAAAGAAGAGTGCGGGGAAAGTGTGAAAAGAAGAAAAGTGTAACAAGTATGGCCGAGGCAAGTGTGAAGTATAATACAGTAATGCAAATGCACCAAGGAAAGAAAAGTATGAAAAACAAGCGAGAGAGGCAGGAAAAGTGTGATGACCGATTGAGAAAGAAACAGATGACACAAAGGTGAACGGAAAAATAGCACGACAGGCAGGAACGGATGAATGTAGGCAAGGATGCAAACAAAAAAAGCAAAAAAATTAAATAAATTGAAAATAAACAAATGAAATCAGCGCATTCTTAATTCAAAAAGGACATTGAAACATCTGCGAGCAGCATGTGGAGAGACTGCGCAGTTTAAGAAAGAGATTGTATTTATTCTCCACGGTGAAGAAATGTCAGCGTTCGTACTCACACAGCACCAGGCAGAACGGTGTTAACTGCATCCTGCACCACCACCAACTGACTGACAGGCGGACTGATGCCTGCACTTCCTCTCTGAGAGACTCCACCCGCCCAGCTAGGTGACATGGTAGCCGGCTTGTGTGGAACACCTCCAAACGGTCTTCATTTTCCTCTAAGGAAAGACTGCACTAAACAAAACCTTTAATTTAATACTTTTAATTGAGCAATGTCCTTAATATTTTGCCTGCATTATCTAATTAATCGTGGAGAGCTGCTGCCTCGAGTGGAGGAGTTTAAGTATCTCGGGGTCTTGTTCACGAGTGAGGGAAGGACGGAGCGGGAGATCGACAGGTGGATCGGTGCATCCTCTGCAGTGATGCGGTCGATGTACCGGTCTGTGGTGGTGAAGAAGGAGCTGAGCTGCAAGGAGAAGCTCTCTGTTTACCGGTTGATCTACGTTCCTACTCTCACCTGTGGTCATGAGCTTTGGGTCATGACCGAAAGGACGAGATCCCGGATACAGGCGGCCGAAATGAGTTTCCTCCGCAGGGCGGCTGGGCGCTCCCTTAGAGATAGGGTGAGGAGCTCGGCCACTCGGGAGGAGCTCAGAGTAGAGCCGCTGCTCCTCCACATCGAGAGGAGTCAGCCGAGGTGGCTCGGGCGTCTGTCCCGGACGCCTCCTGGACGCCTCCCTGGGGAGGTGTTCCGGGCACGTCCGACCGGGAGGAGGCCCCGGGGAAGACCTAGGACACACTGGAGGGACCGTGTCTCTCGGCTGGCCTGGGAACGCCTCGGTATTCCCCCGGAAGAGCTGGAGGAAGTGTCTGGGGAGAGGGAAGTCTGGGCGTCCCTGCTCAGACTGCTGCCCCCGCGACCCGGCCCCGGATAAGAGGGAGAAGATGGCTGGATATCTAATACATTTTTTTTGGGTGCACCACAAGGTGTAAACACAACACGGACATATGATCACTTCATAAAGCTCTAAGGGCTAACGTGGTTAGCAAACAGTTACTGATATACACATGCAGTGGACACAGGTCGACATTCACTTGTAAGTCCAATATTCACGTTACTTTTAGCCATACGTTTTGGTTTCCACCAACCTGAGAAGAATATTTGGCTTTTTTTTTTTTTTTGGCAGCTAAATGCTACGCTACATCCTTTAGTTGCTAACGTTTTGTCGGTCTGCCGTGTGGCGCCGAGCAGGGTGTACAGAGTACAGTCAGTGGGTTTGTCAGCCTGGAAACGACGCTGCCGGGGAGCACCGAAACGAAAAGCACTTACGTTTCCGGGCTGTGCAACCAAAACAACGAGCCGAAAGAAGCTAAAAAGCCGACATGTTAATATAAACATATTTACTGGTGCAGCTTTAAAAATGAAAAACTAAGGACTTGCATGTGACCTCCAGCTCAAGTTTTTTGCTTTGTAATGTGTCCAGCTTTCCCTCAACCCGCTTTGTCCTAGAAATTACGCCTGACTACCTAACATCTGTCCCAACTGCATCCACATTCAGCCAGAGGTGATAAGTTCTCAAGTACTGTACTTAGGTACAATTTGGAGGTACTTGCACTGTACTTGAGTATTTCCATTTAATGCAACTTTATACTTCTAATCCACCACATCTCAGAGGCAAATATTGTACCGTTTGTACCGCCAAGGCATTTAGTTACTTTCCCAAAAAGCTGAAAACAGGGTTGTTTATTTTCTGAGCTCATGAAAAATCGACTTCTTTAGAGGTACGTGGTTCTCACAGGACAGCCAAAGACATCTTACAGACCATGATGCAGTGCTGTAGATTAAACTACCCAACAGTATATAACGCAGTTAAAATGAGCTCGACCTGAAACATCTGCAGCAGTGAAATGCAACACACACACATTAATGCAGCGGTGATATTAATCCAGAGACAGATAGAGCAGGAAACACTGACAGGGAACATGTTACTGCACACTGAGGACTTTTACTGCCACACTGTAAGTAGATTTAATACTAATAATAGTTACATACTTTTTCTTGTAGAGTATTTTCAAGGTGGGGTATTAGTACTTTTACTCAAGTAAAGGATCTGAATACTCAACTCATGTCGAGTACACAAGAAAGCTTGAGGGGTGTGTGCACTTTAACGCAAACCATATCAAGCTTTGTTGTGCTATGTAAACGCAACTGCCTTTCATTCTGCAGCTTCACCTCTGAAGCAACGACGGACAGCTAAATTCCCAATCTGACTGAGTGTAATGTCACCTCCCACCCCCCACAGTCTGAACAAAATACTTGTTCTATTTTATTCTACCTCAAATCTATTACAAACATTCTGAAAAGCCAACTGCCGGTGGATTTAAAACCCTTCACCTAAGATAAATAAAAGAAAAGCAAAGAGCAACTGCAGTGTTAAAACTGGGTCACTAGGGGGCGCTCTTTGTGTGCTTTCAGACTAGTATTGTGCGAATGAAGTGAACACTAAAATTACACAAAAAGCGCTTTATTTCACAACAGCATAGTAAAGATAAAGGTGAGTTGTAAAAAAATTAAATAAATCTGTATTGCTAGCTATATAATCTATGCAAATATTAAGAGTCACACTTTTATTACAAGTAAAGCAATGTTAAATAAAATGCCTTTGTATACAAGCCCAGACATCAACTCTTATTGTTACACCTCCCAATATGCAATACATTTAAAAAAAAAAATAAAAAAATGTATGTGCTTAACATCTGTAGAAATGTACAAAAGGTGAGAAAGCTGCACACTGCAGAACAACTAATGCAAACAACTGGGGAACAAACCTGAACCTCTTCAGGAACCCAAGGGGTCCTTTTTACCCGTTTGTTCACCTTTGCTTTCCTGTGTGTGCAAACTCCAAAGATTTATTAAGTCCTTTTTTCGGAACAGGTCAGGCTTTGTTTTATTTTTTTAAATACATAAACCATGGCACTAAATTTCTCGTGCAAAATTGTCACATCATTTAATCACTTACTCATTTAGCAGGCTCTTTTATCCAAAGCGACTTACATATGGAGGAAGACATCCATTGTGAAGCAAACTTAAAACATCCCCCCCCCCCACAGTTATTTCAATAAAAGTACAGAAGTACAAAATGACAGATAGTCCATCAGCTACACCCACTGAATTATTTCCTGCGTGAATGTATATGTAAATAACTGTAGGAATTATATTGTACGTGTGTGGCATGAAGGGACTATTTACTTAATTTCTTTTATACAACCTTGTGTTGTATAATGCTAAAATACAAAGGACATGCTCATTTATTTAGCCAAAACCCAGTGTAAAAAGGCTATTTGTCCCCAGGGTCAGCTAAAATTAGGTTAGGCGCAGCGCCTGTGTGCCTCTGTGGACTTTGTTAGCATCTATTTGTACAGACCAGAGTTCTAGTCTACCTGCTAACTGGTCTGGCCGGTTTTCTACCGATTTTATAAAAATGTAGACGTAGTAAATCGCTAGCATATGCGGGTCAACCACGAGCTAAAGAACACAGCGCCCACTGTTTGACTGGCAGCACCGCAGTGAATCAGGAACCGCAGTGAATCAGGAAGAAGCTTTTAAGAAGTTTAAGATTTTGGTGAAATATGCTTATTGGCTTATAAGCAACTGGTTAGCTTAGATTAGCTTAGCGTAAAGACTGGAAACCAGGGGAAACAAAGTCTGCCTATTAGCGCCTCTAAAGCCCCCCCAATGTGTTAATACTTGTTTTGAGCGAATTACAGTGCCCGTTGATTTCAACCTCATACCTGAGCGGCTGTTAGAGAAACTATAACAGGGAGGAAGGACAGCGAGAGCTTATTGTCTTATAATAAGGCAGTGTTTCACTAGAACCGTAAGACAGGGTTGTAACGGGTCAGTTCACCCAAATTACAAAAGTCTTACACCCGACTTACTGCTACTGGCCGTGCAGATAGCGTCGTGTTGATGTGCTAAGGTTTGAGTTAAGCCTTTCTCACGACATTAACTAGTCGGACTCTTCTGTTAAATCTACCAGGGGCGTGAAGCGGTTGGTAGACAGGGTTGAGAACGTAAGCGCTGTGGAATGGCGACGCTGATGCTTGCGGACGGTTTGACGAGGCTGAGCAAAAGACGCACTCTTCCCGCGACCGATATCGCCGAGCTTTTTCCGAGAAGCGTTGGCCGAAGACGAACCGGGCAACAGTGCAGCATCAAAGTAGGGGTTGCTGGGGCTGCTGGTGACACGATTCCTCGGGATCGGGGGGCTGGACAGTGGATTGCGGTTTTGGCACGAGATGCCAGGTTTTGGACCCTGATTCTGGGGTAAGATGCCAGAGATTGGAGGGCTGCTGTCGGTCGAGGCTGCAGGACTGCAGGGAATCGTTGGCTGGCCGAGCTGGCAAAGAACGGGAGTCGGCGGAGATTTGTTGTCGTTCTGTAGGCGGCGAATGGTGTCTTCTTTGAGAAGAAGCTTTGCATTGAGGTCCGCCACCTCATTTGTCAGCCTTTCAATGGTGCTCTTTGCCACGCCGTCAGCCTGGTCTCCCTGCAGAAGCAGTTGATTTGCAGAGGCACCACTCACTGTACTTTGATCTGATGACTGCCTGCTCACTGGCAACTTTGGTCCCTTTGCTGGGTGAATAAAAAAAACAAAAAAAAAAACATATAAGGGTTAGTCACACATTAATTCTTTTTTGTTTGATAATCCCATGTCCCCAGATCTCAGCAGTAAGTTGGTGAGTACAATCTCATGACCGATGGACATGATGCCAAACCAAAAAAATTATGCCCAGACTGTAACAGCCTGGAATTAGCCTTTTTAAAAAACCAAAAAGCCTGGCGATTAGAGGTTGATGCGCTCGGGGTCATTTTATATTTGCTGCCATAAAACAAACAGAATACAATGAATAGAGAATGAGGAATACGGAATAACAAATGTTACAAGTTAAAAAAAGGAACATTTACCGAGCCAAAAAAACAACAACAATATTTTAAAGTAAAAAACCGGCTCCGTGCTAAAAATACATATTTAAGCATAAATATCATAACACTATTGCACACAGTAGTCTAGAATGAGAAGATTCCAGCACTCTGCTGGTGGTGGAGATGCAGTGCATGGTCTGCACGTGCACCTCCAGCAGCACAGAGCTGCCTGTTTCCCTAATTGACGCTCCTAAAAAAACAAAAGGCATGTAAGGTTCCGCACTATTTGTGGGCACGTTTCATCCAGGCGCCATAATCAGCAGACCAATTTGGGAGGGTCTCGGGGGGGCCTGGATCCGACTCCAGCACCCAAGCACCCTGGACGGGATCGACTGGAAAAATATCACTGCAGCTGCCCGGTGACGTGCGATCAGGGCAGCGCTGCACGGTGACACCACCGAAGCGAGTTCTGACATGAAGTCAGATGCTTTAAAAAAAAATAAGTAAATAAAAAAATCCAAAACGAAAAGCTTTTGTAAAGAAAAGCGGTCCAGGACTAATATGCGAGGCAGAAGAGGGCGAGACAGTGTTAGAGATATCAGACGCTGAAATATACGGAACTGTGGAAGCTGCTATGCAAATAAAAATCATAAAATACCAGACTATTCATTTGGAATTGTTTGTCTCATTATTTATTTGTCTTTTTAGTTCATTCCTGCATCATATTTAAACCCTTAGTTTGCTCACATTAAGGCGTTATAATTCTTAAGTCATAGTGTGTTCCCTCCCCCGAGTGGAGCTGGTCTGCCATCTTGTGGCACTCTTGTGCCACTGCAAGATACTAAACTCCGAGGCAAAGAGAGCAATCAGCTAACTCAGTGCCAGCGTTCAACCAGGCAATGCGCCAGGTTTGTGCTTTGAGAAGTACGTTTGCTTTACTAAATACAGGATTGTCTCCGTGTTAGTGACTCACCACATTTGCCACATCCCTTCCTGAAGAAGAAGAGCGTTAATCCCAACAAGCCTAATAGAAGTAATGCTGCCTCTCCAACGGCGATGCCAGTGGTCAGAGAGCAGGACCTTAGGCACTCACCTGAAATGACAACAAACATGACGCGGACGTGAGTAAATGATCTCATTGTAAGTGCTGTATACCCCACACAGAGACCACATGACTAATCTGTTGCCAGGAAAGAGCAGATATCCGTCTGCTTTCCCACCGCCTGCAAGCTCAGCAAACAAAAGTGTCTGTATTGGAGTCTGTGTATGACCCGTGAAATGTCGAGACACCGCAAACACGACGAGGACACGGTGCTATCGCAACTTAAATTGGGACTTTAGGTCGTTTGGTGATCCAGCCGGTACGGGCGCGTTGTTAAAGCTGCAGCGGTACCTGCTATAAGAATCTGCGTGTCCCTGGTCTGGTTGATGTCCGGCTGGTGAGCTCTGCAGGTGACCCTGTGACGAAAAGGACAGTCGATTAAGTTTAAACGTCTTTTATAGATCATTCATTTAGTGTTTTCGCATTCACCAGTATGACAGAGATTCAACCCACGCCCGTGGCCCTGTAGTCTTCCCCTTGGAAGGAATTGACTGCACACGTGAACTAATGTGTTCAATGTTCCTAGTTTATGAGCACAAGGGGAGCTGCCTCATCAGTGTTGACACCACATTGTCCATCTTGAGATGTGATGCTAAACTAAAAGCCAAACATATGGGACTGAAAATGTTTTCATCAAATAAACGACCACTTAGATGGGACCAAAAAATAAATAAAAAGAGCTCTTGTAGAATAGTCACTTCAGTTTGAGTAATAAACTACATTTGAACCTGCTGGTGGCGCCCTGGAGAGTCGCTCTTCGCGTCACAGTGTAGCACCCGCTGGCACCTTGAGCCCTTCTGGGGTCATCAGCGGGGACGCCGTTGCCTTGGTCGTCCAGAAAGCTGATCTCCGGCTCCAGCGGCCAGCAGTCCGCCTCGCACTGAAGAGCCACTCCTCCGTCCTCGGCGGAGGTCACCGAGAGCTTTGGCTCCGAAACAGCAGCTGTAAGAACCAAAAACAAAACCAAAAATACTGTTACACATGGTGTCGCCTTTTAAAATGTTCCAGCCAAGGGTTCGGTCAAAATGTACTCAATGTTAATTGGGACAATACTTCAATAAGCCATTTTGTCTTTGCTCAGAGAGACATGAAAGCATCAGTCCAACGGCTGATAATTAATAAATAAATAAATAAATAGTTGGAACACAGAACTCCAAGGAGTTGTTTTTCCATCCATAGCAAGCGAGTGGAAACTGGCTAATAGCAACTAACTGTTATTTTCATTGTCAAATAACATGTACATTATGTTATGGAATTAACTGATGGATCGTCTAATCCAACAATAAAATGTCAACCGTCCAAAACGGAAAGATTTTCAAATTACAATGATTTAAAAAGATAAAAGGCAGCGAAGCCTTACATTAAAGAACCTGGAACCAAACAGTGTTTTTGCATTTTTCCCCCCCTTATAGTAAACACATTTGCTACATTCATCTAAAATTGGCCCAAAATCTGAGAGTGAAAAAGATTACATTTTATTCTGAATGTTTTATCAGGTGCAGTCAGGTGTAACCTTTTGCTTCCACTCGCAGCACAAATTAAACAAAACTAAAACTAAAACTTGAGATTTGAGGTTTCTTAGGTAAGTTCTCCTTCGGGAGCCCCCTGACACTTTCCTTAGCCACATCCACCTCAAAACACGTCTACATAAAAAAAGGTTCCAACTAGCTGTCTTAATTTTGACAGTCAGTAGGCAGTACAGTGGCCAAAGTCTCAGTGTGTGTGTAGTTATGTACTGTAGGCCTATGTGAGAGGGGTCACGGAAAAACAGCAAGGTAGGGAAGTTTTCGTTTTAAATGACCGGCCGGATCGGAGTCAGTCCTGCATGGGTCAGGCCGGACCAAACCTTCGGGCCTGTGCAGCGCCCGAAACTTGTTCCGGCCAACTTGGCTGCACGTACCCACGACCAGCTCCACTGTCGTAATCTCCCGGGGGGCCTTCGTCCAGAGCCTCATGCACTGGTATTTCCCTGCGTCAGACACCCGCACGTCGGAGAGCCTTAGTGAGAGGTTTCCGTTTTGCAGCTCCTCCGCGAGGAGGCTCGTCCTGTACTTGAAGGCCGGATTCTTCATGGCGTAGTCCTCGCAGTGATTCTTGTATAAGAAGACGACGTTGGGCTGCAGGCCTCGCTTGGACCACTCCACCGCTGGAAAGTCATCGCCGGCAGTGGCGTTGAAACCGCAGGGCAGGACGACGTCGCCGCCGGCAAAGGCCCAGACCCTCTCTGGGGGAGCATGCAGGGAGGATTCTCCTGGGAGAACGTAAAAATAGATCATTTCAAGACAGACTTTGCACGCATTGTGTCGCGTTACATTAGGGGCGGTTTCCAATACTTCGTCTACCCTCAGTGAAATAAACGGGGTGGACCAAATACTAAGAGACACCTCCCAGTACAATGGCCGACATTTCAACAGCACCACAAACGGCAGCCTCCAAAACTGAACTAAAGCCGAATAAGCGACTTAAGTTAGTCTCAACACAAAACCAACACTGCAACCTTGATGATGAAAGGATTTATTGCAGGGCTGCTGCTTCGAACTGGATTAGTTTGAGTTGTGTGAACTGGCAACGACAACGAGGCAAAGACCAACAATGCAACGCGTGTCGTGAGTCTGGCTGTTGGGACAGTGCAACGCGTCGTAGAGCATCCACTCTCCGGCAGCATTCAGGCCTTTAAAAGTTTGGGTTTATTTCTTTTTATCTTAAAGATTCTTTGTTTGAACTGGTCAAAACTCAAGGAGTTCTGCAACATGTAGACTTCCTTTTAGGTTGTCACCGGTAGGCTACATTAGAAGGGTTGCCGCGGGTGGACTGTTGGTTTTGTCCGCTGTTTGGGTCGACCTAGCTTGCATGCAAATCACATGAACATTATAAATAAGAATCCCTCTTTTAAATGAAAGGATTGATTAGTGCCCCAACGCTTCCACAGTGACTCCAGATCGGCACGTCACACGCACCCAACGCTCTCGGCCCGCTTCCCGATCCCAACTCGGCTTGTTAGCGAAGCAAACAAGTTAATAGCTAGCTCGCAACCCCACGGAGAAACACGACGCAAGTATAATTAAAATATAGTGACACTGCATGATGAGGCGTTTCAGTGAAAAGAAGGCATTGCATTAAACACATATTAAGTAAAAACACTACATTAATTTGTTCCTGGCAGGGAGGAAGATGTCACAATACACTTGGCAATGATAGCAACGCTGGTGGACTGTAACAGCAGGGTATATGCTTCGGCAGGGGCGCATTTTGAGTTCTGGTATTGGGCTGGCAGACCTGGCAACCCTGTCTGAAATGCACCTCTAGAAAGACTAAATGGTTGACTTCATTTAACACATAAAAAACACGCAGTACTTGGAATGTATCCATTCGTAAAACCCACGTCCTGAACACACTTCACCCGGCATTGCATCACAAGACGTTTCTGCCTACGTTCTCTTGTACTTTCCCGGCTCGGAAGATGACCATCAGGGGGTGAAGTGCGGTTGACTGTTTGGAGGAAGTGCGGTTGACTGTTTGGAGGAGTCACTCTCTGGCCATCCTGCACGCTTGTGTGGGCAAGTCTGCAACTCTCTCCTGTGCAAGGTATAACAAGGGAGCGCCGGCAGTGATTCAGCCGTTTCTTGGGTCATAAATGGGAAGGCGTCACACATGTCAGGTCAAAAGGAGTCCTAACATTTTTTCCGTATTTTAGCAGTATCATGGTTTCCTCATAGGGCTCTCATGGAGAGCTACGAAGCACGGTCAGTGTAGGAGATGATGGCGCAAAGAACGCCCAGATCACCAAAATAAGTATTTCTATTCATGGCAAGAAGCCAAGGCTTTTAAATAGGCCGAGAGAACAACATTGTGAATTCACAAAGAGTTAAAAACAGGGAGTTGTTTCCTGTCTGACCTTCTAATGGAAATCTAATGGACCCTTTACTAGGCCTGTCACTTTATCAACGCATTGCGGTCCGCAGACCTCATCGCGGTTACGGCCACGTATCGTGAGATATCGCCCGATGCGTTTACGTGCCTCGGGACGATCGGGCGCGGGCGCTGAGGCTTCGAGATCGAACCTGTATAGCCGGTGGCTGTGGGTGCAATTCGGAAAAACTGGTTCTGGAAATACCTTCAATGCCTGTGTGTATATATAGAGCGAGAGTTAAATATTACAGCTGTGTGGCTTTGCAAAACCTGCTCAACACGTTTAACAGGATTTTTTTTATTTTTTTAAAACAAGGGTACTTGCTCTGTACTTGTCAAATCATGTGAGTCCACTCCTGAGTTCTGGGACTTACACCTGGTCCAAGTCTCAACCGAAACAGCAGAACAAGCGCACATTTGAACCGAGCAGTGCCCCGGGGGCATATCCAGCAGTGCCATTTAATCTAAAACATGTGTAAAAAAAAAAAAAAAATACTAATTCTACATCCGTGCACCAGTCAACACGTCGTGTGCCTGATTCGGTTCAATAATAAGTTCTTCAGAACACTTCAGAAAACACATACCACTGCCGCCCCCCGTCAATTAAAAAAAATAAATAAATCCTTCCTCAGTTCCTGTGGAGTTTGAAGCTGGAGCTTTTATGAGCGTTTTGTCGCAAATCTTGACGCAAAGGAGGGTGGATCAGCAGAACGCGTTTTCCTTGGTTGCGTTGGCTCGCTGCCCTGCAGTTCAGCATCTGGCCCCAGGAGCTCCTGCAGAGGAGGTCCGAAGGGGGAAGCAGTTGTTTGGCGTTGTACTGCCAACAACTCACATGACAACCCCCCCCCCCCAAAAAAAAAAA
>CM022475.1:18840792-18855632 GCA_011952105.1 Coreoperca whiteheadi
TTAAATGTTGAAAGACCCCCCCCCCCCATATGCCTCACAGTGGTGGTCCACTGATTGCCTGTAGCCACGGGTCTTTTTTACTGCCACAATATTTAATATGAATATTGAATTATGAGCTCGTACAACCACTGAATCTTTTGCGGGGATGAGGAGGTGGCTTCTGTCGGACGACTCGCCGAACTTTGACCTTTGAACACCGAACAGGAGCCCATCACTCAGCCTAAAACGTGGCCACAGCAGATCATTAAATATGCTTTAATTTACGTTTTTGAATGCGTTATTTTTAAATGCATCTAAATTAATGCGCTAAATTTGAAAGCCCTGATATATACTATATAAATATATAACGTTTGGAGTCACCTGTTATCTCGATGTTTTTCTTCTTTCCTTAAATAATTGCAACATAGATTAAAAACAGGAGGCTATAATTATACACAAAATGTATTATTTACATTTGAAAAAGTGTCAGAATAATTAAATGATTAAATTATTTTTTGGAAGTTTTAAGATCAGCTTTGCCGAAGCAACGCGCCTGTTACTTCCAGCTTGTTAGAGGCATTGTTGTTGCGCCTGACACTGAAACTGGAACCCGTTCCTGTTTAAACCTGCACAGACTTGAATGCTAAGTCGTCCAATTTATTTTGCCAAGGACTAGTGATTTCTTATATTCCCATATTATATTCCTTTGGTCTCCGGAGCGGTGTGTTTCGGCCTTGTCGGGCATTTTACAGCCGTTGAACAAACATCTATTTTTGGGGGATCTCACTTGTCTGTGTTGTCGCATCACACCGGGGATTCATTCAAATGGAGCAACTCCATCCCATCAGAAACGCTGCTGTGACAAGAAGGAGCACCAGTTTTGGGGCTTCTCTCTCAATACAAAACTCAAACAAGGACTTATTGATCCCTGTAACTGTTCCTCCTGAAGCCATGCTCTGCCACAGCGTCAGCGTGAGAGATGGGAGTTATGATCCACAGTAGGCCTAAATGTTCGTTCTGGAGTTAAGCTGAAGACGCCTGCGACATGAACTTTCAGCAGTCAGTGTACAACATCAGACAAAATATCTGCAAAAGTCCACACATACTGTACACGTGCTGCAGGAAAGAAAAGGACAACACACAAGACTCCCTTCAAAGACATTTAGGGCAATATTAGAGTGTCACCGCTGCATAGATGCACTGTTCACAACACATGCATGAAGCGTCGTGGTTTGGTTTTTGTTCAGTTCGAAACAGGATGTCACCTCAGGTGCTGAAATAAAAAAACTTCTCACAGGTGCAACCCGCGCTCAGCTCATGTGACTGGCTGAAAAGGAAGACGACATCTGATAGGGTACTGATCAAAAAAATAAATAAGAGCGTTCGTTACTCGAGCCAGGACAGGAGGTCTCAGATCGCCCACACAGCTAACAAACGCAGTTTGTGAATGCATGTTGCGAAATACTTTGCAAATACTTTTAAATATATATACATACATGTATATATATTATATTTATACAAAACAATGAATATGTTTGTGTGCACTTTGCGAGTCATTGATATTAATATTTCATAGCATTTGCGAACCCTTCTATGTGCACACATGTGGTCTGTGCGCTGCGGGCGAGTCGGTTTACAGCAGGAAGTTCAGCTCAGGAGGGAAAACGCGTCACACTGTCAGAGCACTGAGACAGAAAGAAGAGAGGAAGGGAAACCAAACAACAACTAAAATACAGACGTGTTTTATCTGTGTAACAACCAGACTAAGACGCCTGTCTTGTTTCAGTTTCAGGATGCTGCACGCAAACATAGAGTCCAGTGACGGAGAGTCCTCGTGGACCTTCAGTGGCTTGTTGTTCATCGTCCTTCTGATGCCGCCTTTTGGTAAAAACACACTGATGTGTGCACGAGTTGGAAGAACAGAAGACACGACTCAGAAAATAAACGCCTTCCAATCCCTCCTATCCATTTCTGTAACAACGACATCTTGGGCAGGAGAGGCAGTGAAAAATGCATGACATTGTAATCACTCACATCAAAATATAACCCTTTTATTATGTTATTCTGAGATCATTATGTAGGTCTGCGGCCTCGCTGGTGTCTCTGTGAGGTCATACTAGCTGTGGTCGGAGCTCAGTGCTAATGCTGACATGCTAACATGCTCACAGTGACCATAATCTGCAGCAGGTGTAGCTTCACCTGGTTCCCCATCTTAGTTCAATATGTGCTAATTAGAGGTGAACACAAAGTGCAGCTGAGGCTGGAGGGGGGGGGACATTAGTTTAACTGGACTAATTACAGCGGTGACCCGATGGTGGCGCTATAGAGGGGAAGTCAGGAGGAGCAGTTCTCTGGGAACCACGAACGTCTGTACAACATTTAAGGGGAACCAATCTCTTAATTTCAAGATGTTTCAGGACCAAAGTGGTCCTAAAGAGTCCCCCCGGATGTAAATGTCTTCATACAGTCAGACTCAGTGTCAGTTGTTGTTTTATGATTTCACTGACGCGTTGTTGCTGCACTTCACCCTGATGCAGGACAGTTCAGTGACACCATGGGGACTAATCGCAGTCTCTTACTGTCTCAGGCTTTTTACATGTTGACTGAAGAGTTTATTGAAAAAGAAACTGCGGTGAACATAAACGAAGACAAACCAGCAGGACTTCTCCAGCCACAGACATGTTACAGCTGTACACATGTGCTGCCCAGCAGGAAACTGCTTGAGGGTCAAAATGATACGAGTCAGATACTCGGTGTTACATGATCTACACACAGCTTTTAGGATCCTGATGGTCTTTTCCCTGTTTTTTATTGCAGCTGAGAAGTTATTCACTCAATTATTTCTACTTTTTAGAATTAAAAATGTCATATTGATGACATGAATTGTAACTATGCTGCAGCTTCTTGTCTGCGCTTTCGTTTTCCTCGCAGCGCCGTCAGAGTTGATCTGTTCACATCAGCCAATCGTAGCCCTGGCTGGTGATGATGTCATCCTGCCATGTCACCTTGAACCTCCCGTCAGTGCTGAGTCAGTGGCGTGGACCAGACCTGGTTTGGACCCAAAGTACATCCATGTTCACCGAGATGGACGACTGTTGTATCAGAGTCAAAATCCATCTTATCGTTTCCGTACGAGGCTGTTTATGGATGAACTGACGAGAGGAAACGTCTCACTGAACATCTTCAGCGTGAAAATCTCTGATGCGGGGAAATACAGATGTGTCCTTGCCTCAATGCAGGGGGAAGCTTCCATCCAGCTCATTGTTGGTGAGTCAGACTGTTTTGTAAAAGGCCGGACTCAGAGATCAGCGACTTAGTTTGAGGATTTTGGTTACTTAAAGGTACCAAGTGACATATTTAGTTTGGTGTGAACTGAGCCCACTGTTCTACACTCCTCCTCTCTTCCCCTCAGGTGCTGTCTCCACGCCCGTCATACAGGTTGTCTGGAACATCAGTGGCAGAGTGACGTTAGACTGTAGGTCTGCAGGCTGGTATCCAGAGCCTGAGGTGTCCTGGCTGGACGCTGAGGGACGGCTCCTCTCTGCTGGACCTCCCGAGGCCGTCAGGGGTCCTGATGGCCTCTATACTGTCAGCAGCAGAGTGACCGTGGAGGAGAGACACGGCAACAACTTCACCTGCAGAGTCCAACAGAAGGACATCGGCCAGAGCAGAGAGACGCACGTCCACGTTCCAGGTTCTAAAGAGTTCTGACTGAGTCAAACATGTTGTCACTGTTTTACACTGTTGAGGTGTAGTTTGATTCAAACCGTCGTGCTGTTCTGTGTCGTATCATTTCAGCTCTTGGCTTCGTGGTTCAGTCCTCTTCTGATTGCATTTGGATCAGCGGCGTTCCTCTTTGCATTGCTGCCTTTGTTTTCATATTATTATTATTTCATCTTTACAGGAGTATTGAAAGTAAGTCGCAAATACATTTTCCTTATTGTGTCCCATTATTCGTCAGAGCTCTTTATTGGCTGTAGTGATGTGTAGCGGTTGTCTCCAAAGCATCAATCCATTGTACACACAGTAGCACAATGTTCAGGATTTTATAGTAAAACATATAAAAACAGACTGGGAAGAGAGCTTGGATGGAGACCCTAAATGTTTTACCTGTAATGTTAGTAAATGGCTTTTCTCCTGTCGTTCTGATGTATATTATATTATAATATATTTTCTATATTTCCGTTGAGCTTGTTTAGTTTCTAATTTTCACGCATTTAACGACTTAAAGGAAAACTGCACAAACAGCAGACTTTAAAAAATGTCTTCGTCTGTTGGCACAGGGGGCAACAAGAGGAACCAGGGAACTGTAATGCAGAATTTAAACATCTGGTCAGGGGAGAAAAACAATACATATTAAGGTCTAAACCTTAATATCCAGACTGACTGAATAAACCGGAGAGAGCGCAGCCCAACAGAGGAAGCCTGAGGAGGAAACAACAGACTGTACCCCTGAGTGAGCAGGAAGAGAGAGAAAGGCAGAACTAACAGGAGGAAGAGGAATAAAATTATTGTTTTTTTTAACTGGGAAATTAAACATATTTGGATTTATATTAATTGTGCGTCAACATTTAAATATCATTCTATAAAACCTTTCCATGTACCTTTGAAACCCATTTTTATTCTCTGGCTTTGAAATCCAGCTGAGTTTGGTATTATTGGATTTCAGTTTGTATATACACACACACTCAATTTGAGCTTTGTTTTTCATTTCATTGCGTTATTGCACCGTATACTTTGTTTACAGTTGGTTTCTTCAAATGTGCTAATAAATAAACGTGACTATTTTCCAATCTGTATTTACAGTATTTATTTATTTCTCAGCCTAACCGCTTTTCAAGCAAAAATTGAGCAGCCTGTCTTGTAACTGCGCAGTTTAAACCGACAACTCTCCTCAAGAGATCGTTCATGAGGTTTGAAGGCATCAGGACCGAGTTACTGATAGCATATGTTTTAAAATATATTACATTTAAGTGGACAGACGCAGGTGAGGCTCGATGAAATGATGAACAAACTGTAATCGACCGGTCATGTGAGCGCCGTCTGCTGGGATTATTGTGTGTAGAAAGCTGTCCTTACTTGCAGAGGTCCATGTGCCTCGAGAGTCACTGTGGCGCCGAGTCGACCCTCGCTCCAACAAGAGAGGACGAAGAAGCAGAGTTTTCCCCCGAGGGCTTGTCAAGTTTAAGTACAGCCCCCCCCCCCCCATGTTCGTTACTAGTTTGTAACATATTTGCTTATATTTGTTGAGCTTTTTGATGCACTGTATATCTGTATTTGTACAATGTTTTTTGTATTTTGAGAGCTGGAGTCAAACACCTTGTAGTGTATGTGTCCTCACAGCTGGACAATGAAGCTCCTCCTGATACTGATTATGAAGTGAACAGGTACTTTCAACCTATACAATTTATTTAAGGTCCAGTGTGAAGGATTTAGTGGCATCTAGCGTTGAAATTGCCGTTTGCAACCATCCGAATACCCTCAGATCCCCCTCTCCTTCCAAGCGTGAAGGAGAAACTTTGGTGGCCGCGAAACCCGCAAAAAAATCGCGAAGAGCCCAAACTAGAGTCAGTGATTGGTTTGTCCGTTCGGAGCTGCTGTAGAAACATGGCGGTGCAACATGGGGACCTCCGCGGAGGTAGGACCCGCTCCCTCTGCAGATAAAAACGGCTCATTCTGAGGCAACGGAAACACAGGGATTCTTTTTTTCAGGCGATTATACACTAATGAAAACATAATTATGAATAGTATCTTCCATTTCTGCCAATAGCTCCTCCTAAATGTTACACACTCAACCTTTAACACTGTACTTTTTGAACGCACTCCTGTAATATTGGGATAATAAAGTTTTCCACTGCGAGAAAACATAAAGACTTTATTGGACTTTTCATGAATTACTGCAATACAATAAAGCTTTTTAGCAATTGAGTGTGATTTTATTGACTTATCTAGTTAACAGCATTATTTTATTGAGAAATTAAACACGTTATTTGAGGGAATGTGAATGTAAGCCTAGTAGTGATTTAACCTGACATACAGGTACCTCTCTAACTACTAGGCATCTTTGTTTCCTCTTTACCTGTTCTGTGACTGTGTTTGGCTCGGTTTGCTTCGGTAACTTCCCTAAGACGACCTCTCCTGGCAGCTTGTCATAAATATTGGAAACAGCTTTTCGAAGCAGGTGCCTTGTTGTCTCACAGAGCAGGTCCAGCTTTCTCAGGCTCTCCTTAGGTTTCTGGTGTCACTAAATGTTGACAATCGTGGACAATCGGTCTTACAAAGTTGTGTCACAAAGCAAGTTGAACTCATGGCGCTTTTCCGTTACCGGTACCAGCTCGACTCGACTCGCCACGCTTTTCGCTCCGTTTTCCATTGCCGATAGTACCTCCACAATGGTACCTGGTTGTCATAGTGACGCCGCAGGAAACTGCCGTGACGTAATCTTCTACGCAACACACACCGGCTACCCACACACACAGGACAATGCTTTTTCGTTCCTCGTTGCCCCATCAAGCTCTCGCCGGATCCTCTCTTCGGCAACCAAACAAAGGAAAGTCTGCACCTCCTCGTTTGACCGCGGCGTATTCTTCCGAGTTGCCGTAACGGTAACGGGTATATCACGCAATCTCTGGCCAAACTATTTAAAAATGGCGGGGTTATTCAGGATACTCCGCCTGGCGCGTGCAATGATGACGCAGTGGATAGTGACGATTCTCTCGGACCAATCAGCAGCCTGCCGTGTTTTCACGTCACATTTTAGTATCGCCTCAGCTCGCTTGGAACCTCGCCCGAGGTGATACGAAAAAAAGTACTAGGAAGCAGGTACAGGTGCAACTTTTACACAGTGGAGAACCAAACAAAGGCGAGCCGAGTCGAGGCGAGGCGAGCTGGTGCTGTGTAGTGGAAAGGCGCCATTAGTGTGGCTCTCTGTAGGTTACCTGAGTTCACAGCGGTGATCCTGGATAAGTGGTTTCACACAGCTCAGTTGCCTCTGGGTTTAACAATCCAGATACAAGAGCGTTCGAGTGAAAGAGGCAGAGTTATTAACGGCAAACATCGTCAGAACCATGAGTGGGCTACTTGATATCAAATGAGATGAATCGCGATATGTTGTGGCTAATTGCATTTGCACATGTGTGTGTATTTTTTCTCTATAGATCTGTTATAATTGGCACTACTAACCTTCCATACATGAGCGCACAGTATATGGTTTGAATCCACACACAGTACTAATGTTATATGCCTTAGACACAATATGATGATTGAGGCTCAAAATATGATGATTGAGGCTCAAAATAAGATGTTAAATGCCAACTGAATCATGCTGAAAGATCGTGTGTAGTACACTGTGAGTAAAGAGTAATACAGTTTTTTAAAAAGCACCGGTGGGATGCTCTGGAAATAATGGTCAGAAAGGGCTGAGGAAAATCTCCAACAGTAGGCTCGAACTGGCTCAAACAGGTTCAGTCCAGATACCCATAGACCTGGTCGGGGACTGGATGGGAGCGCCATCTGTCCACATAAGCAAAGAGTGACACCAGGATTTTCGGCGCAATCAGACCAATCTTACAAGAAAAGGGGCAGGGAAACTGCCACGGAGGTGGGATTTGATGTACTATATAGGATCATGTAGGACAGAGAAAATTCAGTTGTTTCCTGAGGCAACTCCAGGGCTCGACCTCTTGTAACAGAGCCTCTTGAGGCTCTGTGCATCTGGTGATTCCTGAGAGTCTGAGATGCTGCTTCAGTGGGGTAAGGGGTCAGAACTACAAACCTGGCCTGATCTGCTGCCCCCCCCCCCCACACGACTTCAGATACCAGCAGGGAAAATCACCTTTTGCTTCCGCGAGGTGAAATGTGTCTGATAGAAGAGGAAGCTGTGGAAACACTGTACAGTTCAACAAACACTTTTTCTCCCAGACTGATCTTTCTTAATTCCAGCCAGGAGGCCTTTTTGAATCCGTCCCCTTTCTTTATTTCCCCCGACATAACTTCAATTGTTGCTGCAGGAATCAGAATCAGGGTCACGGGCCAGGTGTGTGTGTGCGCATGCAAGGAATTTGACTCCTGCTGGGGGTCCAGCAGGAGTCCTCTGATGACCTTCAGGTGGGTCAGCACCAGTCTTTCAAAGGACTTCATGGCTGCAGGCGTCAGGGCGACGGGCCTGTAGTCATTTAATCCTGTGATGTGTTTTTTTTTTTGGGGACCGGGATGACTTTACACAGCTCCAGTGATCTGTTGAAGATCTGCGTGAAGATGGGGGGCCAGCTGATCAGCACAGACTTTCAGGCAAGGAGGGGGACACGCCGCACATTGTTGTTGTGGTTGTAATGTTTGCATACGCAGCATGAACAGGGCTACACTTTGTAAGAAAACTACCATGACAAATGCCTCGTTTCAATTGTGAAGCTTAAAATACATATGCTAGGGTCAAAAAATGCAGGCTGGGCTTTTGAGAAGCCTTTTAGTATGAAACAGCAACACCCAGAGAGGTGGATGTACATTTGAGGTTTTGCATGAAGCCTTGCAAAGTAACCTACTTCCTCATTTCATTTCGGACGAGAACAAGACAGCTTCACATTAGAGAGGCAAGAGTTACTTAAAATGTGCATGTTAAAATGTTTCATGTGTCATAATTTCATCATCTTTGACTGATTAGACAACGTGCAGATTATTTTATGGGCTTGAAATCAAATTCTCTATGTCGTGTATTAAAGTGGACTCGCATTGTTACTGTGAGATTTTGGATTTTTCACACATGTAAACGTAGTCCTGCATTTTTATACTGTTAAAAATGTTTACACAAGCCATTCAAAGGGAAAGAACTCCCTTTTTAAAGTTAAAACTGTTAATCTTAATAAGTTCAACTCTGAAAGATCAAAGAGCATACGACACTTCAGTCCATAATTCAGTATTTTACTAATTGAATCAATAATCTACTTTAGGATACAGTAGGGTACTATTAGCAGTTAAAGCTAAGTTATGCAAAGTTCTTTTCTATTAAATGAATAAGTTTACGTCCTGTGACATTATTGGTATATAGGGTGTAGGGGTGGGTCCAGAACCACTGAAATCTCCCTAGCAACCAAAAAAACCATTTGAAATATAACCAGTGTTATCCGCCAGCGTCTGGTCAGTGTATTTGGTAACAGATCTCTTTGTCTACTAGGAGTCCAATGCATTTTTTTAAGTTTTTAAGATTACATCCTCCCCCCTCATATGCCTCAAAGTGGTGGCTGACTGATTTACCTATAGCCACAGTTATTTTTTCTTCAGCCACGGGTCTTTTTGTTACTGCCAAAATATTTAATACGAGCTCATACAACCACTGAATCTTTTGCAGCGATGAGTCGATGGTTTCGGTCACCTGCCACTGCACGAACCTACTCGTGAACCTTTTTCATTGAACTTAAGCCCATGGCTTAGCCTAAAATGTGGCCATAACAGAACCGATCAGCGACCCCCTTTGTCCCCTACGGACTGGTAACACAACTGGGCTTAGCGTAGCTTAACAGGGTACCTAGCATAGCATAAGTACAGAACTGTTTAGTTTAATGATGTACATGTGCTGATGAGTTCTCTGAGTTTTATTGTTGTGACGTGTTTTCAACCTGTTAATCTGGTCGCCACCGCTAAATCGATGTTAGTTCATGCCACACTCCACATCGAGTCTTTACATGCTGACCCCCTTTTAACCTGGCCCTGTTAGCTTATAGACTACACACACACACACACGCTAGTTTGGCCCCTTAAGTATTTATTTTTTTTTTTACATTTTTTGTCATTTAGCAGACGCTTTTATCCAAAGCGACTTACACATGAGAACATTCACAAACCGAAGGTGCAGCTGCGGGAGCATTTTTGGGGTTCAGTATCTTGCTCAAGGATGCTTCGATGCATGGCTGGGGGATTGAACCACCGACATGGCCTCGCCGCCGTTGTGAATGTGTTTTTTCTGTTGTGTGACGCCATTTTACATCCAAGCAGCCATCACACACAAACACACACACACAGATTTATTTTGTCTGCATAGATGCACTAAAGGAACCAGGATGAACAACCAGACACTTGTACATTATCACCCCTGTGTGTTTTCTTTTTCTAAAAGCATATGCATGTAGTGTTGTGGTTTGCTTTGTTTTTTCATTTCAAAACAGGATGTCATCTCAGGTGCTAAAATAAAAACTTCACACTGGTACAATCTACAAATCTACTCTCATCTCATGTGATTGGCTGAAAAGGAAGACGAAATCTACAGATAAAAAAAATAAAAATGTGGTTGTTCATAAAATGACACGCAGTTTGTAAATGCAGGTTCAACAGTTTGTAAATAAATGTAACTTCTTTCAAATATATATACATATACACATATATATATATTATATTTAAACACAACAATTAATACTTTTGTGTGCATTTTGTGAGTCATTAATATTACTATTTAATATCATTTGCGAACCCTTCTGTGTGCATTTCTTAACATCGAGACCCATCTGGACACATTTTGTCTGTGCGCTGCGGTTGAGTCAGTTTAGGTAACAGGAAGTTCAGCTCAGGAGGAAAAACACATCATACTGTCAGAGCACTGAGACAGAAAAAAGAGAGAAAGGGAAACCAAACAAAAACATCCCAGGTTACGTATGTAACCTTAGTTAACTGATAGGGAACGAGACGCTGCGTCAGCTGACGCTATGGGGAACGCCTTCAGCGTGACCGCCTCTGAATCTCTGTATCAACTTAGACCAATCTTGATTACTTTTAACGTCAACACGTGACGTACGCAGGCGGAACTGGAGGTACAAAAGAGAGCCGGCTTCACTGTTGTCATCAGCCTTCTCCTCCGTGTGGAGTGGGCTCTTATCGACAGAGGTGAAGGCAAACCGCGCACCTCGTATGCCGAAACGATAGCCTCAACTATGCACCTGCTAATAGTAGCCGGGAAGCCCTTACGAGGGGGCCCAAAGCATACCAGCAATTGGTCTGAATTCCGCCACTGGGATGTCCTCTGGACATAAATCTCCAGCCTACCTTCCTGTTCCGCTGACACTGAAGGAGGATGGAACGCCTGCAGGACTACTGGCCGGGCCACCTCAGTGGGTATTTTATGTACATAACCCGGCCTGGGATGCAGGATGGCTCTAATTGCACCTGGAACGATCTCCAGGTTAGCAGGAGCCACCGACAGGGCCTGCAAATTTCCCACTCTCTTGAGAGAAGTCATGGCCACCAGGAATGCCATCTTTAAGGCCAGACACCTGTCTGATGCATCGTCCAATGGTGCTGTGATCAATCCATCCAGCACCACTATCAGATCCCACGGAGGCCTCATCCTCAAGGTGCCGCGAAGAAAACTGGTAAAGCGGTGCTTCCCAAGCGAGCAACCATCCACTAAACTGTGGAATGCTGCGATCGCAGCCACATACACCTTAAGTGTAGCAGGGGAGAGTTCAGCTGAAAACCGGCTTTGGAGGAACTCCAGCACTGAAGCCATCGGGCAGTGAACTGGGTCAAGGTGGCGCTCCTGGCACCATGTAGTGAAAATTTTCCACTTGCCCACATGCAGTTTCCTCATTGAGGGGGCTCTAGAGTGTAAGATGGTCTCAACTAACTCGGTAGGGAGACCGGCAGCTCAGAGGTGGTTCTCCTCAGTGGCCAGACCCACAGCTTCAATTTCCCGCGGCTGCAAAAGCAGTTCCCTCCTGACGGGAATCTCCCACGGGGGGCCGTCCAGGAGGGCTACCAGGCCCGAGAACCAGATTCTGGCGGGCCAGAACGGGGTCACGAGCAGCAGCTGAGCCCCTGTTCGGCGAACGCCGCCAGCGTCTCCCCGCCCTAGCTGTTCTCCTTGCACCCACTGATCGACGCAGACTGGCGACCAGTCGGGCTAGAAAACCATGCAAAATACGGCCTGGACCAGGATTTTGACACCTTGGTGTGGAGATCCAGAAGAACGGCAGGTCCCGACGTGGGCTTGGAGGTGTGGCCAGAGGAAAACACTCACCGAGCTTACTCCGGTGATGAGTGTCCTGATGCTTCCCTCGCCAGGCGTTATTGAGCCTAGCCACAATTTTTCTCTCTTGGGAAATCGCCTCCGGCAGCTCCTCATGCTGCAGTGACTGGGCTGACGAGCCACCCACGTCACTACCTTCCGTGGAAGGTGGAACTGGATCCTCTCTCCACATCCCGGGCGGAAGACGCTGTAGGCTCAGCACGGCTTCCGGATCCCGAATGCGGGTAGACTGTTTCAACAAACAACAAACAGTCAGTTGAGAGCAGAGCGTCTTATCTATCCTAAGAGAGGGTACTTACCTTGCTCACAAGAGAGCCTGCTCTCCGTGCAGACAGCAGGCACAAAATGTGTGGCCTCTTAACACGTCCCCCGTTCCGGTCGGAAGAAGCCGAGACGCGGGCTTTCGGTCCCGAAAACTGGTGGGAATTAACAGATGAGCCGTGTCCTCCTGTTCATTTTCTTCCTGCCAGGCTGCAGGAAAAAGAGCTCCCGAGGAGACGCTCACGCTGCTCACGGTCAACCCCGAGGGCTGACAGAGCGAGCTCTCAACCCAAAACAGCAAACCAAAACACGTGAGTTGCCGGTGTGGATAATGCACGGGCAAGGAGGAAGGCGTTGAAGTTCCCTTAAAAGGGAACTGAAATACAGATGTGTTTTTTTTATGTAACAACCAGACTAAGACTCTTGTATTTTTTCATTTCCAGGATGCTGCATGCAAACATAGAGTCCGGTGATGGAGAGTCCTCCAGGACCTTCACTGGCTTGTTGTTCATCATCCTTCTGATGTCATCTTTTGGAGGTAATTTCCACCCAAAACACTCCAGTAAAAACACACTGATCTGTGCATGATTTGGAAAACAGAAGACACGATTCAGAAAAAAAACCCCCTTCCAATTCTTTGTATTCATTTCTGTAACAACGACATCTTGGTCAGAAGAGGTCTCTGTGAGGCACCAAAAGGAATTATAAAATCTTGTAAGGAGAGGAAAAAAAGATCTTAAGGCCCGATCTAGAGTTACCCAAATAAACCGGAGAACCAGAAAACAACTGGGGAAGGAAGAGAGAGTGCAGCCCAACAGAGGAAAGCTGAGGAGGAAACAACAGACTGTACCCCTGAATGAGCAGGAAGAGAGAGAAAGGCAGAACTACCAGGAGGAAGAGGAATAAAATAATAGTTTTATTTCATTGGAAAATAGACTGAGTTTTCTCGATCTATCTATCTATATGTGTGTGTATAGCCTATATACTGTATTTATTTTGAGCTTTATTATAATTTATTTCATTTTGTTATTGTACCGTACACTTTGTCCCGGCTGTTTACAGCTTGCTTCTTTTAATTTTCTGCAATAAATAAACTTGACTATTTTCCAATCTTTATTTACAGCATGCATTTATTCCTGAAGTCATCAAACAGCGTTTGAAGCACAAATTGAGCAGCCTATTTTGTAACTGCACAGTTTAAACCGACTCTCCTCAAGAGGGTTTTCCTGAGACTTGAAGGCATCAGAACCGAGTTACTTTTAGATTATGATTTTAAAATATGTCACATTAAAGTGGACAGACGCATATGAGGCTCGTCTTCACAGCTTGAAACAACAAAGAGATTCTGAGTTTACGCTGAAATGATGAACAAACTGTAAGTGACCTGTCATGTGAGCGCCATCTGCTGTGCTTTTTGTAGACTGAAAGCTGCCCTGGGTTGCAGAGGTCGCTGTTTTCTTTACAGTATGCAGTGAAGACGAACTCATCACTCATGCTGTCTATATGTCTGATGACTTACACAAAATAAAGACTAACCTACCAACTACGATTCAAGTTCATTCTTAGATTTAGGGAGAAATTGCACTCAGTCACCCGAAACCAAAGTTATCCAAGATAGTGTTCCATTAACAGGTCAGTCCTCATGCTCAAAACTTCTCCTCCTGTAACGTTAACGGAGAAACACACTGTCAACACGAGCAAGCATGCAAGCTAAGCAGCCAAACAGGGTTATGTTAGAATGAAACAGCTATGTGGCATGTTTCCATATCGGCTGTATATAACACCAGGACAAACTAGCTTGGGCTGCAACACAGGAACAATGCTGTTTCTTCATTTCCATTTCTTCTACACGGATCATCAGCTGGTGATGGGGATGACGTCTTGCTGGTGCGCGCGCAAAAGCCCTGAACAGTATTAGTATTTGAATAAAAGATGCACGCACACAGACTTTCCTCAGATCGTGATCATGCATCCAAATAATCATAATAGTTACTAAAAACTTACACTTTATACAGGTTCCTGGCTCTTTATACTGTAGCCTGCATTAATGAAACAACAGTCCACCTTTGTAGCTTTTATCACTGAACCCTGATAAACCTAGTACATTGTTAGGCCGGCTTTGTATCAGTCTCCCTCTAAGTAACTATACTGAAGCATTGCACGTAAAATACAACCTAAATACCAATCAGATTTCTCATGTTTCCCAAGCAACAAATGAACATTCATGTGAGGGACTCCTTCCTGAAAAGGGGAGCATTTCAATTACATTCCTTCCTGCCAAGTCTTTCTCTGATCATGCGCATTATAACCTCTGAAAGGAGGAGGAGGCGAGGTGTCTCTGAATGGGGCTCAGCGGCTCTTGCTCCCCCCTGCCGGAGCCCTCTGCAGACTGCTACTCTTGGTCTTGCTGCTGCGGGCGTGAAACAAAACGCTAAAATACTGTACAACAGCTGCCGCAACTGACAGTAAACTTTGCAACCGTCAAATAAAGTATATACCATGAACATGCCCACACATCCAAAATGTTAAAAATACTAAATATATAATCAGATATTACTCTACATGTGCAGCTTTAGCCTCAGTCTTTTAG
>CM022475.1:18863038-18886429 GCA_011952105.1 Coreoperca whiteheadi
CCCCCCCCCCCCCCGCCTTCTGTGGTGATCCTGCCGTACTGTGAATATCAGCGTCGGCAAACAGGAGCAGCTTTAAAGTCCAACTGTGTAGTTAGGCGTCGGACTTTTCCCAGCGCCGGAGCGGTGGGCTTCGGTTGTGAGAGAAATACTCTGGATTTAAAGAGTCCGGTGTTTGGTGTCTTTTGTAAAATCACCGCAACTTAGTAAGAAAACCCACGCAAATAGACAAAACAATTTTAAAAACAAACAAACAAGTATTTAGAAAACACACAACACAAACAAATGCGGAAACACACATAAGTGAAACATGTGACTTAAACGTCACTCAAGCTTCTGCTGAAGAGCTGAAGACATCAGATCAGTGTGCAGCGATGAGGAGACCTCAGAATGAGCGCCACCAGCTGTGTCGCTCTACGAACCCACTCAGTAGAGGATGGAAACGCACATTAATCACACTTTCTTATGCTGATTTTCTGGACAGTCGGTTCAAACTTGCGCCGCATTTGGATGGAAATTTTGACCCTTTCTTGGGCGACTTGACTCTCTTCCTTGTCTGTTTTCAGCATCTCTCTTGACACGCAGCTCTCTTATGTAATTGCTCTGGATTGATTCCTCAGTTCAACAGGAGCTCCGGTTTAAGTTTCAGAGAACAGATTGTAAACGAGGCTCATAAAGTTAAGAGAGTAAGTTCCCCGAGCAGGAACACTCATTTCATCAACGCACTACAGTTTCACTCCATTGTTTGGATGCATTTAATTAAACAAAAGGCCCGGTTTTGTCTTCCGGTTTGCAAAAAAAAAAGAAAAAAAGAAAGAAAGCAAATGCTGTAGGCCTATATGCTCAAAAATGTTTTGCATTCTCCTAACTTTTATCTCTCAAAACACAAGCGATCACAGTCACACGGCTACCTTTCTAATGTCTCCCTGATCGCCTCCTTCCTCTCGAGGAAGGAAGTACTCCCTTGACCAGCACCAGATGGTGGCACTAGTGAGCAAGACTAAATGCAAACACACTGTTGCAAACAGTGAAGATCTATGTAAATTTAGGAGAATGTAGTATTCACAGTGTTTCTTTTTCTCTGCTGGTGACGTACATCTTGACCTGAGAGGTGAGTAACACATCCCACATGTTATTTTTTGGGACAGAAGCTCCATGAATTTCTCCAAAAATATAAAGTGTACAGTATAGCTGGAGCTCTTTGTATGCCCCCACTGTAGTAAGAGATTTATGACAAGCTTGTTCCAATGCTTGAGTCTTTTATTCTTGCATACAGAAAGATCAGTTCACGCAGATTATTATGTAAGGTTGCGATAAAAGCATTATTTCCATGACACATTCAATCAATGCTCTTATTAAAAAGGCACAAGGCCAAAGAGTCAATCCAGCTCCTGTTTGTGTGACTTGTCGCGTCGTTCATTAGGCAGCGTTACAGCGATAAAGCTATGAACTGAGATATAGAGACTTCAGCTCATATGCGAGACAGGTAAAGACGGGTAAAGCCTTCCTGCCTCTGTCTCAGCACAGGAAACATCAGATTTTCTTGGCACAGACCGACGGTTTTTGAATGTGGCATTGGTAGTCATCCCAGCACTTTTCAGCTGCAAGTACAACAAAACAAAATGGGAGTCAGTGAATGCTACACAAACCGAAACCTCAAACTGTTTGATGCGACCGATTTATCATGAAAGATACAGTTAGGTGAAGCAACACTATGGTCACTGATAATAACATACAAATCATTGTCAAGCCATATAATATCAGTGTCGTAAATCATGTATCACCGTGTATTGCTAAGCACCCACTGATGTGATAAAAACAAAGATTATCTGATTCAGAAAGACGTTCTTTGCTCGAGATACTGTATGTTATATCTGAGCTGTTTGTCTGGTATATTCATCGTTTAGAATTTTAATTTACGATTGGCATTTATGACTTTATGAAAAACTTTCACATCACTCCTATATGTGTTGTTTTACCTCCATGATTCATTTGTAAACAACTCTGCCTGCCGCCATGATTATTAGGCTCTCCGGGACACCAGTTCAAGTAGTTGAAAGGTGTACCATCAATCCAGAACCATTGGCCCTCCTAGAAGACACAATAGAAATGAACATTACATGAAGTTAAAAGGGTTTGAGTAGTATTACTTAAGCAACTTAAGATGAGATAAGATTAGCCTTTATTGGTCTCCGGAGGGCAAATTCATGTGTTGCAGCAGCACAAGGACAGAAATACAGTAAGTACAGCAGAATAGAGAAAAGTAAATGATAATTGGAAGTACTGTATCTACACAATATTAATAAGAGTAGAAATAAAATAGAAATAAAAACAGCAATTAGATTCAAAATGACACTTAAACTAGTAGTGCTGGACTGTGTGTTTCAAGTGAAGTGACTCAGTGGTGTGTTTATATACTATAATATACTATAATATTATATACATATATATTATACATATATAATATTAAGTACCATAAATATAATATAGAAATATAATGTAGTATGGATTATAAAATATATTGGTTGAAATATAGTAATATAGTATAACATAATAGGTAGTATATATTGGAAAATATTGCAAAATATAGTATAGAATATAAGACATATTAAAGTATAGTATATTATATAACAAATAAATACAATATGATTTCTGATGACATATGTTTTTGGTGTGAAACATTTGCAACTTGTGCAATGATGAATAAAATACCTCTTGTGCATCAGAGCCGCCAATCCATGTTTCTTTATACTCATAACTGGCGCTCATTATCAGCCTCTGAATCTCATGGTACTCCATGAGGTTGTGAACGGACGCAAGGTTTCCACCCAAGGACTCACAGTTTTTCTACAGTGGACAGAAACAGACACACACAGAGAGAGAGAGAAGGTGCCATGGTAAAAAGGAAGACACCAAGTCAGCGGAAGATGCCAACGAACCAAATGTCCGCGTACACGCAAAACAAAATAAAGTTACTGTAGAAGCCTTCTGCGACGAACCAAAGTCACCCTCATTACCTCAGCTTTGGCCCAAGACATGGGTCTTGGAACGTAGTGGAAACAGCGACCACTGAACTCAGACCAGCGACCGGAGCAAGATGCCGACCTCTTCACCAGGTGACTCTTTGCTGGGAGCAAATAGAGTTCGGTTGGCAATGTGGCGTCTCCAGTTAAAGTCTCTCTTATGTAGAATTATTATATTACTACAATAAATCAGTTGATGTGGAGAATTTGACACCAATCAGCTTTTATCAGGGAAAAGCTTGTCATTTACACAACATACAGGCGTAGCCACCAGTGGAGCATCACAACCGACGTGCAATTAATTTAAGTGAAAATCTAAAAGCCACTCACCTTCGGGCTTGGCCTCTGGAAGAGCTAGAAAGTTTGAGACAGCAGTGATTGGTATTGTACAATACATGTATGGACTGCACATAAATAAATGTAACACTTTCTATATTTTTATATACTACTCACCAGCAGCTCTACTCAGAGCCATCATGGCACAAACAAGCGCAGACACAGCCAGCATCTTCATGGTGGTGATGATGCAGATGGTGATTTCCTTGAATACAGAGAGACAGACGCGTTACTGATGCTTCCACCCGTACTGGCTGGGAGTCCGGAAAAGGAAAGTAAGAAGATGATAATAGAGTTTGTTGCAAACCTGCTGCAGAAATACCTTCTCGGAGTAGCTTCCTCCGTCCGGTGAGGAGGCACTGATGAAGAGAGACGCCAGCTCTCATATACAGCTACTTATCTGGTCATCGCTGAAAAAAAAAAGAAGTGGAAACTGAGCAGAGACACATGCAAAAAAAAAAAACCACACACACACAGAAACAGCATTATCATGATCAGTTAAGAAACATGCATACGTCAAACTAACGGAAAACTGGATCCGGCCTCCTGTCGAAATGCTCCATACCGTTCCATGTTCTCTGGAGAAAGAAGTCGTTTGCAGATTTGCAGATGACTCTTTTCTTTATTTTCCTCAGCTGACTCCAGCGGTGCCCCGTGATATACAACTAGTTTTTTCAAAGTATACTGCATATGAGCCGTGCGAGGGTAGAGCTTGACAGGCTTAGCGACAGTAACTGCGGGGGCATAGCGAATGGTCAACTGCGTTTCTTACCACAACGTAATTGGGAAAACAAGTACTACATAAACTATTTCGAGGACACAGGGTAGGGAGGAGCAAATGTATGGGAAGAGAGCCATATAGATATCTAAATTGTGATTTTAGAAGTATATTATGTCATTGGTTGATAATTATTGATGCAGTTATGTGTAAGCATCACTGCTGTTGCAGCTGGTGACGGTGGAGCTAATTTTAACATTAGTACTAATAGACTAATCCATATACATAACACATCATAATTTATCATTTATTTTAGATTTTGCATTAACTCCACTATGATGAGTGAAGAACTTCAGAGTAAACTGTTCTGGAATTTACAGCTGGTAATGTTTTTAAATTAATATCACATTAATAGGAATATTGCAAACCGGTGCATTGACTTTAGAGAGGCTCGTCGTATTTCTTTCTATTGTTCAAGGAAAATAGGGCCTTCAAGGATGATTCTGCAACATGCTAAACCTTCTTCAGACATGGACACAGCGCTTATGCAGCAGAGTCATGCAGCAGAGGCTGAACTGAACTTCTGTTCAGTGATGATTTGGCATCAAGAGAAGCTGATTGTAAAAATTATGTGGCTGAGATACAAGGACAACTGATGAAATAATTCTCCAACTTCTCTTTTGAAGGTGATTTCAGAAGTTTCTACTTCTTCAAAATGTTTTGGAGCAATGATATACCAAGGTTGTTGATGAATTGATAAGTTTATCTACAAGTCATGGTGAAAACAATACAGTGTTTTAAATACAAGGGTTCTTTTAGCTTTCTGTATGCTTTGTTCGCTGAAGACCAGATTAAAGCATACAGACGATCTAAATACAATATTTCTCTGTTCTCACAGTGAACCATAAAAAAAAAAAAATAATGCATAAGCATCATATGCATTTTTTATTTTTTATTTTTTTTAATGTCTTTATTTGAAAAGCAAAGAAAAATAGAGTTTGCTGCTTTGAACTGAGGTGACATGAGATGCATATAACAATTTGAAATGTTTTTTCCGCACAATTGATGGGTTTAAGCTTATTGTGTCATTTATTACTCATCATTTCTTGTGTGTCCTCCGTTCAGGGTTTTGTGATAGAGATTAGGGACGGATACTACAATTGCAAAATGATTCACGATTTGTGAGAAAAATCATTTTTGGATCACAAGTTTCATTTTCACTTAAGAAACAATTCAAATCATGATGATGGGGTCCGTACCAAACAAACACATTTTCTTACATCTGGAGAACAATAATGCAGGCCGGGGGCATCTCTGCAGCACTACAGTACTTCATGATAATGCTGTTTGTCACACATTTTTCCTTTTAAAAAATTTGACTTGGCTATTTAATTCGGCCATACTGCGATTTCAATAATATTTTAATTAACTGTGCCTACCCTACCAGAAGTGAGTAGGATAAAAGAACTGGTCTTTTTCAGCACCCCAACACAGGAAGGCTGACGCTACAGGCTGACACTGAGAGAGGAGGCCTTTAGCCTTTTCTACACCAGCCACTATACTGTCATATACATTTACAAATGAGTCTGTGTTACGGTAAATATTCTGTTCTTATTTCCTAAATCTCAAAGATTAACTTAACTGATACCATTATAATATTATAGACCAGAGGTTTTCATAGTGAGAGGTGGGCCTCCCGAGGGGATCACATAGAATAGCCTAAATGTGTGAGATTTGGTTAGAGACAGTTCAGAGATATAATAATTCTGGTGAATTTTAGTCACAGTTGCGTATTGGCAAAGGGAAAAGGACCCAAATGCAGACAGCTCGATGATGATGAGTGGAATGTTTATTCAAGTGTTACCAGCTGACAGGTAACGAACAGGTTAGCAAGCAGGCCAAATAACCCAAGAAACAGACAGACAAATCCAACACAGTAACTGATGTCGACAACAAACTGACAATGAACAAGAGAAGTGGACCAGTATAAGTAGGGAAAGCTGACGAGGGAATGACCTGCAGGTGAGGAGAGGACCAACACAGTGCAGGCTGACGACAGGAGAGTGGAAACAGGTGTGTGAGTAGTTGAGAGGTAGTCAGGGGTTATTGCAGGGCAAACAGACAGGGAAACGAACGTGTTTTCAAACTTACACTTTTCACGTCGATGTGTTTAATGAAGTTTGTTCATCTAAACTTGTCATAGCGTTTCCTTCTGCGGCTTTCAGCACTGTGTCGGATACCTGTTTGTTTTGCCTTATTATTATAGGCGGTGAAGCTCTAACTGGTGGCATTGAAACAATGGAGCAAAACTGTGGTGTGGAACAGTGTGTTGATGAAAATGAGTGTTCCTGATCAGAGAAGTTACCCTTGATAAATAATTGCTATGTCAATGTTATCTTTATGAGCGTCGTTTATTATCTGTTCTCTGAAACTTAAACCGGAGCTCCTGTTGAACTGAGGAACAGATCCAGAACAATTAAATAAGAGTGTCAAGAGAGACGCTGAAGACAGAACTATCACCACATTATAGTAACGGGGTAATGCTCAAGGACGATTACTAGTCTTGAATGGTGATACTGAATATAGTCCCAAGTCAAGCTGAAAAGTCTATGATAGGCTACTTGTGTCTTCTTTCAACTCTGGTGCTCACAGAATTGAAAAATGACATCTTTAATATTCGACCACAATAATCCACTGAACTCTGTGAGCATTTTTCATGGAAAAACCTTTCTTATAAACTTTCTAATATCCAGAGCAGAGGGAGAATTGAAGGGGGAGCAGGGAAGGAAAGGGACAGCTGCATACCAGCGTTTAGTGAAGAAGTTAGTTATCATAATTTGGTCACTGATTTGGGCCGCTTATCAACATGATCACCAGTTGCAGCAACAGCAAGCAATTGGATTCAATTAAGGTCATTTAAAACCCTTTGTGCCTGATTGCTGCAATGTGCATCAAAATTCATACACAAATCTGAAAACGCAGATATGATACACACATTTTTAGGTTCAGTTTGACTTACAGTTCCTGAAGATATAATTATCTCTGCTGGTCATCATGAATAAACATCTGTAAATCCATTTCAAAATCCGAGACAAAAGAAACGCCTTATAACTCCAGAACTTGCCTGAGAACCATCATGTTGTTTTCAAAAGTTTTCTTCAGTATCAAAGTGATCCAGCGATAGTTCTCTGTACCTCCATGGGTGCACTGCAAACAGGAACTGCCAACAGCTCATTTGGCTTGGTGCCAATTTGCCAACATGTTAACAAATATAGGCTAAAAAAGATGGGGGCCCAAGTTGATACCCTGAGCTAACTTACTCCATGGCAACATAATACTTCTTGTTTACATCCACCAAAGCATCATGGGCACTGCAGTTTCAAAACATGGAGCATGATTATGTGCTAAATAGAAGTAAGACTAAGAATAATCATGTGCAAAAACAAAACCAATGACAAAGATAATCACATTATCAATATTATTTGACAGTAGAACTACTAATTCCAGGAACACTGACACTCCTTTGGAGTCCATCTGCAGTAACAGGGACTGAGACGCTGCTGTTGGTACTCTGTTAATCTCCTTTGTCATGAGGTGGCAGCATAAATCTCAGTGATCTCAAAACCGGGAATAATGAATCCCATACTTTGTTCTTTCCTAGATACAACTAGAGGAATGTGAGAAGCTGTTTTGTGTTATTTTGATGGACTGACCCTTGAGCCCCTTCTGAGGAGCTTGTAGAGGCCAACAGCTTCGAGGTGCAGATGTGTGCAACTGTGTTAGTGTTCGGGGTGAATAAAATCCACACTGTGTAAATAAAGGTTAAAAAAAATATTTGCCATTGGTGTTGTCTTTATGATTCTCATTCATAATCCCTTATCTGGCAATTCTCACAAAGCTGCACTGTAGAGCTAGGGAACAGATCCAAAACACTCATAACAGAGCCCCGTGTCAATACCATCATACCGCACAGTGTAGTGGGAATGCCATATCCAAGGCTAATTACTGATTAAGAAAAACATTTGTAAAATGACTTATTTCACATGTAAATGCCCTGTTCTCCACTCTCACCACTGTAGACCCCAGAAGAGTGTTGATGTCACCGGCTGCTTCTTCCTACCTGCCACTGATGAGCTTCACTGGGAAGCTGTAACATGCAGGAGGTTAAGGCTATCCATGAATGTGGTAAGGAGAACTGGTACAACAACATGGCTGCCTGTTCATTTGAACGTAACATAAAACCATCCACTTGATGAACTTTTTTAACCAGTCCGGAGCCCGAACAAGCCTTATAATCTTGGATGGGACATAATATGAAGTTTCCATCCTAATGTAGAGCAAATTTGAACTGAATGTCCTGAAAATCAGGAAAAGAAAATACAAATTAATGAGTTTTTCCATCCACCACTGTTATGAGTCACATGCTTCATGGACATTATCATTTATTCACAATGTCTGTTTCTGTTGCACTTGTAACATTTCAACATATACAGTACTCGTATGAAATCCTACGAAACGTTATGCACGAAAAATCGTGCATAATCCTACAAATGTCCAGCAACCACCAACAGGCGTACCGGACCTTCGTCGTCATGGTAACAATGAACACGTGGTTAACGTTGTGAAACAGTCATAGTTTGGTTAGGTTTAGACACCAAAACTACCTGGTTAGGTTCAGGAAAAGCTCAAGGTTATGGTTAAAATAAGTAAGTTACATTAGTAACTCAAATTAAGTCAAGTGACGTGAACACGCAACTCAAGTCAAGTAAATCAAACAACTTCACTTATTTAGGCTGCGTAACTTACGTACGTAACTTAAAATAAGTCAACATTGACTTTAGGTTTCACACAGGACATGACCCATCAATCCCTCAGGTGAAAATCCTGTGTTTGACCCATACATCCCACCGCATCCCATCCTATCCCATCCCACCGCATCCTATCCCATCCCACCGCATCCCATCCCATCCCATCTACATGGACTTTGACGTTCTTTATAGGCCCTCATCTGACTTCCTCCTTTGCTCCCATCATAATTACTGAGGCCACTAGAGGTTGTGCGCTGAATGATTAAATTAAACTGCCTCGTGACTCGCGCTTACATGGGTTGTATACAAATTAGAGTGCATTATTTTTTCGTTTGTATAACTACGAAAAGTGAATAAGAACAGCCTGCACTTTTAGCTTTTATTGGTACACCACCTTTCCTACCTCGGCCAAGTGTGAAAACCTTTTTCGATATATGTGTTTTATTTTTGGACACACTTGATGTGATATACCTAGTGATGTTTAACTTTAAGAATCCAATGTTGTATTCCGATAGTTATTTGTTTTTTCAGAAAAGTAACAATTCTGCACCTCCAACACTGAAAAGCTTTGCTGAACTTTGCTCAGCGCAAATGATCAAAGCTTTAAGGTCGACTTCTAGGGAGAACAGTCTGCCTTTTCATTTAAGGCCATTAATGCATGGAATAAGCTCCGTAAGACTTTGAGAACATGTGTAGATTTTACCATCTTTTCCTGTGAGGTCAATCATTCAACTGTCCCGATACTGCAGATAGGAAGTAGTTGGGAAATCTGTTAAAGCTCTTCTCTTTGTAGAAGATTTATGTTTTCTGCACTTGGTCCCTGACAAATAAATGAATTAAAACTAAACTATTGCCTGTTGCCTCACATGACCACAAACTTGATTGCTTTTGCATGCAGAGTTAAACTGTGAGTCTTTTTATAATTTCGGAGAATGTAGCTCTGACAATATTTAACATAACTGCACAAGAGAAAGTTCTGGGTGCTTTGTTGGAGGTGGCAAAGTTGATAGTTCTGGCTCGGGAGGTGGCACGCGTTGTCAGCGTCTACCAGTCACAGAGCGGGGTGGTTCAATCCCCATGTCCTTCCTTCTGCATGTTGACACGTCCTTGAACAAGACACTGAACACAAGCTGAGGCAAAAAAGCGCTATAGAGCATACGTGCAGTTGCCAACTCTATAGGATGTCTTTTGTTTTGGGAAGGCGAAACAAGTTGTCATACTCCGTAAACATTCAGCTAAATCTTTATAGCCTGCAGGGGACGAACTGTCATGCTTCACTCTCACTGCCAAGAAAGACGAGCCTTCAAAGTAAACAGCAGTGTGAGAGGTGATGCACTGACCAGCTGTAAATCTGATAACCCTTTATAGTCGGTTAATGTTTTAATGAATAATTAACTGTCTATTCTATAATCCACCATAAACTGGGGTGGAGTACAGTGATGTGTTTGCTTTTAACATGTTTGGTGGTCGAGGGACAGATAATTCATTGTATATAAGAGCGGGTCTTGGTCTTTTTCAGCATCACCGCTCAGGCTGAGAAGGAAGAAGAGAAGATAACCCTCCAGCAGGTTTGCTTCGCTTTTCTCTTTCCACCTCTTCTATTTTGTTCTCTCACAGTCCCCTCTGTCTCACCTGGAGGAGGACGACGACAGCCTATCTGTTTCCGAAGTATCACTGCCATTTCTGTCTCTCTTTATCGAAGGCAATCATCAACTTTAACAGCTGCATCATCTCCACCATGAAGACGCTGGCTCTGTCCGCACTTCTTTGTGCCGCGATGGCTCTGACCAGAGCTGCCGGTGAGTGTTAGTGTTTACACTGTGTGTGTGTTCTGACAGCTTTTGTGTGCGAGGGACAATACCAATCTACAGTAAATTGTGTGCACCAGTCTATGCACAACACGATGCAAGTGATCCCTAACTGGTGCGTTTAACTGCCCCGCTCTTTTAGAAGCGAAGGACGAAGGTGGGGAATTGGCAATGATTCAAGAAGGTGAAAAAATATTTCTTCTGTGTGTTGAACCCTTTTGTCTGGAGACTCAACATCACCCACTTATCTCCTCTTGTTGTCTTGCTCAGGAGGGCATAATGTCGTCGAGCGCTCAACAACTTGTCCCAGTGGTTGGAATAAGATCAGTGGCCGCTGTTTCCTCTACGTTCCACGAGCCATGAGTTGGGCTCAAGCTGAGGTATGAGATGATTTGGATTCGTTGCAGGACGTTTATTCTGTTTGTATGGAAGTGTGCACTTGGTGACGTTGCATCTCCTCCCAGCTGTGGTCCTCTTATTACTCACGTTGTTTATTTTTTTTCTTCCACCCCCTTGAGCAGCTATTCTCTATCTTTGTCTGTCTCCAATGTAGAAAAACTGCCTGTCCGTGGGTGCAAACCTCGCATCTGTACGTGGGGCCGAGGAGTATCATGGGATTCAAAGGATGATTGCAGATAAAACTCATGGGAATCCACAGACATGGATTGGAGGCTCCGACAGTGAAGAGGTGTGTCGTTTATCGTTACGAAAGTTCTGAATTTTTTTTTTTTTACAGTTACAGGTTCATTCTTGACCTGGGAAATAGCGGTTTAGTAATAAGTAATAAGATTTTTTTTTTTTTTTTGGTCAAACCTTTTTGTGGTCTTTATAGTATATGGCATTTGCAGTGTTTAATTCAATTTGTATTGCTCCTTATAAATCTATTCTAATACATGTTTTCTAGGAACGTGCTTGGTTCTGGAGCGATGGTACGCCCTTCACCTTTACATACTGGTGCAGGGGAGAGCCTAATAACGATGGGTGGCAGCACTGTTTACAAATGAATCATGGAGGTAAATCATAAAGCACATCACTTTGCATGAGAGAGTAATGTACTAGAGGTGTAGATAATAGAGGACACATTAAATGACAAAAGTGAGATCACTTCAGAAATGTATTAGTCACTTCTTGAGCGCGCGTACGTCTGCCAGGGCTGTACAATCCATCTCCATTTCTTTATTGTAACAACAAAACATGTTAAGTTTTATTCTACATCAACATGTACATCAGTGCTGAACAATCGGGCTCATGTCCTCTGTTTCGGATCCACGCAGGTAGCAAATGCTGGGATGATTCAAAGTGTCACTATCAGCTTCCGTCCGTCTGTGCTAAGAAGACCTGCTGATTCCTGGGCTGACACCGAGACACGAAGCACCCGCAGAAAAGCAAACTCATGCCTCTTCATGCCACCAGTCTCACGTGTAGCCTGAAGCCTCTACATGTGTCTCATTTCATGCCTTTACCTTCTTTCTTTTTCTAATCGCCGTACTTGAGGAACGAAGCGACAAGTGACACAAACAGGAGCTGGGCTGTCTCTGAGGCCGTGTGCCTTTTGATAGGAGCAGCCCGAACGTGTCATGAAAAGGATGCTTTTTAGCACAACCTTATTCTGTGGAGTGAGCTGTCTCATGCAAAAAAATTAAAAGTCTCAAGCATTGAAGCAAGCTGGTCTGTGATTTTGTGTTAAATCGGATGGTTTTTAAGCACATTACTTCACTGTGTCTAAGAGCTCCAGCTATAATACCAGTCAGTAAAACAATCTAAAAACATCACTTCAGGTATATTGTTGGACACGTTTCAAGTCATTATGTATTTCCCTGTCAGAAGAGGGGATGTCATTAACTCTCAGTCATCCAAACACTTGGCGTGAAGTGATGCCGACAGAACAACCGACTTTCAAAGTATCTCAACATTTCTGTGGACCCCAGAAGAGTATAATTACATTCCAGTGTCTAATGGGGATTTTACAGTGTCTCAGAGGGCGATGGCTTGTGGGAAATGGTGTTCATTAAAAGGGCTGCTAAAAACAGAAATATTAAATAATAAAATGTCGCTGAGGAATGTCATGTGCAAGGCCAGTGTGGCCGTCAGTGGGCTTTTGAATGCGGGCTTTCTTACTCCTAGAAGAGAAGAAAACTACTTTCCAACAACTTTGTGAGATTAGCTGAAGACAGAGCCTTCTTTAATACAGTTTGCCATATAAAGTGAGCACATTGAAACTTTCATGTTATTTTAGCTGCAAACGTTTGCTTAATAGGGCTGTCGTGTCACTGTCACTGTTTCTTCATCGTGCTAGTGTGTTGCTGTGAAACCCACAAGTCTTTTTTTTAAGTTAAAAGGACAACATTTATAAAGGCATATTATTACCAAACAGAAATGAAAAACAACAGCCAGACACGGGTTTTACAACCTGGCAACCCAAAACGTGTTCTTATTACAGTTTTTCTAAATTGCTAAAACACAATTTCTGAAACCTTGCTCCATTTTCTGAAAACATTACACACAAAACCTCATGTTCAAGCACTATTTACGAAACCTCTGACTCCTCTCTCAAAATGAAACTTTCGCCTCAAAACAGTTTTACCTGTTTTCAAAATCTGCTCTCAAATCAGAAACAAAGTGATCAAAATGATCTACACTACGAAAAAGTGAAAACACATTGATCAAAACATATAGTTCTCGGGGAGAAGTACATTTTTCATCGCAAAACAAATGTCATATTTTTCCGTCATTGTCATTTTCTATCATAGTAGCTCAAATTTGATCAGAAATTACTATTCTGCTTTGCTCCTTGTAATTTTTTGTTGTTCTTCCTTCTCTTTGTACCCCTATTTTTACAGTACTGTACCCTGCATCTCACAAACTTGTCCTTTGTTTCTGTGATACTGTGATTCTTGTTCTTTGTTGATATGAACCTGCAACCAGTCTAAATATTGAGCAGTCCTGCAGTCCTGCTTGTGTCACATCATTTGAAACAGGTTACATCAATTTTGAGTGGTTGTGTTCAATCAGTGAGACGTGTATTTGTCTCTATTTGTATTGGATTGTTGCCAAATGGCCTGTGCATTAGAGCGCAGCATGTGTTTTGAGAATGAGAATGTGTTTAGAGTTTTGCTCAAAAGTCTAAGTGAGCTCTGCAAATTGTGTTTTACCATGTGGAATGGTTTAAGGTATTCACAACAGACTGCACAATTAGCTAAATGAGTTCAGGCTACTGAGAACTTTCTTCAGCCAATGGGTTTTAGTGTTTTAGCTATTGAGAAAAACTGTAATGGCCAGCGTTCAAATCCTATACTGTAAAATGTAAAACCTTCTACTGTAAAAGTATGTAAATATTATCAGCAAAATGTATCAAAAGTAAAAGTACTCATTGTGCAGTAGAATGGTCCCAGTCAATGTATGATGATTACTATTGCTGCTGCATTAATGTGAATTTTGCATTTTGCTTCTGTAGATGTTTAATCAGGTAATTGATTGGCAGAAAATTATCAAGTTATTTGAATATTTTTTTGAATTTCAATGTCTTGTCAGTAACTTTGAGGTTCGGACTGTTGGTTGGACACAACCAACATTGCGAAGGCGTCACTTTGGGCTCTGCGTCACTGTAACAGCATTTCTCACTATTTTCTGAATTTTTACAAGCCAAACAATCAACCAATTGATAGTGAAAATAATCGGCAGATTACCCCGTAATGAAAATAATCATTAAGCTGCAGTCCGATATCAAATAGCTCAAAGTGAGCTGCAACCTCATCCAGCTACAACAGCAAAATCCAACTTTTACATTAATGCACGAGTAATAATAATTGAATGATATAATATATATGGGGACATGTTAATGCTTTGAGTACTTTTACTTTTACTTTTAAGCAACCTGCATTATACTTACATACTTAAACTTACATTTTGATTGTAGTACTTTTAATTGTATTTTTTTTACAGTGTGGTATTAGTACTTTTAAATTCAGTAAAGGATCTGAATACTACTTCCACCACTGTTACTTCCAGGATAAATTGTTTTATTTTATTAAAGATAAAACACAGCAAGAAGAAGAAGAACACGTTGCCTAAAATCATTGTAAAAGAAAAAAATAAATAAACTTCATTTAATGACACAAAACAGCCTGAAATTGGATTAGCCTTATTCCACATTAATGTGATGTCCCCTGTTTATTGTAAGCGGTTGGGTTGTTTATTCAAATGACAAATGTTCTTACATTAATGGCATGTTGCATATGATGCTACCGTTTACGGTGAAACGCGCCTTTTATTCCAGGTGACCGGAAGGTTTGCGGACTTTGGCCGTGCGGCGCCTACCGGAGACTTTCAGAAACCTACAGGTATGCAGACGTTTTAATCCATGTTGTGTATCGTGTGCCTGGCCTGAACTGTAGCTATTTCACACAGGCTATACAAAATATTGTTTTTTAATCAACCGCCGTGTGGTCTCTCCTCTGTGCCTCGATTGCCCCCCTTTGGGGTGGCGTACCGCACTTCCAAAGCCGCGTATGTAGCAAAGTATACAGATAATGTATTCTAATGGATTTAAATAAGACACATTTCAAACGCATACCCCAGATTTTCAGAGCCTGCGGGTGATTTTGAGGTTATTTTTAGAATCAATCGACGTCGGGATTAACTGAGTCCTTTGTGGAAATCACAAACTGTCAGTTATGACACAGTTCAGTTTAGAAAAAGCGGGCCTAATGCTTAGAACAGGCTTAATAATTTGTGCAATACTTTAAACAACCTAAATAATGTGAGTTTCTATACAGCTACGTGTTTGTTCACATTATCAGTCTTTTTGTTGCAAAGTGAAAGTGAAACTATAACTCACAGTTATGTAAAGTGTGACACGGTGTCGGGGGGGGGGATTTCTGTTGTTATGAAACGAGGTTGAAACGCTGCTCGGGTTCAAGCCAGGCTTGGACTCACTCTCCAACCGTGACTACAGTGATTATTATTGCAGTAGCCCAACCTGCATCATGAAATGTGGCCTAACGACCAGCAGGGAGCGGGTCCTGCTGTCACACAGGTGGGGATGCTTGTTACCATTGCTGTAATGTCATGAATGGCAAGTTTGAGGTCACCTGTTCTGCAAGCTGCACAGTCATCGCTGTTGCTATACCCGAGGCTCCTTTAACATTATCCGAAGGACAATAAAAAAGCGTTTGAGTAGTGGGTCATTTAACCCCGTGCTTTGTTTAAAGTGGCCGTACTTCCTCATTGTTTTGGGGTCCCACACTGCTGTGTGCGTAAAAATAGAACAATGCAATTTTGTAAACTCTTTCTCTGGCCTCGTCAAGACCCAATATGTAGAAAGGTATTGAAGTGATACCCCGTCCCTTTGCCACGAGCTGGACTTCACATTTGATGATGGTGACACAAATACAAAAATGAGGAAGCATTGCTTTTAAACCAAATAAGATTGATTGCCAAAAAGTCATTCACAGCCGTGACTATGTTAGATAATTACTTATATTACTTTCAGTATATTTAGGGTCAGTTACCTGTTAGAAAACCTATGAACAAACTCTTTTATAACTCCAATAACACAGTTGAAAAGCCCGGTTTTAAGTGTGTTTCTGTTTTATCATTCTCCTAAACTTGTCCCGTTGTTTCTTTTCTATTTTCAGAACTCCGGGATGCTTCATGTGAAGGACAGTCAGTCCTTGAACTTTCAGCTTGGTGCCGTCACTGTTTTCCACACTGTTGTCCTCCTCGCCCTGATGCACACATGTAGAGGTGACGTTTATACTGTACTTGAAATACAGTATGTCATTCAAATGGCACCATATGGTTGTTTTAAATAAAGTGTATTCTGCTTTTGCTGCATACATTTCAAACAAAAAAAATTTCTTCAGGTCAGCCTGCGGTGATTGGTCCGTCTCAGCCAATAGTGGCAATAGCTGGTGAGGACATAATTTTGCCATGTTACCTGAACCCTGTCATGGATGCTTTTGATATGACTCTGGAGTGGGCGAGACCTGACCTGGACCCCAGATTTGTCCTCGTGCGGCGCGACGGTGGTGAACTAGTGGGTAAAAAACATCCGTCCTACGAGGGAAGAACATCAGTGTTTACTGATGAACTGAAGCACGGAAACATTTCACTGAAACTCTCCAAAGTGAACATATCTGATGCGGGAAGATACAGATGCTTCATTCCAAAACTGAACAAAGACTCTGCGCTTCAGCTTGTTGTTGGTAAGTGATTTTTAACTTTTATTCGTGAAGGTTACAACGACTCTGATTCACACTTGTGCACACAGTGGCATACTGGGAACTGACTGGTACAACTTCAGCCCTCTACTGTTTTACCCCAAGAGCAGCTCGATGGTAGTTGCAGAAGAAGCTAAGACCATTACATGTACTCTTTTTCTGTCCGGATTTGTCCTCTGATCCAAGCAGGTTTATCAGGCCCCCCCCCAGTTTGATGCAACGACTTGTCGACTGGTTCCCTTGTATCCTAAATGTATAGTTACATTAAATCCATTTCAGCTCCAAAAGATCCCCCAGGTGTTTCTGTTGGTCGTGTCTAGATGGTAACCCCGGATTTGCGAAACGCTCACGAGAGTTGTATGTGTTGTTTCTTCATTGGTTCACTCTTCATACATTCCTAAACCTAACCAAGTAGTTTATTGCCTAAACCTATCTCGCAAGAATTTCCACAAATCCAGGATTACAGGGCCGTTGCTGTCCAGAGTGAAGACCTTCAGCCTCAGACTCTCCACTGAGAGAACTGTCCACTTACCCTTCATACAATTTGATGACGCCGTGATGTGCTATATGAGCAATTTCAGATATTCAGCGCTCGTTAAGTTCATCAAGGGAATAATATTGAAAATAAATACTCATCAGAGGAACACTGAACTTCTCAGCAACTGGGATATAGACAAGACTAAGACTCTGTGAGGCTGTAGTTGTGCACTGTGTTGCATGCTAAACTTAGAAGCTCACAAAGACAATACTGATCTTTACCATGTTCACCATCTTAGTTTAGCATGTTAGCATCATGACAATTCTTCCAATAGTTGTTGAGACATTCAGGGCTCAACCCTATATGTTGTTGAATTAAAACATACATTGAGAACCCCCCAAGTCTCAGTTTGGCACTAAAAGAAAACAAACGATCCACCTAATAGTTGAAGAGATATTTCAGTCTGGACCAAAATGGTCAACCGACAGACCGACGTTGCCATCCTGGAGCCACGCCATCAGCATGGCTAAAAAGTCGATGTCAGCTTCCACACACAAGATTTGCCAGGCCTGAATGTGGTTATTTCTAATATAACATGCAAACCCACAAAATAATGTAGCAGGGTAAAATTATGCTACCTTTCATGACAGAAAAAGGTTATAACTGCAGATAGTAAGCTAGTTATCCAGGGATGCTAATGTTAGCAGGCCAACTGTAAAACCACTTTTAAAAACCTTTCTAAACGTCTCGCCCTTAGGTGCTGTCTCCTCACCTGTTATCCAGATGAGCAAACGCAGCAGCAGTGTGGTTCTACAGTGCGAGTCTGCAGGCTGGTATCCAGAGCCTGAGGTGTCCTGGCTGGACGCTGAGGGACAGCTCCTCTCTGCTGGACCTCCAGAGGCCGTCAGGGGTCCTGATGGCCTCTATACTGTCAGCAGCAGAGTGACTGTGGAGGAGAGACACGGCAGCAGCTTCACCTGCAGAGTCCAACAGAAGGACATCAACCAGAGCAGAGAGACGCACGTCCACGTTCCAGGTAGAAATACAATTAAAATCATCACATAATTACTTTTATTTGCTTTAGACAACTATGATTGTATCTTATATAAATACATTTCTGTTCTGCGTTTTATCTTTTCAGATGGTTTCTTCCCAGACTCGTCTAGGTCTGGTTCTTCTGCCCCTACCATCATTAGTTTGGTTGTTGGCATCATGTTTATTCTTGCAGCTGCTTTTGCTGTGTGGAAATGGAGAAAAAACAAAATCCGTAAGTCAGTAACTGTTTTTGAAATACCAAGCTCTCAGTCACAGCTCCTTCATGTAAATCCATTGTAATCTTTGTTAACGTCTCCGTAACGATTACGAGATTAAAATATCAGATCACCCAGTCATTACTTTGTTAGAAAATGTGTTTCTAGTTCAGAATGCTTTTTTTGTAAATTTGAAATGACCTTCTTATGACACTAGTTCAGTTTTGTATTTCTTTTTAAACAACAAAATCTCTTCTCCTTTACGTCTCTGCTTCAGACGTTTATAGAAAAGTGCCTTGTGAGCACCGGTCATTGTGTTTCTGCACGCAGGAAACAAGAGGCACCACGAGGACGAAGAAACCCAGAAAGTGAGAGAGGAGAAGAGCAACCCTATAAGTGAACTGGAGTCGCTGATGGAAAGGGAGAGAGACGGAGAGCAGCTAACAGCAGAAAGAGAGACAATTCATCTGGACAAGGTCAAGGAAGAAACGGGACTTCAAACTCAAATAGACGAGGAAACACGCCAAAGTCGATCAAACAATGTTCTGATTGAAACACAAGGAAGGACGGAGAAACACTATGTAAATAAAGAAACACTGCTTCAGTTTCCAGCGAAGGCAGAAAGACAGACAGACCAGCCCTTGGCAGAAGGACGGACGAAAAATGGTTTGGGCAATGGTCCAGTAGATACAGAGACTAAACCAATCAATGAAAAAAAAGATGAACCAAATCCAGCAGAAAGAGAAACGGACAGTGAGCTGACCAACGCAGCCGACAGAACTAAATCTGTAAGTGGCAACACAGAGCAGCTGGTGGAAGAAAGACCGACAGAAACTAAACTGCAGACTGAAGAAGAAGAGGAGGAAATAAAGTCTGCAGGTGATGAAGCGGTAGTTCAGTGTTTGATGGAGGAAGAAGAACATGGAGAACGGCTGAGGGCGGAAAGAGAGACCCTGAAAGACCTGGACAAAGAGAAGGAACAACTTATGAGAAAGCTTAAGTCAAAAGAAAGAGAACAGAAAAAAAAAAAAAAAAGAGTTTCTAGAAATGAGAGGCAGATGAAGGAGAAGGAGAAGCAAGGTAAGACAGGCAGACAAAGAGAAGACGATGTACAAGAAGCAGCTGAAAATGAAGAAGAGACAAAAGATCAAGCAGAGCAACAAGAACCGGGATAAAACCTTCAGAGAAGAACAGTCTTCCACTCAGAGTCCAGGAAAAGCAGAGAATCAGAGGGATTCAGTGGATCGTTTTACTGATGAACTGGCGATGAAGATGGAGGCAAAGTAAACGTGATTGATTATGGTCAGTTCGTGTGACATGCAGTTTGTGTGGCTGAAGCACCAGTGTAAAGACAATGAGTCGAGCAGATCGGACGAGTAGCCAAGTGATCTGATCTCAGGTCTGCAGATTGGCCCTTCTCCGCTACACAAACCCATATTCAGAGATATAAATAAGTGTACAAAGTGTTTTTTTTCCTTCCTTTTCTTGCACAGGGGGTGTTCGGTCACTGGAACAGGAAAGTTGGATTTTGATGTTTTATATTGTATTTGGATTATTCTGGACATGTGATTGTTCCGTTGCTATTAAACTGTCTTTTCTCTCGTAACAGTGCTGTGACTGTCATGTTAAGAAATGTTTTAGTAAAAGAGAAGGAACATTTGAATGTATTTTAACACTGAATTTCTAAACTTTTTTAAAATTATTTATTCCTGATAATTGACACTGATCCCTTTTCATTTGGTGTCTCTAGTGTGTGTGAATCTACAGTATATATTCAGTATGGAAATTATACTTCTAATAATTCTCAGAGCTACTTTAGATTACACTGTATATTTCTCTTTTACAACAATGTCCACATTTACATTTTATTTTCCATTTTAATATCCACTTATAACTACTTATATTCTGCTATTTACTGCATATTATTATTTATGCTTTTTAACATCATACAGTATATTTAAGACATAGTATGCGCCGATCAAAGTTAAGTGATGATTTATGACAACATTAGTTTTCAGGGTCTTTAAGAACACATATGCTGTATAATCGCAAACAGTCAATTATTCAAATAGAAACAAGGCACAGACCAGTTCTCCTGCGGTTACGGGACTGTCACTGAAAGTTTCTACTGTTAAAATGCCGATGTCTTCGTAGTTGTCATCTTCATCATCTCATTTCTTCTTCCCCAAAGCGATCGGGGGCCAGAAACGGCCTTCAGCATGCTCCTAAACTTTGACTTATACTGTACATTGTTGTCCAATATGCGACTTAACACAAATGTAGGAAACTTGAAAACCTTCAGCAAACACAGGCACAGAGAATTGACTTATCAGTCAAGTAGGAGACACCTTGTGTCCAGCAGGCAAACTTTGGGAACGGACACTATTTGAATATTCATGGAGTCTTGATTTATCAGTGAGGGAGAAGGAGTAGGTGTCATCTCAAGACTTTCTAACGAGGTCACGGAACGTTTGTGGGAAAACGATATCCGGCTCAAGTTCTTTTTGTATCTGGTAAAAAACTCAGGGGTGGAAGAATCATTCCAATCATTTACTCAAGTAAAAGCAGTGATACCACACTACAAAAACATTCAATTACAAGTAAAAGTCCTCCATTCAAAAGTTAAAAGGTAAAAGTACAAAAGTATGATCAGCAGAATGTACTCCAAGTATCAAAAGTAAAAGTGTTCGTGAAAGTAATCTATAACAAAGCATCATATTTCATAAACTCATCATGTTTTATTTGTAAAATCTTGATCTGGAAGTAACAAGCTGTCAAATAAATGTAGTTTAGTACAAAGTACAATATTCCCTTCTGAAATAGGCCACAACCTCAAAATTGTACATTTAAGTACATTACTTAAGTAAATGTACTTAGTTACTTTCGACCACTGGTAACAACGTCCTGAGGGGATCTTTAATTGCTTCTGACTTTCCATAACAGAGAGTTATGCCATCTTATTCACATACTTTAGATGTGCTGAGCATTAAGAGAAGTCCAACCCTGCCTCCTGCAGTAAACAAGCCAAACTATCATGTCAGGAATGCTTCTTTTCCAGAAGAAATTCTTATTATTTATTTTGAAGTAAAAGACAGAAAAGAAGCTCCCACATGTTACGTAAAATCACTGCGAAAGAAAAGCAAAACTCACTTTCGTGACACAAAACAGCGTCAAATGATCTTCCTTTTTTTATTGTAAGGGATTTATTTTATTCAAATGACAAAACGTCTTCCATTAATGGCACATCACGTGCACACTATGCAGCATAGTCCTGCATTTTCCCGCGAAAACCGTGAGGCTGTCAACCAACACGCATTAGGCTAATGAAACGTGAACCTTTTATTCCAGCTGAACGGAAGGAGTGTTTAATTTGACCTCTACGTTATTCATTCAGAAACAAACAGGTATGCGGACCTTTTAGTAAATGTTCATGTACTTTGCTTGGACTTTAAATCCCATAGTCTATAACATATTTTTTTTCTGTAAAAAAAACAACCCGGCAACCCCCTTGTGATCTCTGTGCCAGAGATGTTTCCCCCCTGGGGAGTGGCTTACCTCACTATTACCTTAAAAAAATAAATAAAATTGAAACAGCAGTATGAGAAAATGTGTGGATTCCATCAGTCCATATGACTCTTTTTGAAAATCACAAACTGTCAGTTATTGTCTATAGTCATTTCACCAGCAAGGACCGCAACTTCAACAGGTGCGCTTAAGTAAGTGATTAACTAATGGAAACAAAGATTATGAGTGAAGCTTGGACTCTTGTACTTCTTCAGTCTGTTGGTATGTGTCGGGGAAGCGTCGGTCTTGGGCCCTATGGAGAATAGGAAGGAGTGGGGAAACAGAAGAAAGAAAGAGGTGGATGGAGGGAGGGAGGGGTGCAGCATACGATCGAAGCGGAGGAGATGGTTAGGTGGGTATTTATGGCTCAGTAATTAATGTAATACTAACCTAAATAATGTCAGTTTCGGTATAGATCTACTACTTTTTTGTGAAAAAGTGAAAATAAACTCTCAAGCGCACCTAAAATGAAGGTGTGACAGTGTTGGAGTCCCACAGACCCCTCTGTGTTGTATGAATAACAATTGTCAAAATAATGCGTAAAAGACAGGCAATAATAATCTCACTCACATCAGATCTCAAGTTCAGAATTTACAGATTAGGTAGTACGAAGATGACTGGAAAAGAGAGCTTCCAGCTGCTGGGCACATTTAAACAAAGGTACATAAAGGGACCTTTAAAGCCTTCGTCCGGATCCAAGTTATAGAAAACAAAGGTTTATACATTGTAACACAGTTAACCTTACTCACAGGTTTCAATATATCAAAAGGTAAGTATATTAAGGGGCTCCAACACAGTGCATGATCTGCTTTCATACAATCTGCCTTACTCAGGGATAGGTTTATACAACAGCTCGGAAACAATGCATCACGACCTGTTGGGTAAGTCTGTCACACACATTAAATTAGGACATATAGCGTGCCGACATAACCACCTGATTTCATTTTTATCAGGCTTTTCAGTTACATTACACATGCGAGACAACGTGTCACCTTACAGTAGATTGACGCACTCTGCCAGGAACATTGTGCAAATCCTCAAACAGCATCTGTTGGAGTTGTCCTGTGACACTGAGCAAGACGCTGAAGGTCAGCAAGTTCTTATCCCTCCTCTCACGCAACCCGTTCTCTTCCCAGGTTGTCAAATACCAACATTTTGTCACGCCCTTAGTCATGCCCACGGGGCTTT
>CM022475.1:18966487-18981653 GCA_011952105.1 Coreoperca whiteheadi
AAATCGGTTTCCTTATATTTTTGTATTTTTGATTTGATTCACTATCGCTGATTGGCTTCTGTGGTAGGTCAGCAGTAGGCAGGTAGGTGGCGCTCTCTAGTGGTGGAAAACATTCTGAACATCTAAATATTTTACTCAGTGATGCTCAGGCTTTCAGATCAGTTGAAGGATCAAATAAAGCAAAAAGAAAAGAAGCATGACGAGTGAGGACAGGAACCAAAGCTGGTGGTTTGGAGAAAAGACGTCCATCACAGTTTGATCTGTTTGTCTTCTCAGGTTGTTTCCACGGTGACTCGGACTGACTGACATGCTGTCGACCTTCATGATGGTTCCTGACTTTTGCTTCGCCCTGATCCAGAGCCTGGGTGTGTGAATCCGCAGCCAAAAATTGACAACCTACAGCAGATGTTCTGAAACTTATTATGATTTAACCTTTTCTTTGCTGACATATGAAACAGTGAAAACACTATCAAACTATATGGTGAAGGGAAGTGTGTGTTGCGAAAGCTTGGGATTAATTATAAACATGTTATTTGTTCTTAGCACATCTACACTCAATTAGATATTATTAGGGATTACTAATGATTACTAATCATAAGTGTTGTCAGCATATTAGCCTCAGTGAGAGGAATAAGATGAGTATTTTGGAGCAGTTAGCTGATATGTGGAGAGCAGGTTCCATCTGAAGACACTCCTTAGAAAAGAGGCACTTTGATCATTTATAGATTCCATTTCAATCAAACTGTGTCAAATTTAAAGGCCCAATCAGTGTAGCCCCAATGTACCAAACATCTAAATCCAAGGTTGGATCCTGTCACATACAGGCTTTACAAGCTGCAACTCAGGACATCAACTAAAACATAATCTGAAATGTTCTAACAATGTAAAAACTTTATTGTTATTGTTGGTTAAAAAAACGTTATTTTGATTCAGCAACACAAAATATCTTCTTTAATAAGTCAACATTGAGTGATTGCACACAAACAATACACATACAATAAATGAATAATTAAATCCAACTCTTACAGACGGACTCTGAATGTTAGTTGAACCAAAACGAAGTATGAGTTGTGTTATTTCATCTTTTATGTTACTATTATGATCAATCAAAAACACAAATAAAAGGGTATGTGGGAAAATCACGAGTTTGGTTCATTTTATCTCTTCATTTTATTTTTATTTAGGCCACATTATTACTTCGTCATAACTTACCGTGAATCTATTGTTTAAGTTAATGTTGACGATCGAGCATAAAGTGCACCAACGTAAAAATGAATTCAAACTAGAGCATGTCCTGAAGAAAATGCATGTGATTGCTGCCAGCTGCTGTTCAAACATTTAAACCAAGACATTTCATTTTTTTTAATAAAATCCAAACACTTATTTCAAGGCGCACTGTTGCACATACTCAGTAAATTCTGTGCTGATACGGCAATGCTAACCTAGTCTAAGTTGTACAGGAAATTGCCATGACACTTTGCAAAATTGTTGGGGGTGTGAATATACCACCCACATTAGGTTGTAATTTGGTACCTGCATTTAAAGATATGGCAGTGCTTTATAACTTATACTTATAGATCTATAAACATATTCATCACAAATTCAACTGTAAAATATATCCAAAATCTCCTAAATGTTATTAACATGTGAGAATTAGAACAGCATTTCTGTCTTTTAAGTATGTGGGAGTACATGAGCGTGACAGACGTACAGAATGAAAGCTTGTTAGCAGGCCACATAGTGGCGCTATTGGTCACATGTTTGAAAATGTTGTGCACATGGCCAGGGGCAACAAGTGCACAAAGTCTTATTTCTTCGCAGCAATCACACTAAGAGAGCACATAGCTCCAGCAAGCCTGCACAGTAATCAAATAATAATCAAAAACATTTACAAATGTTTAGTCTGCCTCTAGATCTTCATTTAAATACACATTGACATTCTCGGGATACATGTGTCATGCTTTTTGCATTGCATTAAGTGCACCAGTTCATGAGTAAATTCCATCTGTAGTGGTGTCAAGGTACATAAGGACTCATTCACTTTAATATAAGGAAGAGATTTTATAGGAATCCAAATGCTGGAGGTGTTATGATGTAGTCAAGCAGGGGAACAAGGAAAATCAGGGAAAGGACCCAAATGCAGACAGACAATCACAGACAGGAAGCAAAAGATTGCATGCTGTGTCTGACTGCTCCTACTTTAAATCAATACAGCTGTCTACACAAGCCATGTAACAGCTCACCTTTTACTCGCACTATATGCGCTTAAATGTGTCCCAATGCATATTTTTACACATTACTGTACCTGAACGCTACCTGTGTAGACCCAGACAGATGACTGAAGCTGCTGTTGCTCTGCTAACATGCTGCTCCTGACACACCACCTGTGTAGACAGTGTTAGTCTTGTTAAGGCAATTTTTGTAAAACACTTTTAAGAGGGGATGTAAATGTTACCCCTAATTTCAAAAAGCACACACATAAAGATCATTTCAGCCTAGAACTGCTCAGGTCAGAGCGGAGATCAACTTGCCATTACAACCATTGTGATGCCGTTACCAGCTGGACCAATAAGGGTGGTAAGGGCTAAACTTGCCACCCAGCTTTGCGGAAACCAAACACACAAAGCCATGTGTGTTTTTTCTACACAGGAGCATGCAACCGAAGTATTGTAAAGGTTAAGAAAACACTGATGTTCTCAGTGTGCAGTGTTGCCTGAAGATGACTGACAGTTTGTATAATAACTAAACTTCCATCAGTTTTATTTTCAATAACATTTGGTTTGAAGACATTTTGTCTGATAAGAGAGAACTGATGCTGTGGTCTGTTGAAGTCCTCAGCTACAACATACCGGTTGTTCCAGGTAAACAGGAAACTTGATAAAATCTTCTGCTGAAAGAATGAAGTAGTGCCTGTTCAAAGTGGATTCTCTCCCCGGACTGTTGTGTCTGATGTATTTTGATGTCTGCTGCAGTTCAAGGGAATTATCATGAAGGGTAAGCACTCCTTCTCCACTCCTATAATCTCAAATATTATATTATTGGGTTGGTAATTCTTGTGCATTGATGTGTCAGCAGCATTTTAATGCCGTGACTTAAGGGGCAGGGGCAAGCTGATACTGTTAGGAAGGATTCCCAAGTGGGCAACTGTCCCCAAATCCTCAAGGGCCCCAAAGGCCCCAGGTTAACTGTGTGGCAATTCATTTTATTAATTATACATTTTTTAATGTAACTTGGGCCACTAATAAAGGCCTTTTGTCTAGATATAGCTGTCAGATAAATGTAAATGAAGTTCAGTAAAAAGTACAATATTTTCCCCTGAAATGTAATGGAGTATACTAGAAAGTAGCATAAAATGGAAATAATCAAGAAAAGTACAACTACCTCAAAATAGCAAAAGTTGACTCGTTTACTAGTACTTGAGTAAATGTACTTAATTACATTTCACCACTGGTGAAGTGGTTCCGCTTTAATGTATTTGTGCAATTCTTGTTGCTGCATGCGTATTAAAATATGTGTCATTTAATTTACAGTGATATAATGTTCGGGTCCTTTGTCTTTAAGCCTTTTGCGGTTTGGAACAAACCAAAACAATGGAGCAGCTGGAGACAAACAAGACTGATGAGTCTTACTGAACAGTTTTCCTTTCCTTTGATCAGATGTGGTTCCAGTGAAGGAAAAAGATTTTATCTCAAACTGAAGGAACTGAAGTGGAACCTCTTACAAACAAAAAATATTAAGACACTAAAGAATGTCCAAAATTTTTCCCTTGAATGCTACTTTGAACTGAAAGTAATGCAAGTTGTTTACCCTCGTTCCTTATTAGAAGGAAGTATCATGATTTTCTCTCAGCATGCAATATGCGATGACAGACACCAAATGTCACAGGCTTTAACAGGCTAGCTTCTGGTGCACTTATGCTTTTTGTTACCTTGTGTTGTTATCATTTCTTCCATTGTCTTCCTCATATGTAAGTCGCTTTGGATAAAAGCGTCTGCTAAATGACTTAATGTAAATGAACGTGCATACAAAAGGCACACTAATAACAGTTTTCTTGGCCTTTTTTGTATGTCACTTATTGGATTGATGAGACAAGAGTGAACATAAGAACATTTTATATTCTTTTATGCCTTGTACACTTGATGCACGTCAAATACAAAAAACATTAACAAATTATGAAACACATTCACCAAAGTGCCACCAGTCTGCATCTCTTAAAGGAACAGTTCGACATTTTGGGAAATTCACAAAATTCGCTTCATTGTCAGGAGTTAGATGAGAAGATCAATACCACTCTTTTGTCTGTAATATAAAGCTACAGCCAGCAGCCTTTAAGCTTAGCTTAGCACAAACGCCTGGCTCTGTCCAAAGGTAACAATATCTGCCTAACAGCACGCCTAATGCTCCCTAACTAACATGTTTTATCTCGTTTGTTTAATACGTACAAAAAACTACACAGGCGAGCTGTTTCCCTTTAGTCTTTGCACTAAGTTAAGCTTAGCTAAAAGGCTGTAGCTTCATGTTCAGCGTTCCGACGTGAGAGTATTAATCTTCTCCTCCTATTCCTTTAAATAAGTAACTGCACACACGCGCACAATCTATTTATTTTGTTCGGCAGAAACAAATGCAGATCAAATTCTTTCACAAGAAACTCATTCACAGTAAATTCTTAAGAAGCCATGCCTCCAGGAGGAGCATTCAGAAAGTGTTTCTGTTTAACAAGTATAAAAAGGAGACACACTCATCCGAGGAGGGTAGATGGATCCTCTCAATACTTGAGGTAAATAATGTTTTTTTTAGTTGGAAATAATATTTGTGGTTATTATTATAATTTTGCATCTTTTGTGAAAACATTTGTCTTTAATTACAATCATAATAATGATATGTTTACACAAGTAACTTTAAGACTGAATAAGATAAAGGAGAAATGCATGAAAGCTCATTCGGTTATTGGCAGTGATGCAGCAGATGGCGATTACCAGCAAGAATATCCCTAAAATCCAGGTTAATGGTGATCTGATACTTATTTGTTCTCTTTCTTAAGGCACAATTTTGTGACATTTGTTAAAAGGTACATTTGGTTTACTTAATTTAATTTTAATATTATGGCTATACCTCATTTAATCATACAAATGTACAAGAAAGGGCACTTGATCGTAATATAGTGAATTTGAGTGTATATGACACTGTGAAATTGACAAATCATAAAGAGAAGAACCATCCTTTTACTATATATGCAACGTTAATTTGTGATTTCTAGGTAAGCTTCCCCTGGGGCTCATTTTTCTTCTCTTTTTTTCTTTGTTCACAGAGAAAGATGAGTCTGTATAGCTGGTTTGGATTTTTGCTGTTTGTCCTCCACAGCCCCCCAGTTACCACAGGTAAACTGAGATACAGAGGGTTTATTAACATCCTCCATATACAGTCAAATTTCTAATTTCAACCCAAAAGGGTAAAACTTGCTGAGCTTCTCTCAAAGGGAACATTTGGAAATATCCAACTTTCACTGTTCTTGGATGCTATATGTTATATAGAGAAAAATGCTCCTCCCCTAGCATACCTGACTTTCAATATTCTATTTTTACAAAAAGCAATAGTTTGACATTTTGGGAAATGCCCACATTTTTCAGAGTGTTAGATGAGAAGATCGATACTCCTCACATGTGCGGTGAATATGTGGCCTGTTAGATTAGCAACACCTTCACCTATAGAGTTCAACAGAAGATAACTAAAACAAACAAGGCACACATCCAAGTTCCAGGTAGAAATGATTTCTGAATTCTGTTTCAAAACAGTGGAGCACTAGTTTTAAAAAAACATCTTGTGTTTTATGATTTCAGAGGATTTCTTCCAGGATTCGGCTCCTTCTGCGGTTCCTTCCACCTTCGGTTTCGTTATTTTCTTCTTGTCCATTCTTTTAGTCGTCTTTGTTGCGTATAAAAGGAATGAAAATAAAAGGAGTAAGTGACATGATTTGTAAACCTGCCACAGATTTAAATGGAAAAGTAATATAAAAGCTTCAGGGTTTCTCAAAGTGACATTGTATTTGATGATAATGTAAGTATTTTACGAGGTTATGGAGTGAAGAACAAGACATAGGCTTTTACAAAAGGATCTTTAAAGGATGAAACTGAAAAGTCAGTCTACAATTACCAACGTCGAAATTGTGTTTCTGACTGAAGGAAACAAAGAGAGGGGTCACCTTAAGACAGCTGAGAGGAATTCGATGAAGGCTTTGTACACAGGAGAAAGAGCTGTAAGTATTCCCATGTATGGTACAGCTAAATACTGTAGGGTTAAGGAAAAGCCTGATCTGAGAAAGGAGATCAAAATTTTTACCCCCTTTCTTTGAACTTTCTACCCCAAAACTACATTGCTCCATCTCAGCATTGGCGAGTACCCCTTTTGTCATTTTAGGAACATAAAGTCACAATGTCGAACAGGAGAACAGGGGAAGGACCCAAATGCAGACAGAGCAGGTGCAGTTCAGTCATTTATTAACAAAAAAAAGGCTCACATGGTTAATAAGGCAAGCAGTGGTACAAACCCAGGAAGCAGTCCAACAGTGGCAAACAAATCTGTCAGGGAGCATACACAGTACAAAAACCACATTTTCCTGACTGACTGACTAGATTTACATAACACCAAACAAGTAACCAAACTCATGGCTAATTCTGCAGTCCTGAGCCTCAATAAGAACTATAGGCACAGAAACTACATGTGTCTACACATTATCAAGGCTTCGAGTATAGCAAAACTATATTTTATTCACACGAAATTGATTTTTGTCCACCTGTCTGTTGTTAAATTTCCCTTCAAATCTTTTTAATTTGCTCTCTTAATTTCTCACTTTCCTCCCAGTCTGAAGACAAAAAAGCTGACGGCCAGGAGCTCCAGGATGACGACCAGAAAATGGCGGAAGCTGAGATAGAACCGAAGAAGGAACTGGAGACCAATGAGGTTTATCGCATCACTTGAATGTGTCTGTATTTAATGAGATGTGCACTTATCTTACCATTTTATATCTTCTCCACAAAATATTGATTTGATTCCAGCATCTGACATATTTGCTTTAGAGGTGTTGGTAGGTGTATTTTTTGAGCTTTGGTTAAGCTAGAAGTTTCTGCCTTAACCCAGTCTTTATGCTAAGCTAGGCTAACCACGTCCTGACTCCAGCTAAGTTGTTCAGTTTTAAATGTAACTCAAGTCAAGGGTTGGCTGAGGGCAAAACAAGGAAGACTCCAGCACTTTTTGAGCACAAGAACCTAGGACACAACAAACGCTGTCATTTGTCAAATTGAACAATATGACTAAAGGAGTGTCCGACATAGTTTGAAAAATGTGTATCATTTCTGATACATTTGAAAGCTTAAATTAAGACATTGACATACACTTTACTTTTCGCCATGTTAGAGGCATTACGCATTAGTCTGTTGGTCCATTTTGGTCAAGGTGGAAATATCTCACGATGGATTGCTATACAATTTTGTATAAACATTCCTGGTGCCCAGAGGATGAAGCTGACTTTCGTAGTGACTTTCACCATTGCAAAATCATGAAGTTGCTATTTTTTGTTTGTATTGAAATGTCTCGACAGCTATGGATTGTCTTGAAATGTGGGACGCAAATCCGTGGTCTCCACAGGGTGAATTGCAATGACTTTGGTGATCCATTAACTTTCCATCTAGAACTATCAGCAGTTAAAACATTAAATTTGTCCAATACTTTGGTTTATAAGCAAATACCTGCAAAAGCCTCAGATGTACCTTGTAGATTTTGCTAATGTTAGCATACTAAAAAACTATAGGTAACCATAGCAACAAATACATTTACATTTACATTTAGTCATTTAGCTTTTATCCAAAGCGACTTACATTTGAGGAAGACAATGGAAGCAATATAACACAAGGTAACAAAAAGCATAAGTGCATCAAAAAACGAGTCTGATTATTTTTTATTTTTTTTGAGCAGAGGTAGAAAGGAAGAAGAGTTAGTGATTGTCAGTTAGGTGTTGACAGAAGAGATGCGTTTTCAAGTGCTTTTTAAAGGTGGCTACAGAATCTGCTGATCTCGTAGAGGCAGGCAGATCATTCCACCAATGTGGAACGGATCCAGAGAAGGTGCGCAAGAGTGATTTTATTCCTTTTTGGCATGGTACCACCAGACATTGTTCGTTTGCAGAGCGCAGGGACCTGGCAGGAGCGTAGGTCTGTATGAACAAGCAAAGATATCTTGGTGCAGAACCAGTGGCGGTCTTGTAAGCCAAGAACATCGCTTTATACTTGATGCGGGCGACAACAGGGAGCCAGTGTAACCTAATGAAGAGAGGGGTTACGTGCGCTCTCTTCGGCTCATTGAAGACCACTCTTGCTGCCGCGTTCTGGATCATCTGCAGAGGTTTGGTTGTGCAAGCAGGGAGACCAGCCAGCAGTGCATTGCAATAGTCCAGTTTGGACAGGACAAGAGCCTGGACTAGGACTTGTGTAGACTGCTCCGATAGGAAAGGTCTGATTTTCCTGATGTTGTAGAGGATGAATCTGCAGGACCGGGTGGTGCTGGCGACATGGCTTTTGAAGTTTAGTTGATCATCAATTACCACCCCCAAGTTTCTGACCGTGCTGGACGGAGTAACGGTCGTTGAGCCTAGTTGAATGGAGAGGTCCCGGTGAATCTTTGGGTTGGCCGGTATCACAAGCAGTTGTAGTTGTAGCGGTAGTAGTCCGTTTTTGCAGACGTGACATCAGCTGAAAAATTAGAGAGGAGAGACTGGTAGAGACATAGGTCAGCGGGATCTTTTGATTTACGCCATTTTCTCTCAGCTGACCGGAGGCTGGCGCGATGCTCACGTAGAACATCAGATAACCAGGGGGCAGACGAGGATGTGTGGGCTGGTCTAGATGGGAGAGGGCAGAAGTTGTCCAGGCAGGATTTAAGAGTGGAACACAGAGTGTCAGTGGCGCTGTCGGTGTTCAAGAGAGAGAGCTCCTCAGAGGGAGGGAGCGCCAACGAGACAGCAGAGGAAAAGCACGAGGGAGCGAGCGTACGCAGGTTGCGTCGGAAGGTGACCAGCGGTAGAACACTTGCAGCGTCTGGAGGAGTTAGGTCGAGGTCGAGAGTGACAAAGAAATGATCTGATGCGTGCAGCGGGGTGACCTGAGCATGATGAGTGGAGCAGCACCGTGTGTAGATAAGATCTAGTTGATTACCAGACTTGTGGGTTGCTGATGTGGAAAGGCGCTCGAGGTCAAATGATGCAGCCAGGTTGTTGAAGTCCGCAGCCTGCGGCTTTCCAAGGTGGATGTTGAAGTCCCCAAGTACCACCAAAGGAGTGCCATCTTCAGGGAAGGATGAGAGAAGCACATCCAACTCCTCCAAGAAATGACCAAGCTGACCTGGGGGGTGATAGATGACTACGAAGTGACTTTTAACAGGATGGGTGATAGTAACAGCATGAAACTCGAAGGAGCTGTTGTCACACAGAGATGATCGCTGTTTGAACTTCCAGTCATTAGGGATAAGCAGGCCGGTTCCACCACCTCTTCTCGCGATGCGAGGACTGTGGGAGAAAGTGTGATTATGGGAGAGGGCTGCAGGAGTGGCAGAATCCTCAGGTTTGATCCACGTTTCAGTAAGTGCTACAATTGAAAGACCAGAATGATTAACAAAAGCCATGATGAAATCAGCTTTGTTCACCGCAGACTGGCAGTTCCACAAGCCTATTGGGAAAGTAAAAGGGGCAGTTTTGGACAGTGGTACAACATGCAGATTATGAACATTGTGTTGCCTTTGGTATGAAACTGATGTTCGTCGGGTTGAAATGACAGTTGGGATCAGAAAACACATTGTGTAAGAGCAGAAGGAAAATGCAAGACAAATATAATAGAAACAAGGGATCAAAAAGAAGTGCAAACAATTAGTCCAAGAAAGTGCAATACTCAAGTGCCCTGTGGTTGAGTCCCTGCTCGGTGGAGTCACGTGCAGGTAGAGTCGATGGTCTTTACGCTCTTCGGTCTTCACTCGAGGAGGGCTGCCGCGGTGCCATACCCACTTAAATACCCGTCTATTTTGTCAGTGATTGTATTCAGCAGGACACGCCTCCCGTGATCCGGGAACAAGCCACGAGACCAATCGATACTAAATCCTATTACGCAATAACGCCAAGTCACCAATCAACCGGCGGTCTCGAACAAAAATAACACTGCACTAAACTTACAACAAGACACGAATCAAACACACTTACAGTTCTTGTAGGCTTCAGCTGCTAAATTGCTTCTCCTCTTACGCAAGCGTTAGAGCAATTTTACACTCTGAGATACCCTGATATAGAAAGTAACAGGTGTAGGAAATGCCACAACTCAAAGTGAGTGCCTTGTTTTCATATATCAGAACACCTGGTTGCATATTATCAGTTAGAGAAAGCTTCCAGCCAGTTGATCGTAAATGAGGACAAACGCTAAGACAGACTGGATTCTCTGCTGGTCATTACAGTAATGCATTTTCTGCACTTTTGAATTGTCTTTATTTAATGGTCATTTAATGACATTTCTTTATGGGTTTTTTTTTATGTTAACTTAGATGCTTTAATAAAAACCACATTCCCCCACACCTGATCGCTCTCCATCTTCTCTCGCGTCTCAGTTGGAGGATAAAATAGATTAAATTCAGCATCTCCGAGATAAAAATCAGGGGATGGAGAACGAGCTGCGGACCCTGAGGAGGGAGCTGGAGACCAAGAACGAACAGGTTCCTCTCTTTACCTAAATCTTTATTTGTTCATTGAGACATCAAGTCACCTCTCCCTGTTGTCAGTTTCTCCTTCAAAATTGTCTCATAATATGTTTGTGACAACAACAACTACTCCTTTTGCTGCTACTAACAGCACCAATCTGTTTGACTACTACAACTATATACCAAGGATATTGCTGTTGTTACATTAAATTTTCCCGTCTTTTAATTACTTCAAGATTTCTCTTCTTTTGGTTTAGTTTTGAACATTATCATAAACCTAATCTATGGTAGTGATAATAAAAGGAAGCTTTCTGACGTGCTGAATGAGTTTGAAGCAACTGTGCTGAAAGTGGTTCATTATTACTACTACTACTACCACTACTACTGCTGCAGCCTCTGACTTCCTGCAGTAAAACACTGCTGTCTGTCTGTTAGCTGGAGAAATCTAAGAGGAAAATGGTGGACACCGTTCAAGGAATGCGGGAGTCTTTTCCACAACTGAAGTTCACCCTGGCCATGCTCAGGATGTTGAAAGTAAAACACACACACACGATATGCACACTCTCATATATGCACACAACGTGTCCACCTCAGTCATGTATGGTGTTACATGTCATGGTGGTTTCATTGACCAACATCGGTGTGATAATGAGTGTGATAATCTGTGACGTATCTGATTCTGTTGAAAGTCAACAACCAAACTGCGTGCAGTAGTCAGGGTGCACAGGTCAAAGCCAAAGTGCCTGACATCTAAAATGGCCGATGGAGTGTCAGGGATCTCTATGTGTCCGAACCAGTTAAGAGCTACTGCTGGAAAGTATAAGCGACAAAAATCTTACTTTTAACACTTCCAACTATTATTTTCAGTAAGTTTTGTTACAAACTCATTCGTCACAGAAGATTTTAGTTCTGATAAGTACATTTTCCATACATATACCATTTGAGGGTCATAATGGGCCCTAAGGACACCAAATAGGAATGTATTTATTCACCGTGAAGTTACATAGTAGGTACAAATTCTTACCAGTTCAGCTTGAACTACACGAACAGTAACTTTCTTCCAGTGGGTGGTAGTGGTAGGTATGGCAAAAGACTATTTGACACTATCATAGTCAAATACATGAGATTGCAGACTGTTATTGATGAGTTCAAGGGTCAAAGTCACAGTGCCTGATAACTGTCCATCATGTGTGTTGAAATACCTCAAAACTGTACTCAACTTTATCCACACCAGGACGTGGAAAATACAAGTACACACACGTAACAAGAATATGTACAGAAAGGTGCATCAAACTATAGGTAACCATAGCAACAATTCCGCAAGCCTTAGAGCAATTTTACACTCTGAGATACCCTGATATAGAAAGTAACAGGTGTAGGAAATGCCACAACTCAAAGTGAGTGCCTTATTTTCATATATCAGAACACCTGGTTGCATATTATCAGTTAGAGAAAGCTTCCAGCCAGTTGATCGTAAATGAGGACAAACGCTAAGACAGACTGGATTCTCTGCTGGTCATTACAGTAATGCATTTTCTGCACTTTTGAATTGTCTTTATTTAATGGTCATTTAATGACATTTCTTTATGGGTTTTTTTTTTATGTTAACTTAGATGCTTTAATAAAAACCACATTCCCCCACACCTGATCGCTCTCCATCTTCTCTCGCGTCTCAGTTGGAGGATAAAATAGATTAAATTCAGCATCTCCGAGATAAAAATCAGGGGATGGAGAACGAGCTGCGGACCCTGAGGAGGGAGCTGGAGACCAAGAACGAACAGGTTCCTCTCTTTACCTAAATCTTTATTTGTTCATTGAGACATCAAGTCACCTCTCCCTCTTTATTTCTTCCCTACAAGATATGAATTTGTTTCCAGACAAATCCTCGCCTGTTGTCGGTTTCTCCTTCAAAATTGTCTCATAATATGTTTGTGACCACAGCAACTACTGTTGTTGCTGCTACTACCACTAACAGCACCAATCTGTTTGACTACTACAACTATATACCAAGGATATTGCTGTTGTTACTACTGTGTGCAGCATTAGGTATGACTGCTCCACAGCATTTCTCTTAAAATAAGATTTCTCCTATTTTTGTTTAGTTTCGAACATTATCAGGAACCTAATCTATGGTAGTGATAATAAAAGGAAGCTTTCTGATGCGCTGAATGAGTTTGAAGCAATTGTGCTGAAAGTGGTTCATTATCTCAAACCATTTGATACAGTCAAAATGGTGCCATCTGCTGGACAGGCCTTGGTACAGACTATCAATGTACATAGAAGAACAAGCGACTATGAGAGGGTAGTTAGTTCTAGTGACTTCACAAATGCTGTCAGCTGCTCCGTCCCAGGGTCTGCTTGGTCATGGAGCTGAAGTTCCTGAGGGTGACATTTCTGAATTTCTCTGCATGGCCACCAAGTGTTCCGTCTGCCGTGCTCATGCCACTTGACAACCCCCAGATGTGCTCCGGCTGTCAGTCAGACTGTCACTTCCTTCAGTAAACAGCTGCTGAAAGCTGTGCATCCATCTCTCTGTTAGATGGAGATCAGCCAACAGGCAGCTGACAGGAAAAGGAGGCAGACCAATAAAGAGCTGACAGAGACTAAAGAAAAACCGACGAACAGCATTGTTGAGAACAGCAGCCTGCAGAAAGAGGTATATACAGTCAGTAAGGGTGGTAGTAGGAGTTCAGTGGTCAAAGCCACATTGGCTGGGTGTTTGAGCTTCCTCTGCTTCATATATACTGAAAATCTGGGCTACAGAAAAGAGTTGTCTCTGATGGTCATTAATCGATTTTCTCCACTTTCTCACAAATGTGGACAGAACTGTGACTATGCAGCACTTAAAAGCCCAACTGAGTGGAAGGTTAGCTTTATTATACTTTCATGTATGACCTTTTTTTTTTTTTTTTAAATCATAAGTTTTACTGTTAATCGTAACTGACAAGTGTTAATATAATTTAAAAAAACATGTATTTTGTCTTGTCTCCTCCCAGGTGGAGGACGTATTAGATGAAGTTCAGAAGCTCAGCGAGGAGAATCAGACGAGGCAGAACGACCTGCAGACCCTGAAGAAAGAGCTCGAGACCAAGAAAAAAGAGGCTAATACCTTCAATGTTATATTTCTTTGTTATTTCCCCGATACTCATCACTCCCTCTTCATATATTCTGCTTCAGCTGACGTTTCAAAAATGGTTTTAGTACAGAAACTTTAAGTGACACTTCAGTTGCTTTCACAGCTTACCCTTCAGGTTGAGCTGACTGAAGTTTTTTTTAGCACTTACACTTTTCAAAATTTCAACATTTACGAAATGTTCACTTCTTTCATTTGCAATTCAATTGCTTCCAGTGTTTTCCTTTTAACTGACACTTTTGCACTTCAAGTGACTCTTCAAATCCTTTGACCCCTTTTAGCTAAATGTCACGTACTCTTCTCAGTGCTTACCTTTAACCTGTCTTAACCTTAACTTCATTCAGTAGTTTCAATTGCCAGGTCATTTTCTTTTAGTACTTCAACTTCAGTCAAACTAAAGTACCATCATGTGCTTCAACCCCAGCACTGACATGGAATCATGTCAGACAACACTGAACAGTCCAGATTTGTTCAGCTTCTCAGAAAACATTAAAACTTCAAAACCAAGTCCAGTTCCATCTTCAATTTTGGTTGTTAGCTTTTTGGGTCCAAGCCTCAGTTTGAATCTCTCAAGAAGAAGAATCAGGAGCTTCAGACAATGCTGGCTGAACAGAGAGATGAGCACAGGCAGGAGGAAAATCTAAAGTGGTAAAGTGTTGATAGTGATAGTGTCTAAAATTTTGTTTTGTATTATTGTATTAGAATAACTATTATGGTTGTTGTCGTCATTTACAGTCAGCTGGCAGAATCAGGAACCAGATCTTAGAAGAGCTTAAGGAGACTCAATTGAGACTGGAGAATAAGATTGCACAGATCAGGCACCTGCAGAGAGAGGTACACACACACAAACACACAGACACAACCTGGTACAGCTATACTTGTGAGGACTTTTATTGACATAATGCATTCCCCAACCCCTTTCCCTAACCCTTAACCATCACAACTAAGTGCCTAACCCCAACCCTTACCTAAACCTAATTCTAACCCTAGCCCTAACCCTAACCCTAAAATCAAGTCTTAACCCTCAAACAGCACTTTGAAGGTTTATTGAAAAGTGAGGAATGTCCTCACTTTCCAAAAATGTCCTCACTCCCAAGGTCTAAAACGCAAATCAGTCCTCACAAAGGTGGCTGTACAAGGACACAGACACACACGCATGCACACACACATTTGTACAGCTATACTTGTGAGGACTTTAATTGAAAATGCATTCCCCAGCCCCTTACCCTAACCCCAACCTAATCCTAATTCTAACCCTAGCCCTAGCCCTAACCCTAGCCCTAACCCTAACCCTAACCCTAGCCCTAG
>CM022475.1:18982365-19009881 GCA_011952105.1 Coreoperca whiteheadi
GGTCCTCACAAAGACAGCTGTACAAGGACACACACACACACGTTTGTACAGCTATACTTGTGAGGACTTTTATTGACATAATGCATTCCCCAGCCCCTTACCCTAACCCTAACCCATCACAACTAAGTGCTTAACCCCAACCCTTACCCTAACCCTAACCTAAACCTAATTCTAACCCTGACCCTTAAACCAAGTCTTAACCCAAACAGCCCCTTGAAGGTGTCTTGAAAAGTGAGGACCGGCCAAAATGTCCTCACTTTCCAATAATGTCCTCACTCCCAAGGTCTAAAACGTAAATCGGTCCTCACAAAGATGGCTGTACAAGAGCGCACACACACACACAATGTGTGACTTTGTTACATGCACTACCTTGACAGACTTTGCTTCACCTAATGGTCAAATTAATGAACTGCAAGTTTTCTTTTACATGTCTTTCATTTCACCTCATGTCTTTAGTTGACTAATAGATCTTAATTACTCCCATTGCCTCTCATTGCCTCCCATTCTGTCTCACATATGCATTTTGTTTCTCAGATTTTATGCATTCTTTTAACTTCCTTTTATTTTACATAACTTTAAGCACAAAAAGTAAAATACTGCCATGTATATAGGTATGTCACATTGAAAAGAGGACGCCAACAAATACAAATAAATGCACAGATTTCAGTTTCTCAGACAGAAACCACATTTGGTGTGTTTCTAGTAGTGTAGACAACACTACATTTCAGAACCAAGTCCAGTTTCTTCGTCTCTTTTGGTTTTTAGCTTTGTGAGTCCAAGCTTCAGTTTGAATCTCTCATGAAGAAGAATCAGGAGTTTGAGAGACAGCTGGCTGAACTGAGAGACGAGCACAGGCAGGAGGTAAAGTGTTGATATAGTCTGAAGTTTTGTATTGTGATTATTATTATTATTATGTTGGTTGTTATCATTTACCACCTATCATAATTGTGTCTTTGCTTTGTCATCAAACACGCATTTTATCTTGTCATAACAGCTTTGTCTACAGGTATAGATTAAAAGGCACAACCTCTAGCCAGTCAAAAATGAACAGTCATCCAGATTTTGGTATAATTGTTGTACATTTACTTAACATCTTCTCCCACCCAGTTGAAGAAGCAGCTCCAGGAGGAGCAGCAGAGGAGGGAAGAGGTTGAGAAAGAAGTGGAGAACCTAAAGACGGAGCTGGAGAAGAAAACTGAGGTCAGTCCCTCCACTTACATCTGAACTTTTTAGTTTAGATTTGTATCTTTCCCCACAATGCCAATTTATCCCTTTGACCAAGATGTCTCAAAGCAAAACTGCATTCAAGTGCCATACTGTTTAGAAATAAATCAAACTTTTCTTCCTCCAGACAACCAAAGCAGCGCGGGCAGGAGTTGGGGAATCTCTGAAAAGAGGTGACGTGGCTGGAGCAGAACATTTTGCTGCCAACGGCACGGGACTAAGCGCCGGTGATGGATGAAGAAACTGCCTTCCAAAAAAGTTGCACAAGACGTTATTTTAGGCGGGAGACCTTGTGCCCTCACATTCGTTCTTTAGGAAGTGTTAGGCCCAGGCTGTGTACAATGAGAAGAAGATAAACTCCATAAATCTGCTGCGTTTTAGCATCAGAAACGCTCACGTTTACTCGCAATGTTTGGGTAAATGTAACGTGGACGGTACCGCACTACTTGATCAATAAAAGACCTAAGCTACTGAAAAGCTATTTGATTCAGAAAACAGCGAAGCTGTTAAACTAGTAACGCTGCTACTTGTAGCGGTGCTGCCCAACACTGCTTATACTTTACTTGAGTATTTCCATGGAATGTTCTGCTTCTTCAGGAGCTGAATGATACTTAACAGTACGGATGTGTATTTAAATATTTTATTGTTATATATAATTTATTTTCTCAGAGTTCATTTATAGAATGGATTAACAATGTATATGTGAAAATATTTAACATGTTAAAGAATACAAAGTTATCTGTTTAAGAAAGCAGCCTTCGGAGTACCTTTCCATAGTCATATCGGTGCAAAAGGCACATTGAAAAAGTCTATTTTCATTCCAGCTCAAAAATTCACTATATCATAATCGGTAATAGGTGAATATTTCCCCTCTAAAATGGTATCGGTCTCAAAAATCCCATATCGGACGGGCTCTAGTAAACATAGAATTCAATTAAATAAATTGGCATTACCGTCACAGACGTCCAATCCAGCTGTTTGAGCCAGTATCGGATCGTTGCCTCCCTAATCCTTACCGTTACCCTGCTTATATTTTCGGTATTGTGTATATTTTATATTTGCACTATTTGTACTGCAACTGCTGTCAGTATCAATAAATACATCAAAATAAAATAGATTGTGTCTGAAATTAGAAGTTGCGCAATTAATTCTGACCATTTATACAAAGGGACAAAGTGCATGCGCATCTTTGTAATGTGCTGCCGTTCTACAATCAAAGAGTTCCTATAATAAAGAAGACCTTCGTTATTCGTGTCTTCGTATTCAGGCATACAGGAAGCATGTGTTTTGGACTGTGCAGACCCTCAGTGGCCCAAGTCCCCAGGTTCCTCATGTGGTATTGAATTAATTAAACTTTAGTTTGGTGCTTAAACTACCACCTGTATTTTTACCCGATGTTGAGACTCTTAGGGGGCTCGGAGTTAAACTCTAGTTTTAAGACCTTAATATATCAGTTTATACTGTGCTCAAATGTTGCATTTTACTAAAATTATTTGTGCTTAATCACGTTACCACAAGCTAAATTAACTAACACATATACCGCCTTTGCCCTGGGGCCCCTAGGGAGTTAATCTGGCTGTGAGAGGCACAAGATACTAATGAGGGGAACATAGAGTTAGTATTTACGGGTAATTCCCCCGGCATTTCTATTCTGTTATCATCACACTTAAAGCAACACGAGACAAATAGTCTGATGAGTCAGTTTTTAAATAATCATTGAAAAGATAGAGGACCCAAATTCAGACGGCAGAGGCAGAACGATGGCTTGCCTGATGATTTATTTGGCTACTGGTAGGTAGATAGGCAAAAAACAAGTAACAGGCGGGTAGGCAGCAGGGAAGAACTGACAAAGGAACAAAGGGCGTGAACTAGTACATGTAGGGAGAGGCTGATGAGGGAATGAGTTGCAGGTGAGGAGCGGGCCAAGGACCTGCAGGGTTGATGAGGGAGAGTGGAAACAGGTGTGCAGACGGGTGGAGCAGTCAGGTGATGAGGAAAGGGGTGATTGCAGGGCAAGAGGGAGTGGGAGTGGGACAGGAGAAATGGCCCAAAACCATGACACAACTCTGTAATCCTTTACGTAAACATATTAAAACTGTTAATTCAAAGTGTTTTGTTGCCCGCCACGAAAAAAAAGAGGAGAAAAAAAGAGACTCTTGTTTGCCTTTCCTCCTTTCCTCACTGAAACTGATTTTTTAGCAACATGTCATACATGGTTTTGTCAAAAACATTGAACTGCAACTGCAGCTGCCAAAGTGGTGATTGATGCCATTGAGGCTCCAGATAAACTTGATTAATAGTCTAATTCTGTGGAGCATTATATTTGACAGAATAAATACATAATATTGGCTGGTGTTGTGAACACTGTGAACTGTTTAATAACAAGCTATCAGACAGATCTCACTAATGCGGAATGTTTGTGGTCTTTCTTCTGATAGTTTAAGTGTCCACAAGGGGGTGCCACAGGTTTCAGTTTATTTATGATGAACAAATGGTCTTGGAAGGAACTAGAGTGAAAGTCATGGGCATTTCCAGCAGGGAGCTGGTAATACGCAGTTTGTTTCCACTCTCCAATCATTTTTCTTTGAATGTTGGTTATTTATCGGATCATGTGACATACGTCTCTCGAAAGATTTCACCTCAAGAGGTCAATCATGCTGAATGGAATAAACTAAAATACATTTACGTTTAGCAGGCACTTTTATCCAAAGCGACTTACATATGAGAACATTCACAAACCGAAGGCGCAGCTTCGGGAGCATTTTGGGGTTCAGTATCTTGCGCAAGGATGCTTCGACGCACGGCTGGGGGATCGAACCGCTGACCTTCCAATTGGCAGGCGACCGCTCTGCCACCAAGCCACGGCCGCCCGTATATATGAAATTTATATATATATACATTTTTGAGATGAGGTAGTTATTTTTCACAGGCTGCGCGTTCTAGTGCAAAATGCAACCACTTGTCTAGAGACAGTGTGGTTTGAAAAAACACTACGACTATATTTATGACTTCCCCTTTGAGTATCGTCTTAATGCGCCACCACTGTGTGCGAAAGCTGCATGAACCACTTGGAAATTGAGAAAAAGAAAGTAACTGGTAAAATATTATTTTTGTCATTCAACAGTTTGTTTAGATCGCTTAAAATTTTACAACCAAATTTTCACTCTGCTTTAAATTATATGCTTATGCTTTGTAGTGTTAAAGGCAAAAAAAGTATACATATATAGCAATACAATACTCCTATGTTATGTAATAAAATGTACTCTTTAGACAGGTCTGAAAGTCAATTAGTTTGTAAGCTGAGGTGAAAATAACAGTTTCTCTGTGGTTCAAGGCTCGCTCAGGCTCTCTCACAGTGTCAGAGGTCAGTACAACTGCAGGCTAGCTATAATTAACCATCATTGTACCTCAGTGCTACTTTAAATGGGTTTGAAAGTCAGTCAGCATCGAGGCAGGATGGAGTTCACAGGTTTCCTCCTCACACTCTGTGAGTAACATGTTACTTTTACTTCACTAAACTTCTTATGAGGCTTTCTGGTGATCACATTTTGAGAGTTTAAACTGGATGCAGAGGTTCTAGAGGAGAATTGAATCTTTTAGAAACTTTAGAACCTGAAAGGTTTGTTTCACCGTTTCCTCGCTGTTCTTTGCTTGTAGTGCGTACCTCATGTACGAGCTTTCATATTTTACTTAAGGTGAAAATTCAGGGATGGCTTTCATGCTATTTGGCAAACTTTAAGGACTTTTTTATTTGAACTCTTAAAACTCCTAAAACCTATCATATATAACAATTCATTAATTTACCGTAAATCTGGTGTGAACCCAGATTGCACCTTAACTAAAAAATGAACATACTTTTAAGGTACAAAGTACCTTTTGTGTTTAAAAAACCCTTAATCAATGCAGAAAACCCCCAATACAAAGTCCCTAATATATTCCAAACTATGAATTTATCCATTACCCATGGTGTAAACCTACCTGAATACTGAATTGTGTTTTTAAGGGGTTTAGTTTTTGTCTTTTTAAATTAGTTGAATAATGAAGGGATCCCTTGATTTGTGTGTGTTTTCAGAAGTAAATTCAGGTTGAAATCAGAAGTGGAACTAAGTACTTTGTTGTTTTGTCTTCTCTGCAGCCTCTCTTACAGTCTTTCCAAACAGATCGCAGTTCTTTAAGTACGAGTCTTTGTCTCTGAGCTGTGACGGGAACAGAAATTCCTCGGGATGGAGAGTGAAGGCCAAGACAGTCCGAGGGGTCTCAGAGTGTGGCCGTGACTGGGGCTCTCTGCGAGCGTCCTCCTGCCTTATCAACGAGGCCTACCGCTGGAACAGTGGAGTGTACTGGTGTGAGTCCACATCAGGAGAGACAAGTCCGCCTGCCAACATCACCGTCACCGGTTAGTTCATCACCTAGGGAAGGCTGGAGGGATTTTTGTCCTTCAGCCATGCTGGGAATCAGACCCGTAATGCCTGCAAGCAGATCCCAGCTAATAAGTCATTTTTAAACATCCTAATTGTACTATGCTTACGGCTTGTGGACTTAATTGCTTGTTGGTTTTCTGTATTTTACAATTTACAATCACATTTTTGATGAACAGGTACGGTGACAAACACATTGCATGCCCTGTGACTGCTTCACAATAAAAGCCATCCCGTGTAGCTGGATACTTTTAATGTGAAGCAGCAACATTAGGTAATGTTGAGTTAACATTAGCTGTGACTTACATATAGATGAAACATTTCACAACTGAGGACCCGAATATAGCATGCGCTATGCTTAGCATGCTGAAACTTTACATTGGGTTTTAGCAGTTGCATAATTGGAATGTATTGTTCTGTGTTCTGCCACAACACTACTAACAGCTTTGTGTCCTGCAAAGGCTAAGTGTAAATCGCCACCATCCAGCGTGATCATAGCAAATTCATGAAAAAAAAAAAAAGCGGAGCTGAAAAGTTGAAATCACTAACCCTTGAAATTCTTGCGCACTTCTCAGAGAATAATGTGATCCTGGAGAGTCCTGTGTTTGCCGTGATGGAGGGGGAATCTGTGACTCTGCGTTGCACAACTCAAAGCAACTCTTCCAACCCGCGAGCCAGCATCTTTCTGAAAGACAGGTCTGCTGTCGGAGCGGCGGTCACAGGACACATGACCATCCCTGCGGCGACCAAGGCTGATGAAGGCCTCTACATGTGCGTGGTCACCGACGTCGGGGCGTCACCAGAGAGCTGGCTCGCTGTCAGAGGTGAGATGAAGTAGTGAATATGGGGAAACTGCAGTGGCGTGGACAGTGATGGCAGCTTGATTTATGCCCCCACACAATATTTGCAGTTCTGCTTGTATACCATGGCGACAATACAGGAAGTAGAAAGAAAAGAGAAATGGTTCAACGGCGTCATCATAGTTAAAGAATAGGTTCACAGTTTAGTCAAGTGTCCTTGTTGAAACGAGGCTTCAGCAGTGTTTAGTACAGAATTCCCTCTTTTTTTTGTGTTTCTATCCCTCCACTGCAGCTCAACAGGGAAACACAAAGGGGGGTTGTGTTTCACCTGACTTGTAGTTCGAAGACAGACTTGAACGCTTGCGAACCTCTTCGTTAATCTACTCTACTTTTCCACGGTTCTGGTATTAATAATAATAATAATAATAATAATAATAATAATAATAAGCTTCATTTATATAGCATTTTCTTAACATTGTTACAAAGTGCTTTACAAAAGAAAGGTACAATATCCACAAACGGTGGATACAATGAGAATAAACACCAGCAAAGTTGAAATAAAAACAATAAAATAAATAATATCAAATAAAAGCGAATCAAAACAGTAAAACAATTAAAAAAAAACATCAAACACTTCCGAAGGCTTCCACAAAAAGAAAAGTTCTGTAAGTTTTGGTAGGACTGCTATAACAGGCGTAACATTGCAATGAATATTCCAACTGGAAAGGAGAAAGCCCTGTTCGTTCACTGCAAACACGATTTAATTATTACCAGGGGTCCGTTCTTCGTACGTCGCTAACTCAGTTAGCTGGATTTGATTGTTGGCGACTTGGCACGATCTCGGATTGTTTGGTTCTTCGACGCGCATGCTGGACTTGCTGTCATAGCAACAGGTCCGTAAGCTTAAACCTGCCCGGGAGCAGGCTTTTTTCGTGTAAACAGGATTCGATTGCGGCTTTCTAAGCGGAGGAGGTAGGTGAGTCTGTGGCAGCCGCGTCGTGACAGCAACCTGTTGCGGAAGGTTCAAGAACATTTCGCAGCGCTTTTCGAATGAATGGCGTATCGCGTTGGTAGACAGGATCCTTTAGCGCAGCGCGAGAGCGTGATTGTTGAGAGATATGGTTTTTCTCGTGAGGGTGTTATTTGCTTGGGAACAGGTAAAAATGTTGGTGTGTTATCTGAAACTGCACACAAGAGGGGAAGAAATGACGGCATTACAATGAACTACACTGTAAAAAAATAGTGTGATCAATAACTCATGGCAACATAGTTTATAACAACTACAAGTTTTGAAGTTTTCCCTTTCACAAACGTTTGAAATGACTGTACCAGCCATTTGGATTATACTTCATTTAATGCAGCAACAAATCATTTTACAGTGGCTTTTAAAAAGAGGAAAAAAGGGGCTTTTTCAAATAAGGACAGTATAAGAAGTAAAGACTACCATTTTTTAGAATATTCCTGTACTTCACTTTTACTTGTCCCCATGTTCTGGTGGGTCCCGTGGCGGCTCTGACATAAAAGAACAAAGTAAATATCAAATTAATAAAACGCAAAAGTACATTCTGTAGAAAGTGATAGAAACATCTAACATGGACACCACTTACGCATTTAATTTGTCTGCGACTTTTTCCCAGCCTTCCCGCCTGGCTTTTGCAGACTTTGAGGTGTCCCCTGGCGTTAGAATTAAAATTTCAAATTCGGCATAACCTTCCATTAAAAGCTCTTGTTCTGCTTGGGAGGAGAAACTGGGCGCGTTCTTTAGCCATGCTGAACAGCCAATAACTATCTACTACTATAGCTACTATCGATACATAGCCCCTTTTAAACCAACGCATGAATGCGCAGTTATCTCAGATAACTCAATCCAGCGGTACTAATCAGAAACAACAGGTGGGTTCGAGGAACCCAATTAGCCGGATCAGGATTAGCACGATGATGTCATCTTGGATGTGTCATTTGATCTCGGATGTAATGAGTGACGTACGAAGAACGGAACCCACGTCTGTGGCTTTAATACAAGCTTGTTTGTTCACTTTAGGACATCCGAAGGACATTGTAACCAAACTAACCCGCTGACTGCAACCAAAGCCCCCCCTAAATGAATAAATGAAAAGTCTCGGAATAAAGTGTTTGCTCTGTTTTAATTTGAAATGTGCTTCTTAGATAAGCTCTCGGTGCAGCGTAAAAGCTAGAGAGACTGAATCTTACGTCCCTTACAAGCTAGCAGTCGCACAAGCACAATATGCTATGCTACAAAACAACTTTGTTTATCCCACAGAAGCGTTTTTGACATTTTTATCATAACAGAGCTGACGGCACTGATTCATTTCAGTTGCCCTTGCACAAGAAGTGTGTCACGGGTCAGGAAGGAAAGAAAGAAAACAAAATGAAGGGACAGCAAAGACTGACAAACTGCTGTCACCGGCAGCCTGGACGTGAATTTCGACGCTTTTTTTGTGTATTTTTGCATGATATTACATCACAGTAAATAAATGCAATAAAACAGCCAGAGCGAGCAGGAGTTGAGGGAGAAAAGAGGGGGGGGGGATCAGTTCATAGTGCTGCTGCAGTTACATTCACCTTATAACAGGAAGTCAGATGAGATTCCACATGACCTTCTTCTGCACAGCTTTAGACACCACAGGGCTGTTTCCACATACAGAACGAGCCACAGCGAGAGGAGAAGCAGGTCCACCGTCTGATGGTTTCGCTGGAAACGGGACAGAAGGTGAGCGCACAATGCAGCTGATGGACATTTCTTACAGATGTTATCATGGTAGGGCACAGATGGCCTACATCCTGTCCCGTGTTTGATTTTTGTGTCAGACAAAGTATTTATCGATTCTGGAGAGGTTTCACAAACTGATGTCCCACTTGCGTTTTCCCATCAGCGGGTCCTGATGCGCCTGCAGCTCCCCTCCTGTCCGTCTCCAGACTCGTCGGTCTTCTAGTGGTGGGGACTCCCTACCTGCTGTCCACCGTCTTACTGGGGCTCGTCTACAGAGACGAGGCTAATAGTGAGTCCCATCTTTCTTCTTTTTCCCCATCATCTACCCCTTTTCCACCAGAATGAACCGGGTGCTGGTTCAGAGTCAGTGCTAGTGCCAGTTCGGAGTTGGTTCGACTGAGGAGCCTTCTAAGAACCGGCTTGTGTTTCCACTGAGCCAGGTCTTACGTGACGGTATACGTCACATCTTTCCCGGTAACGCCGAACACAAACACCATCAACAACCGCGGACGTTGCGTTGCTATTGATGTTCGCCGTAGTTTGTACAGACGGAGATTGCAAGCGAGAGTAACGGTACGTACATAAAATATATTTTTAACAATAACGTCAAGCCTCAGCATGTTGCTACCCTCCTAGCATCAACTCTGCTGATAAAGGATCACGTTGCCGTTAAATAAAAATTTATTAAGCGTCGGTGTAAGAAGCACAAGTGAAAACTGTTCGTCTTGTCGGTCACGGTAACCCCGCCCCCAGCCGCCGCTGTAAGCGGTGCTTACTTCTAGCCCAGCAACGATTTGGTGCTACTGAAGAACCGCTTTTCCTGGCTCCGAGCTGCTGCTTCGGGTGCGGAAACACAAAGAACCGGTTTGAAACTGGGCTCTGGCTCCGAACCAGCACCAGCTCCGCCTCGGTGGAAAAGGGGTATCTGTGACCATGGTGATGGAGATAAACTGGGATGCGAGTACTTCCTGGGAGGTTAACTGGGAGAAAAGGGAAAAGGAAAGCTGATAAGCGATACAGATATTTCCATTCTTTTCAGAGATGTTTGTGTTTTTGTTTCTGCAGCACAGCGAGTTGAGACGACAAACTGCGATGAAGTCCAGATGGAGGAAATCATTTAACTACTGCACTGTCGTGTGTGTTTTAATGTTTGTTTTTTTAAATTTAGTTTTTTGTGTTTTTTATCATTTTGGACATTTAGTTTAAACTTGTTTAGGACCACGCATTCTTAAACAACCTACCTTTTTTCCTTTAAGTCACTCGATTGGTTTTACATGTCACTGGTGTGACTGCATTCATGCCGACAACCACCACACTGCAGACACTGCAGTTATTTTTGCACCATTTTGACATATCGTATTTCTCACACCGACATAGGTTTGCATCTGTAAAGACATATTGCCATATTGCTAGTGAACAGCTCTCTCATGAAGAAAACCAGGACACTGACTTTGAATATCCTGGCGTGCAGATTTTGACGTGTTCAAATGAGCTAACGGTGTTTCAGAACCATGAAATAAACGGCAAGATGGACTTTAATTACTCACTGAAAATCTGATTGTGTATGTTGTGGGAACTGGAAACCTTTTTTTCTTGTCTTTTTTTTGTTTTTTTACATTTTCTAGTGTCATTTTAAAATGTATGCACTCTATTCTGAAGCTGGATTATATTTGTGGGAAGGGGATAGCATCTATAGGCCTACACAGTAAAAATAATTTATAAAATCCCCATAGTTCCTCCGAACTCCTACTGATTTCCTGCGTTCTTGATCCGCACACATGGGGGAGTTTAGTTTTACTCAGAATCCTTTGTGGGGGTGCCTTTCCTTAGTAGAGGCCAGTGGTGAAGTGTTGAGTTAGAAATTAGATTTGCTGCAGATAATCCAGCTGGGATTCAGACCACTACTTGCTCACTATTCCAATATTCAGTGCCAGCTAAACACTTTTAAACACTTAACCACTCTCCTACTGGAAATGCATTTGTATTTTAATGCAACTACAGCAAGAGTGCCAGTTAAGCAGCCTGTCCTCAGCTAAATATGATGTGTTGTTTTCAAACTGAAGGTTCCTGTCGTCATCCACAGCTGCTTTTAGACTGTAAGAAAACTGCTTGAGCTGATTACATCTTTGCAGTTTCCTGAGCAGATAAGCCTGCAGTGGTGGAGGAAGCACTCAGATTAGCAGTAGCATTACCTCAGCAAGAAGAAGTTTTGCATTCAAAGTCTTACTTAAGCAGAAATAGAGGTGTTAGCAACACAAGGTATTAGCAGCAGAATGATAGAGAAGATATGCGTTTCAGTGCAAGCAGCATTGTATGTTGTAGCTGGTCAAAATTGAGCTAACATACTTTTTATTCTATTCAATTTATAACAATTAACATATTATTAATCTATAAATCATCCTATTTTATAAACTAAGCATTTGCTCGTAAATTCTTGATATTCAAAGTAACTAGTAACTCTAGGTGTCAGATAAATGTATTGGGAGTCAAATTTACAATATTTGCCTCTGAATTGTAGTGGAGTAGAAGTATAAAGTAGCATAAAATTTTAATACTGAAGATAAGTACAAGTACCTCAAAATTATACTTAAGTCCAGTATTTGAGCAAATGTATTTCATTATTTTTCAGCACTGCACATCTGCAGCATCTCATATAAAAAGAGCCATGTTGCCATCACACAGGATGACGCACTGTAGCTATTTTAAATTACAAGCAACAAACACCAAACTGCTGCTAATAATATGCGTGTCTGTCTGCAGGGCAATACAGTGGATGTGTACCAAAGATACAAATGAGGGAATAGCAGAAATTTAAACAGGACAATTTTTTACTTTATATCCATTTTAAAATTGCAGAACATGTGGTTTGACGCTGTGTATGACAAAATATGGCATCATCATCATCATCGTCGTCATTGGTGTGATCAAGTTCCTGTGTCAGCCACTCTGTAACCTGACAAAATGAAGGCTCCATCTGTGTCTCTACTACTGGGTGAGTTCAACGCAGAGCTTGTTAAAGAAAAAAACTGGATTGCACCCAAGGGGATTAATAAAGTAATTCTTATTCTTCTATTACATCCATACGTTTAAATATTACCAGTGCAAAGATTTAAGAACATGTGTAATGTGCTCTCTTCACCTTGTTCTTGTTAGTCTGGCAGCAGCATTCAAACTTTGCTATGGCTGTCTGGTGCTCTTTTTGGGAATCTGCTGGCGATAAAGGCATGGATGAGTTAAAGTCTTGTATATGAGACAAGAGATTTTAGATGAAAAAATGTTGATTTAGTTATTGCCTTGATTTGGCTGCTGGAGCTCAGATTTAAAACACCACATTTCTAGTATTTTTAACTTTTGTTTTTATAGCTCTGGACTCAAGCTCAGTAATAACTTCTTTCTTCTTTGTTGCCAAATCTGACAATTTGTGTCATGTCTCACTTTAAGTGGAGGAAATGCAGTTGCATCCAGTTATTTACTTGCACTAAGCAGTGCTAAGGGCCCATCAAAATTTGGTGAGAGAGTAAATCTGGGCGTCGTCTGCATAGCTATGATAAGCAATCCCATTTCCATGTATGATTTGACCTAGAGGGAGGATATACAGGTTAAAATGTTGAGACCCAAGAATTTAACCCTCAGGGACTCCGCATATCCACTAGCAAAGACGGCTTGTTTCAGATTACTTTTTGCAATATTTATTTCAAATCTTCTATATTTGAGATATACTGTAACAGTAACAAAAGGAAAAACTGATTAACTCCAACATTCATGAAATGTAAATTATTTATTTACAATATTCTAAAATTCAAACAGCCCTCTGAGGTTTTCATTGCAGTGGTGTTATTCGTGTAGATAACAGCAAGAAAGAACGGCAGTATAGTTTACCCAGAACATGCCATGGTTTTGCTTATCAGCTGTGGTTACATAACACGCATCCTACCAATGAGGGAATAAACTGCAAGAAGCAACCCTCATAACAAAATGTTAACATATTAAAACTGCATAGGTGGAATTGGGTGCTTTTGACTGCTGTCCCCCAGGACACCAATATGAAGGTTAAACACATTTAGTAACAAACTTTACTAGTGTGAATCTGCCATTTTAAGCTTTTGCAGACGTGAACTGTAGTTTTACACAGGATGTAGTACAAACTATTGCAGCTGTAAGGTTCATATTTTCCTCTATGCAATTAAAGTTTCATGAAATGTGACAGAGAAATTCAAAACGAATAGCAGATTGCAAACAATAGGTCATCACTATCATTATGGGGTTCATGTGATATCCACCATTTACTTTTATTATGCTATGATTGGATTATCCCTATGTATGGAAATGAGGGAGGAACTTGACTTGCCTCTGTGGTAACTGATGATCTTTGATTTGTAACTCTCGTTCTGCTTTTGCAGACCTGGCTGTGCTTGTGTCTGGACTGACTGTTTCTGCCAGTAAGCTGCTGGCAGTGAAATGCTGTCCAGGAAAAACAATCACTGACACAAATAGTTACAAAACAAAATGCTTTTGTCTGCTCAGCCATCCATCTTACTCTGCCCTGTCTTTCTTTTCTCCAGTCTCTCTGAATGTCAGTCCAAACCGTCAGCAGTTTTTCACGGGAGAGTCTGTCCATCTGAGCTGTGAGGGACAGGAGAGCTCTGCTGGATGGACGCTCAAGAGGATATCAGTAGTACAGACCGAGACGTGTGGTGCTGCTAAAGGCTTTGGGAGACCCAACGGTTCCTCCTGCATCGTCTCAGACCTCTCTCCATTGTCAGATCGAGGTGTTTACTGGTGTGAACACAGCAGTGGACAGATGAGCATCAGAGTCCACATCACTGTATCAGGTAGAAGAGCTACTTTGTGTTGGTTCAGCACTGACGGACAGAGATCTAGCCTGGTTCCAGACCTCTTCCTCACGACTGTTTCCCCGGTTGTAAATCAACTTGGTCAATCAGAGCTTTGTAGGCAGGGTTTACAAATGGGGACACGATCGTTCCTATGCTAGAACCAGAAAAATAACAAAAAAGAAACGCAGCAAAAATGGCAACAAGCGCGGATGAGATTGACACATCAGAGCGGGTGGTTGTATGTGAATTTAAAGGAATACAACTCTTAAATACTACAAAGATTTTTTTTTTTAGCAACTACCTCTAGCAACCGATGCTGCAGATTCTGTGTTGAGTGAAAATTAAGTTAATGTGTCAGGATTGGTGTTGGCAACAGGGAAAAAGGAACCAAACGCAGGCAGCTCGGATGATGATGAGTGGAGGGTTTATTCAGTGGTGCCAGGCAAACAAAGGAAAGTAGACATAAACCCAACGAATCAGACAGGCAGAAAAAGCAACATATCTACGATGAGGAACTGACAATGAACAAAGGATAAACCTCAGCTTAAATACACTCAGGCAGGGGAGACAACTAAACACAGGTGAACACAATAGCACAGGTGGAAACAATCAGGGCAATCACAGACAGGAAGCAAAACTGACAGACACATAAGGGAACAGACAAATTACAAAATAAAACAGGAACTAACAATCTGAACCCAAAACCCAGTAGAAGAGACATCTTCAAAATAAAACAAGAACTCCACAGTACAAAGAACTCAAAACCATGACACAATGGGATGGTTGTGTTAGTTGCCGCTGATTGGTTAGGGAAAAATACCCCCCCCCCTAAAACAGAAATTGGCTAACATGAACACAAAGTGAGGCTGCATGAAAAGAAAATGGCAGAGGTCTGCTTTAAGTAAATTCAATAATCAGCTGAATAATAATAATCTCTAATAACAGAATCTGAGCGGTCAGAGGATTAATGCCAGTTTATGACAGTTAAACTATATCCATGCAGATATTTTACAGACAGTTGCACTTTGGTGAAGCTGATATGAGATTGCGTTGGCGTCCGAGTACGATTCCTTTAGTAGCTGTTGGAACTGCATGCATTTTTGAAGCTGCTAAACAATATGTTTCTATTAATAATTATTTAAAGGACTGTGTGTCATGTGTATTATCAACCCAACTCTGCAGTTCCCCTGCATCTTCCAGCTCATTGTTTCGGTTTTACGGCACACTTGCTGTTTTGGTTCAGTCTCATCAACTTCATGTCAAGCAGCAGACAGCTAGAACGCTCACATAAACACAGCGTATGCTACCTGTCCAGCATTCAATGGCGAATTTAGGGACTCGCGGGTGAACATAGTGGAGCATTTAGCAACTAAAGAGCCAGATATTTCCCTCAGGAGTGAAGGGAGACCAAGTCAGAGCTAAAAGGAGAGTGAATACTGGCCAGAAACTCGACTCCAAATGAATGCCAATGTTGCTCTGCGTCTGTTGGATGTATAAATGGGCAACTTTGCAATGTGATAATATATCAATGTTTAATTTAAAGCTTGATCTGCTACTCTAAATGCTGATGCTGCGTAAAATTTAATTTGACGTGGAACTGTGTCTGAACGTCTGTCTGTACATTATTCGGTTCTGTTTATGTCCTTGTTCCCTCCGTTGCTCAGATCGTCCTTTTATCATGGAGATCCCTGCACTTCCTGGGTCGGCAGGAGGTGATGTGACGCTGCGCTGCAGGACCAGAAATGGTTCCACCATTCCGGCTGACTTCTTCAAGTTTGGCAGACACGGTACCCCGGTGGGAGCTGCACCTGAAGGAGAGTTTACCATCAGTAATGTCCAACAGTCTGATGAAGGTTTCTACTGGTGTTCTACTAGTCAGACTGCGTCACCATCGAGCAGGCTGAATGTCAGAGGTTGGGAAACTCATTTTTACTCCAAACATGGTGGAGCCCAGTGAAAGCAGCCACTTTTGTTATCTGATCGCAGCAATGTGTTCATGAGTTTAACTGCTTTATCAGACATATCATGCTCAGTATTTACATTTTAAGGCAGCAGTTGACTGTAAAGTGTCCGTTCGTGCACGTAAAAAGAAAAAAAAAAGAGAAACATTTCTCATATACCTTTAGTATGGCTAGATAGGCCTGGTACATAGCCATGCAGATACTTTTGGGATGTTTTGCCCAAGTTTTGAGACATCTGTCACTGAGATTGTTGCCGCCACCTCGATAAAAAGTAGTGTTTGTTGCTTACAGCATTGAAAGTCCGGATTCTGACACAGTTCATTGACCCCATGGGGAAAACATTCATTTAGGCGTGATTGCACTTTATATCAGCCCTCTAGATAATCCACAGACCTCACTGTCCACAGTATTAGTTGAAACTACTCTTTACCGAAGAAATGAATGGTCCTTGCGAAAACTGCCACTCAAAATTGGGTTGGGTTGGAGGCTGAAATCTTAAAGGCAGATGCTGTATCTCGAAACCAAAACATCAACAAAACCAAAACATCAGCAATGCCAGATATAGCTAGAGGTACTGACCCTTTAAAAGTTAGTTAAATGACTTGGTCCTTCATTGGTGCTCGGGCCCTAACCCTAAATATTCATAGGTCATGAGTCCCAAACACCCCAAGCACCTAAGAAACTTTTGACAATCTCCTAACAAAACTCAATACATTTTTTGGACATTTAACTCCCTCATTACACCAACTGGATCCCCAGAAATATTACTGAGCTGCCACAGTTACCCCAGTGGCAGCTGATTGCTGCCGGTGTATATTAATGTACAACTAATTAAATTCTCCTGATTAAAGTAAACAAAAACAAACAACCACTACAATTTTTTAAAATTGTATATGTTCTCCAGTGAATTTTTCTCTTATTTTCCATTTAGAGAAGAGATTCACTAATAAACTAACTAACAGTATTTGTCCACAGCTCCTGCTCCCACTAACTCCCCATCGGTCATCTCTACGTTTACTCTGGTCAGGCTGCTCTGCCATCTAGTGGTCATCAGTCTATACTGCATCTCCACTGGCCTGATGGTGTCCATCTACTGCTGCAGGAAGACTGGTAGCAACCACACACACACACACACACACACACGCTGATGTACTTCTTCTTGTGAGAAGCCTAATGTAAAGTCAGTGCATGCCTTTGTTGCTAACCCTAACTTTCACTGTCACAACTACATCTATAAAAGCCACTGCTGACCCTAGATCCTGGGAAATTCATTAATTAAAAAAAGACACATGGCACATGTGCAAATTTACACTGATGGCTCCAAGAACCCGGTAAGTATTTCAACATGGAATTCCCCCGCAGCACTAAAAGTGCTGACGGGTGGGAAAAGCAGGGCCAGACCAGATCTAATGGTGGAGGTGAGGGCTGTTTTAAATTGGGAAACTAAGCGGAATGTCAGAGCAAACTAAATCAAGGAACAACAAAGCTCAATATGACCAACAGCATACTTCAAACTATCATGCTGGGCATGGAAATAACAGAAAGAGTGCTAGATTTTCTCCAGTGCAGTGGACAACATTTTGGTTAATCAACTGAATTCTACGTATGACCTGGCTGCCTCCACTCTGCCACAACGTTAGGATGAAGAGGAACCCACCCTCAACCTTAACGGATGAGTTCACAATTTTTCAAGTCTGCCTTAAAATGATAGCCAGGTTCCCAGACGAATATCAGAACTGCTGTAATAATTTCACCTGTTCATACCGGCTGTCAAACGTTTATCTGAAGCGTATATGCAGCACGGCTAGTAGCGAACGGTGCGCCACACACACCGCTGGTTGGTTGGTTTCATTCGGGCGTGGTGGATTCTTGCAAACGGCGTTAGGAGCACTGAGAGGAGCCAGAGGAACCTGATTAACTGCTATCGGGATATAGTGACAGTTTCAGAAAATATACCAAAAGGTTACTTTTTAACGAAACGTACCTATTGTAGCTTTAAACAGGCCTCACTTTCCGAATAAGTCCTCGCTCTCAAGGTCTAAACTGTTGCAGGAGTGGGTCACACACACACACACACACACACACACACACACACACACACACACACACACACACACACACACACAAAGTTTGAAACTCCATCGCAACTTCTCATCTTCACCCACAGGGGAGGCGCCAACCGTCACCATGGAGATGGCACAGCGTATTGAACGCGGGCAGGGATTGGCTGGCGACTGTGTTAGTGCCGCCGCTGATGTCGCCACTGAGCATGACTTCTGAGGCGAAGAGTGACGATCGCTCGGCACAGCCTGTGTGTCACAGTAAAGCTGCACACTAATGACAAATTGTCAATTTTTCAAGTTGTCATGCAATTAAAGATACACTACATTAACTTATCATTTTGCAATGTTTGAACACAATGGATACATTTTGCAATGTTTAACTGAATGTGAGCGTGTCAGACGTGATGATGATGATGATGATGTCAGTGTCGGTGGCGATGAAGAGGCCTGTGCCATGGCAATTGTTTGCTTGGGCTAATAAAGCATTGATTCAATCAGATGTTGTTATTTTTTTCGGTTTCTTTTCATTCCAAGATCATATACTGTACTGAGCACACAAGTGCAAGTTTGACTATTTATTAATCTGGTGACTGAACAGAGTCTCAAGTCCAAAATCCCAGTGCGGGCAAAGACACCGCCGTCCAAATTCGTAATGGTTAATCCTTTACGTGCTCGATTCCTCCGACAGTGACAAAGTCCTTGACCGCCTCTTTCGTACATGTTCATATGTGTTTTGATGGAAAGGCACAAGAAAATAACCAAGAACTTCCTGACGTTCACCCCTGACCCACCTCTCTTCACTAGGCCGTCAGTGCTTCAATCTCTAAACACTTGATAACCTCAGTTCTGGTGACTTCATTCGTTACATTCTTACTAACATTTCTTTATGATTCATGTTGGTTTCATTCACTTTTGGTAATAGTGCAGCCTACAATTTCAACATAATTGCTTGTGTTCTACAATTCAAAACATCGGGAATTTAGTAATTTACTCGGGATTGCTCCAAGTTTAAGCAAAGCAGGGGAACAATGATCTCAACACATTGAATTGTCACTCATGGAGCCTCTCATATTAAAACATTTTCAAAGAAAACGCAAGCAAAGTAACTTTAAACTTTTTTCTTTTTTTTTTTAAAGATTCCCCAAAATATGAAAATATACAAGTTTGTTTAAAAAGCAACCGAGGGTGATGGAGCCACAAAGGGCTTCATACAGCCTTTTTCACGCATGCAGTAGTTCAACACCTGTTAACAGACTTAAAATTGGTGGAGTTCCCCTTTAAAACAGCGTTTACATGCATCCAGTTTAAGAGTATTACAGCGTAATGTAAACCCTGTGTATTATCTTAATGTGTAAAACCTTATCCTGGCTAATTCTGGTGTGTACCTGAAGAGACCGAGCGAGGGAGGAGGGCAACAGGAGAGAGAACTGGACTGCGAGGGCGTTCACTCACAGTACAGCGCTCTGTGTGGGGTTAGAAATGGACCGAATGTGGTGTGAAGTCTCGCTTTCTGCTGTGACGGGGCCCCAAAGGGAGCATCAGCGGGGGACCATGTATATAGGACGGTGGTTTAGTATGTTAATGGGAACGTATTAGAAACGTGTCTGTAAGCTCAGTGTGTTGGCTGCAGGTCACACAGCTAGCATCAGGTTGGTTGTTGACCACAGGGAGTGTATTTAAAAGCTGCAGCAGCTCTGTTCTCATTAACAGCGCCTTCAGACCTGTTAGCAGACAGAGCAGATAGAACAATGTGGTTTAACGGTTACAAAAACCGACCTGATGACTAAGGCCGTGGCCCCAGGTGAAGACTGAGGAGGACGATGAACCACACGACCCTTTTCAAATGCTGTAAACAGCTGGAAATCTCTTTGTCAAGCTGTTTGACAGGGTCTTTTTTCAGCTGCCAGATAGTGTGTTTCCATCCACCTATTTTTATGCGCAAATTAAAAAAATTTCAAAATGTCGCTAAGTTTTTACGCTCGGCTGAGGTGGAAAAGTTGGTGAATTAACAAAAGCAAAATGCAACAAAGTGCAAGCTGTGCGGGCCGATGAGGAGACTGTAACCTTCCTCAAATGAATACATGAAGCAAACAGAAATGCCATATCTCTATCATGTTTTCTGCTGCATGAGGTTTGACTGGCTCCGTTTTAGTGACGTCCTCGTGTTGTCGCTTCTTCTTCTGCAATGGTTTAATGGCGCCGACTGGAGAATTATGGCCAATTCACATCAGAAAGCCTCTTTTAAACCGTTTTTGATGTCTTTCACTCGCCCCTCTCGCGGAACAAATAAGCTTCCTGTTTTGTCAAACGTGTCAGTCCACGCAAGCTTTGTCAATGCTCGCTAATGCTAAGTTCCATTTTTCTATTTATCATTTTATTTTTGTTCTGAACGTATTAATGCATCTGTAATCTGCTGACAGACAGTTGGTTCGGATGGGGCGAGCGCTTCAGTGGCGTTGCTTTTCTCCATGCGCCAATGCCTAACGTTCACATAACAATAGCGGATGGGAACGCACATTGATTTGCTTTAAAAAAATCTTTGCCAATTTTCTGGAATTTCAGGTCAAATTTGGATGGATTTTGCTTATATTTAGCGCATAACAAGCTCTGCTATCTTTGATTATGACTATACAGAGTCAAACTGATGCTATTAATTGTGCAGGACCTGCAAACAGCTTACTTTATTCATCTGCTTCTGATCTTAAGAGTGCAAACGTTTTTGTATTGAATGAGTCTGGTGCTGATCGAATAATCAGCAGAGCTTTACACAAAACCTGCCCAGTGGGTTTCTGACGTAGAGCGAAAAGGACGAGAAGTACAACAATATCATCGTGACTAAGCTCTCAGACACTTTGATGAATTGTTCTTTAAAAGAAAAATCCACCCTGAACAGTGTATTGTCACAGTGCCACATTAAATCCATTGTGAGTTAATGTTATAAATTCCCTTTTCTTCGTTTGCTTTATCCACCTTCTCTGACATTGCATTGTTTGGTTAAAGTAAAAAATGCTTGATCGTTTCGCACAATGTCTCTATGTGGGTGTAGAAGTTTCACTCTGTGCTTCCTCTTCTCCTGTGGATTTCGCCCTCTTTGATTGTGGCTGAAAACCTCCCTCTTTGACCACTAACACCTGACTTTAACGGTTGACTCTTTACAGAACTGAAACATTGCCTGTCGTCAAACTGGGGTCCAAGAAACACATGGCCAAACGATGACTTGAACCCAGAAACACGTTGTATTAAAAACTTTATGATTACTTTTGAGTGTTAAAAGTGGTTGAGGGTGGACTTTTGCTTTCAGTTGAAGTAGGTGAGAATCTACTTGCATAAAAGAAATCTATCTCATTAAGAGGAACAATAGCCAATAAGTGGCTGGTTATGTAACCTACTATGTACTGGAGAACATCAAAAGTCCCACCACTACATTATAAACCTTTCTTATTACTTTCTTTCTGTGAATGCACTGCTGTTTTATGGTTTAATAGATCTTGAACTGTTGGACTTTGCCTGGCTTTAGCCTGGTCTCTTGGTTATTGTGTGTATTTGTTGTGATTATTAGCTGGTTGCAACAGTCAGTGCTCGGATTCACCCTTCAATGTCCATTATTAATGTAAATATAATACTTAATTATCAACGTTTTTAGGTGGACAGCCACCTTTGAGACTGTTTTCACGTTTGGTTATTGGTTTATCCCAGGGGTGGTGCCCCGTAATTATTAATCTATATTAATAATTTTAATAATATTCATACATATCTTTGATATTTCTGCTAATAACCAACTTGCCCTTTCGGAATCCCAAGAGAACAGATTTTAAAGGTTTTTCAAATTTCACCACTAGTCACTTTATGATGACAAATACAGGATTGATAATGGAAAGACAAGAAATCATAAGCTTTGCAATGAATTTCAAAATTAACGTACATTTTCACAGATATTTACACTACATTTTTATCAATTTAAAAATATATAAAAATTTAAAAAGTGCCAAAGTACTGTAACATCACTGAGTGTGACTGTAGAGTACTCCTTCCTTGCTAGCTAAAATACAGAAGTAGAGCGTTTGAACAGACCACCTCCTCAGTCCTTCAGTCAGGTGTCAGGGGCCTGTAAAACACACAAGATGTTCAAAATCTAAGAAAAAACACATTTAACTTACATGAGCTAACATGCTCACAGTGACAATGCTAAAATGTTGATGCTGAACAGATATACTGTAATGTTCATGAGTTTGCCATCTTAGTTTAGCGTGTTAGCATGCTAACATTTGATAATTAGTACAAAAAACAAAGTACAGCTGAGGCTGATGCAAAGGTTTCTAGTTTTGCAGGTGTTTGATCATAAACAAAAGTATTGGACAACATTTTAGTCGTTAATCATCATGATTTTAAAAAAAAACAGGGCATCATCTGTACCAAATTTCATGGCAATCCATCAAAATTGTTATTTTTTAGATATTTCTCTGAAAAACACAAATATCAACCTCATGGTGGCGCTAGAGGAAATGTCAGGGGCTATTCCCTGGGCACCATGACTGGTCAAGATTTCACAATAGTGTGAGCAAGATTACATTTCGAGTACACTGTACTTAAAAACAGCAGTATGAATAAAAACAGCAAGTCATCATCGGGTCAACCTACAGTTATGTAAAACTGCGATGCCAAAGAAAACTGTGTCCTGGTTCATGGGATTATAGCTGTTAATATTCATCTTTGTTTGAACCTCCAAATAACTGATTCTGAGTGTATTTACAGTAATTGAACTCACTGTAAAGCTTTCAGTGAACCCTTGTCCATATTCTCAGCTGTGACAGTGCTAAGTGTTATGCTAACCTTGTGGCTGTTACTACACAAACCGTAACGTTAGTGGGAAGATATTCTGGACCAGTCTTACCTATAGCAAATTTTAGAATAGACACACTCATCTGGTAAACGTGGCTTGGTTGCTGCTCTGGACACTTCTGGCTCTGTTTGGGAAACAAATCAATCCACAACATTAAAAATGCACTGTTCGTGTTTTTCTGATGATTTGTTGAGCACTGAAATTACATTATGTTACGTTTGAAATTTGCGTTGTACTAGACGTTTTTATGCAGCCTTTTTGTGGTCTGATGCTGTTTGTTTAGTGTGAAGTCGGCAGTATTAAAGGTGCTACTCCAACAAAGAAAGAAAAGACAACATTTGTGAGAAAAACTAAATGATGCTGAAGTTACATCATACAGCTGTAGATGGCTTTAAACGTTTCGGCGTGTTCATGTTAAGTGGATTTTTAAAAAAACTTTCCATCTCATAGTGACTCTGTCAAACCTCACAACCTATTGTACTGTCGATGTTTAAATTAAAGCTCCCGAGGGGCTCTTTGTGTCAGCCTGTGGTTTCCCCATGTGGTTAAAGTGAGGGCGTCGAATTATCACCTGCAACAATAAGAATTTGAAGATTCTGCAGGCATGTAACACATTGTAACACTAATGTGACACCTATTCACAACCAGTGTTATTAAAAGTTGCTGACAGACTGACTGAAGTTCAAGATTAATTATTTTGTATTGCTAACTTAGTTTTTACCTGCATGGTGTTTAATATTCTGTACAAATGTAACATTTTATATTACTTAAAAAAAAACATGTTGCTATAGTCTTATTCTGCAAGGAAGTAAATGTCAGTTAACAGTGAAGTAGAAGTAATATAACGTAAACTACCTTTCTTCATCCTTTGGTTATAGACAGCAGCATATGTCACACAGTCTGGCTCAATTGGAGTGTCGCCAGCTGACATTGAAACATTAAGAACCAAAAAACAGACAGTTCCTTACATGCTGTTTTCATTTTTCATTATATTGCTGTTTTATCATAACTAAAGGGGTTAAATGTACATGTGTACATGTGCAACTATAGCATTCTATATCACTTAAAATATTACTTTTTCCTAAAATATTTCTAATAAACTAAAAGAAAAAAGTACCACAAACTTGGAAGTAGAAGGATTTTAATACCGTTCTCCTTCCTTTGTTTTTGGACAACAGCATATGTTGCATGACGTGGCTCAGCGACACTGTCCTCTCCTGAGTCTGAAACTTTAAGAGAGGAAAACAGGCATTCGCTGGCAGGCTGTATTTTATCAGAAAGAGAGCCACATGCAGTGTATAGCAAAGACAGGCAGACAGGTGTACAGTAATTGCACTTCAAAAATTTGACCTAACATAGTAAGACAACTTAAATTATAGAGGTTTAACGTTTATCTTTAAGAAATAGAATAATATAATTTCCCCCTGCCTCAATACAAACTCGCTAAAACACACCAGATAATCATATCACATTACCAGCAATGATGATAGCTCTAATGTGACCTTGTTGATATTTAATTAATACCATAATATGCTAACATTCAGCATTTACTTATGATGTCACATTAGATAAAGTGGAATAAGATGGATGGATGGGTTACATTAGTATATTAACATGCAAACATTTAGCATGGTAACCTTAGCATGTTAGTGTGATATGTTGAAAGTTAGCATGTTAGTGTTGCTATCTTAGCATTAAGCCCAAAGCTGAGGCTCAAGAAATGTCACTCAGTAATTTCAAAGGTTTCCTTGAGGCGTTAGATGAGCGCAAACTTTGACCTTCTGGTGTCAGTAGGATTCATCCTCTGGGGACCACAAATGCCGGAACCAAATTTCATAGGATATACCCACTGCTCGTCAAGATATTTCCATCTGGGCCGAAGTGGTGGACTGACTGACTGAGGGACTGATTGAATTTGCCATCCCAAGAGTCACAGTCTGGCTGAAAACTGGCAGAAAACAAGTGCAAACACTCTGGCCTTCCCAAGATCAGAAATTCTGCCGATTGGTGCTTAAGTTATACATTTCCTGATGGACAGGTAACAGATGGGCCTTTTTAACTAACACAGAAAATGTCATGTTTAATTAACTGTCACACCAATAGTGATCCCTACTGTCAGGGAAAAATGATCAATCACCAACAGTATTTTACCAGAACCTTCAGGGAAAACCATTAGGGAATGAGCTAGTTAAGTTTAAATGGCTAGTTGCAAAAAGGGGTAATTAATAATAATGGAAAAGGAAGGCTAATTATTAGTCTTCCTTCCTTTCTAAAATAACCTTCATTCAATAACATACCAGTACAGTGGTGTTGGGTGTCTTACGTGTATGATCTTCACGTGGGTGCGATCCTGGTGTTGATTTTCCAGATGAAAAACAGACCAATACTGGGTGACAGAAAAGAAAAAAATGTCACCAATAGACAACCCGGAAAAGAAGAGCAACTTACAAGTGCAGCTCTTTAATTAAGAAATTACACCGAAAGATAACACAGGATGAAGAGCAGAGGAAGTATGGAAGCAGGGAGGAGAAGTAGACGTGAATTTAAAAAGAAAACGAAAACACCAGTTTGAAGACATTTATTGAAGTGTTAGCCTCGGAATTCCGTTTAGCTTCAACTCAGTTGCAACAGCAAATACGTTTTGAAGGACACTTGATGCCGTAATGTTTTCTATCAACAATATGAGGAAATGTTGATAATTAACGGAGCTGCAAATCGTAGACTATCAATATTGAAAGTATCAGTAAAATTTTCGCTGGCAACGTAATTATTGTTTTCCGGCAAAAAATCTTATCTTACCATACAGTATCCACTCGTTGCAATGAAAGCAGTATTAAACATTTGCATGGTTATCTTTAGGTGCAGAACTTGGTTAAGACTGGAGGAAGATCATGGTGCGGTTACAGATATTAGTCTGAAACCCTGATCTTTCCTTAACCCCAACCAGTGGTGTTGTTGCATAAATCTAACTGCAGACGGGAGTCTGGATCCGAATCCCCGACTCTGGTGTCAAAGTCCTGCATTTTATATATTCCTATTATGTTTATTGTTTTGCACCTAAACGCAAATTCCTCGTATGTGTAAACCTACTTAGCAATAAAGCGGTTTCTGGTTCTGATTGTAAGCCCATCATCCCTATGAATTCGGTGCAGGCCGGAAATGCAGCTCTTCATTCCCTCAAAAGCACTTTGCCCGTGGCCATTATTCAGCCAGTGATTGAAATTTGCCACTGGAACATGACTGAGAAAACAAATTAGTACTGTGTGAATGCAATTTTCTAGGAGACGGCGTTGATGTACCTCTGCGTTTCCAGCAGAGCAGTACAGCCATCACCAACAGCAGCAGAGCGACCAACAGAGCCCACAGCAGGGTGAGGAGATTAGCGTCGTGACTGTGGGGAGGACGGGTCTCGTTGTTGGGTGCTGGAAGAAAGATGCTTTCATTATCTATCGAACACGGAGAAAAGAAGAAAAAATTACCCCAAACACGTGATCACATTCAAAACACAATTCTCCTTACCTAAGTGCATTTACTTAAGTAAATAGGTATTTGCATTTTACTTGAATATTTTCTTTTCATGCCTTTTTACTACTTCTACTCTATATCATTTCAGAAGGTAATATTGTAATTTTCACTTTACTGCTAATATTTGACAGCTTTAGTTACCTTACAAATTGATTTCGCATCCAAAAATTTGGAAGAGCTTATAAAATATGTTTTCTTATACGTTAAACTATGCAACAGTATATATCGATTAGTCGATCCACAGAAAATGTACTGCCAACAAGTCATTTTTCATGTAAAACACTTCCTGTTTCGAGCTTCACAAATGCGAGGATTTGACGTTTTTCCTTTCAAACATTTCAATCATTTAAATTGATTTTTCATCATGTTGAGGCCTGGACTGTTGGTTGGACAAAAAAAGCACTGTGAAGGTGTCACTTTGGGCTCTGGGTCATTGTGACTTCTCACACTTTTTACAACAACCCAAAAAGTCAATCGAATAATGGAGAAAATTACCGGCAGATTGATACATAATGAAAATAATCATTAGTTGCAGTCCCATACTAAATTGTTCTAAATGAGCTCCACCTCAACCAACAGCAGTGAAATCCTGCTTTTACAGTAATGCATGAGTAATAATAATAATCTAATGATATAATATATAATAGTGTAACAGCCACAGGGGACTTTAACTGTTTTGAGTACTTTTACTTTTAATACTTTAAGGACATTTTCCTTATTATACTAACATACTTTTACTGAAGGACTTTTACTTGTAACAGAGTATTTTTACAGTAATTTTTGAATACTTCGTCGACCTTTACTGTGTTTGGAAACAGCCAGCCAGCTCTCTGGTGATTCTCCAGCTCCAGCTATTCTGCACTTGTAGAATCCTTCATCAGACCTGGAGACGTTTTGGATCATCATGCTTTTGTCATACCACGTCCCGAGGTGGAAACCATCTTTGTAGTAATCAGTGACGTGTTTTAACTGAGATTTCTCCTTTCTGCAGTGAAGAAGCACGTCATGTCCCTCCACCACAGGACGGGCAGGAAGTTCCAGGATCACAGAACCAGCTGAACAATGTGACGGAAAGATATTTTATTTTAAACATTATTTCTATATATGTTTATTAGAAAA
>CM022475.1:19016615-19095504 GCA_011952105.1 Coreoperca whiteheadi
GGAAGTGCTCACTACATCGAAGGACCTGACAGTGAAACTCAAACCGCAACTTAAAAAGGTGAGGGAGAGAACGTGTTACAGGCTCTACAGAAACGGAAGCAGAGAAAGACCACATAACTTTGCAAAAGGGGGCAAAACTGATTTACTGAATACAATTACAATTTTTCAAAAGGAATCACAAAAGCAAGAGGAGGAACTGGACGAGATGGTTACCACACCGAAGGAGGTGAAGACTGAACTGGAGCAACAGCGAGATCAACTTAAAAAGGTGAGGGGAGAGAACGTGTTACAGTATCTACAGAAACAGAAGCAGAGAAAGACAACATAAATTTGAAGTGAAAATTTTGCAGACTTTCAATGTGAATGTGCTTTCTGATACGTTGTTAAAGCAATCCAGCATTTCATTCTTTTGCTAATGAAAAATAGTTGCTTATGTACAGAATTCTTATTGGATAATAAGTTGCATAAAGAGAATTGGTCAGTGTTTGAATTTCGGCTCAGCACATCCACTGTCTATGTGTCAGTCCTCCTTCTAACATACTAACTGCTTTAACCGTGTCAAATACAGTTTTTCCCTTTTGTTGCCCTCTACATTGACTTAAGGTTGCTATAATAATCTTATTCCACACTGTCTGACAGTATACTCTATATGAGCTGGTTCCAACTGTTAGTTTATGCTATATGATGTTTACACTGAGTTAAATATTTATAACCAAGATTCCATTGAAGTTTATGGCTCCTATTCCATCATGTCTTAAAATAAAATGAAGTTATAAGCAATAATTAAAATTTTTTAACAGCAGGTGAACAAAGAGCTTCAAGCTTTTAACTGCTGCTGACAGGTTAAAGACAAAACAAAGATGATCTTTGTTGCACCAGCTGAGCTGGATTGCAACCCAGTCCCCTGAATGACTGTTTTTAGCAATAAAACCGGGCTGTACTTAATGCGTCATCAGGACGTTTGTAGCCATTTTGTGGCGACAAAATTGTCTGTTTTAAACCAAATCATGAGATTTTTCTAAGCCTAACCAGACCCCAACCACAGCATTTGAAATGTAGATATTCAACGTTTAAACAAATGTTGATATGATACGTATTTTATGTAAAACATAGAGATTCAACGTATCCGTGGTTTGCAGAAATGTAAAATGGTAACGTTTTACTCTGGCAATTGGATTGCATGTATAGTCAACAACACTAACTGATAAATTGTAACTAGTTAGTTTTGTCGCTAGTTTATTTTGAAAAGTGCTACATAAATAAAGTTTGCTTGCTAGTTTAGCACTTAACTCGCCACTTAGTTCATTTGCAAAGTTGTTACTGTGGTACAACTTAACTAAGCAGTTAAGCTAATCAAAAGTTGTTGCAGAGAGAAATATTTCATATAGTGCAACATTCGGGTAATAAGCATAAAACTCCACTGATCAATCATTGCACTCCTATAACATTATCAGTTTTTATAAAAAGTATTAAAAAAAATGCTGCAATACCGTCTTTTTTATTCCATACATTCTTCTTCCTTGTAAAAAGCTGGTGCCTACATCACCCACAATGCAAAACTCAAGCACCGACAGTTGGGTGGGAGATTGGGGTTTGTTATGCTAATACAGGCTAATGTAGCCTGCAGCAGAGATGAGGGGCGGGCTGCAGAGGTCTTGTATGCTCCCTTCTTTCTAACTCCAGTGTTTTTAAGATTTTCAAGATTTCTTAGCTTGTCGTCTTCAGCCCCAACCGACAGCGACTCGAGTGACATCACTTGAGGACATTTATCAGATTTTGCGCAGCCACAAATGGCTTTATACAACTTCCTTTCCACATAATTATGTAGTAGTACATTTAGTCATTTAGCAGACGCCTTTATCGAAAGCTCCCCGAGATCTGTGTTGCATATCGTGAAATTATTGTAACATTATTATGTAATTGACATTTATCATGACTAATTGTTTTACTCGTCAACAAAATTTAATTTAGTTTAATCATACAGATTTTCATCCACTAGGCTAAAAAATGACTGACATACTGATTTTCACATTCATTATTGCAACTATTTTGGTTATGTTATATCAATACCATCTTTTTTTCTTCCACATGGTCCTTTCTTTCTGGGATTTACAGCTGTTTTTATTTTTTCATTTTTCAGAATGGCACTGAGCTGATGCTGGAGGACAGACTGTTGTTAGAACCTGCCTTCACGGCCTTCAGCCTTGACACTGTTTTCGTCCTTCTCCTTATACACACCTTTGGAGGTAACTTACACACTTGTGCTGAGCTCAGCACGGTTTTGGTTTTAGCATAATGTTTAGTGGTTGTATTATATAAAGTTCCTGTTCTAAATCATTAAGTTTGGATCATTTAAGTGTGATATGATTTCTAAATTAAAATGTTTAAATATTCATCTAAAAGGTTGAATTTTCAATGTTTGGCCCCAATTGCATGTATATTTACTATGGTACATACTGTAGATGAGAAAGGATTTTTACATTTGTAAAGCATGTTTCTGCCCATAGCATCATTTTAGCAAACATGCATCTGCTGCAACATGAATCTCAGTTTGCATTCATACCTGAATTTTAAATGTATTTCTCAGTTTAAGATAACATTTAAGGCAACATTGACCTTTTTTGAAAAAAGTGCTCCCAGTGAATGATTTGTTGCTCTTTTTTCTTTTCAGCTGATTTGGTTGAATCCATTTCCACAGTGTCTGGCTACATGAGCTCCACCGGTATCCTGGCTGACTTGGCTTTCAGTATTATTCTAGTTGCATATACTGCGTACAAATGGAAACGTAAGTCGTTTATGTCACGTTTAGTGATTTGCAGTGGGATTCAGTAATAAATAATGAATGTTAACCCAGGAATCATCATTTAAAATGTAACGGGTAGGAAGACTCTTTGGGGATTTTAATTTTATTGATGTACCAAATCATTTTGTATAAGTTATGTACCTCGTTCAAAATCAATGAATAAATGGATACATAAAAAGAAAGTGATATTTCATGCAGCTAAATGTTGTGTTAAATGTTGTGTTGTGTGCATTTTATTCTAATGCCGTCAATCTGTATGTCCAAAACATTTTAAAATAATTTTGTCAAATTTTTCTCATATCTATAATCATATCAAGCTAAATGCTATCAGAGAAACAATGTTAAATTATTTACATTTTGTTAAAAATTCACTAACATTTTTGTCTCTATTGTTGCATTTTCTCCACAAAAGGTGAGAAAGCAGAGCTGGTGAAGGAAAATGCGCAGCTTCAAAAGGAGTCACTGAACAAAGACAAAGGCCAGGAAGTGGTGGTCACCACACTGATGGAGGTGAAGACTGAACTGGAGAACCAGCGGAGTCGACTCAAAGAGCTCCTGAAGGAGGTGGAGAGGGAGAGGGAAGCAAACAAGCAGAAGCTCCAGGCAGTGGACACGGAAATGACAGAGAGAGAAATGACATTTGACAAACCAGAGGAATTATTAAAAGAAAAGGAAAACCTATTAAATGATCAGTGGAAACTGGCCGAGAAAGAGAAAAATTGTGAGAGACAGCTACTGAACACTGAGAGACTGCTGGAGCCAATAGAGATTCAGGTTACTCGAATACACAGAGCAAAGGAAGCAAACATGCAAATCTAACTTTGGGTATAAAGTTGTCAGAAGAAGGACAAAAAGTCAATGTGTGTTACTTAAGCTCAGCAACAGTCCAAGGGATAAAGATAACTGATTGCCATAGTTCACCAGGCAACTGCCTTAAATGTAAAACTAGAGATGAATTGATTTACGCTTGACTTGAAATATCTGCTCTTGTCATAGGATATTGCTGACTAGAGAAACCGAAGGTGAAAAATAACTCCGTAATCTTAAATATTTTAAAAAGCTATAGGGGGGTCACATAAAGGTTTGCATAATTGTTTTTTCATCAACTGTATTAAAATGAAAATATATAATTATTTGAGAAAAGAAGAACCGGTTTTGACCAGAAGAACATCAGGCCAGACATTTTAAAGCAGAATAAAAAGGATTTATTACAAATGGGTGCAGCTTAAAGTTATACTTGGTTAAGTGAGTGCAGCGGTGTGAACTTGTTACATGAACGACAGCCTGGTCTCACCAAATGGCGTGTGAATAGCCAGTGTCTTAAGTCATTGGGCGTGTTATCACGGCTTTCTTCTGTGCACAGACGTTGCGTCATTTAATGCATGAATGCCATGGAGAAAACAATATGTGGTAAAGTAATAAATGGAGCGACAAGTTTGCGTAAAGAGGTGGTTGGGGCGGATGAATGGGTCAAACAAACTTAGGACTTTCACCCAGGAGTTTGTGTCCTGTATGACACCAAAAGGCAACGTTAACTTATTTAAAGTTTTAAGTTATTCAAAGTTTTGACTTACTTACGTTACGTATCGTGACGTACATCACGTTGCGTGTGTGACTTTCGTCTTACGTGCTCATTTTAACCCTCACATGCCGTTTTGTTGCCTAAACCTAACCGAGTCACGTGACTAATGTCACATACTTATTTTAACTTGGCTTCAGTTGCTGTTGGCTTCGCAGCTAACAGAAGCTGTGAGCTGCGCAGCACCAACTGTGGCGACAGTTTGCTAACCCGCAACCTGGCTAATGTTAGTTATTTTACTCGGAGTGTCGTTGTTCGCTCTATATCATGGTACTTGTCATGGTATCGGATTTCTCTAGAACTGCATACCCCAACTTTAACTGTAGAAAATCTATCTGTTTTTTTACTTTTTTAAAGCATCTTCAAATATGTAAACATTTACAAAGTGCAGAGTTTTTTTGTGATATGTGCTGAAGAGGACTTTGTTGAAACATTTCCTATATAAAAATTCTTTTTGCAAAGTATGTCTGCTGTTTTCTGTTGCTGTATTGTCTGCTCTGCGTTGCTCTTTACTTGGTTTCCTCCTCTTGATCAATAAGAGGATCAGACTGGTTAAAGACTGAGGCTTAAACGGGTGGTGAACATGTTTGATGTGCAGCCTAATACGCCTCTTAAATGAAAAGCTAACTGCAATCAATACGGAAATGTGTCCTAAAAGGAAGCAGATCTTGAACCCCATTTTATTGGCCCGACATTGCCTATAAGATTAAATATTAACAAGTCAGTGTTCACTTGTGAAAAACCTAACTTCAATGATATGCTACCACTGTGGGAAGTCTAAGTTACAGATTCCAAATTGTATAGAGGATTTGTTTTAGCCTGTGTTTCAGAGATTAAGGCTCCACTGCTTGTTCAAAGTGTAAAAGCAAACACCTGTTCTCAATATTTGTGATATGTTTTTAAATCTAACAAGTATAAAAAGACCCAAACAAGCCCACTGGATCTTTATACACACCTGCATGTAAGTGCGGAAAAGTGAACACACCCGTTTTTTTTGTACACGTTCAAAGTACAAATCATTTTATCTGAGGAAGTGAGCATGCAGCTTACTGAGAGGTGAGGCGACACACATGCAACAGGTATTTAGTATTTTCACAATTTTATTTATTTTTATTAAGTGGCTGCTATCGTGCTTTCAGTAAAGTTTATTACAACACGTTAATTATTATTATTATTATATTCATATATAGAGAAATAATGCAGGTCTTCCTTCCCAACAGATTGTCTGTGATCGTACACTTAAGCCCCATTCGGACTGGATTTATCTAGGGGAGGTGGGGTGATTTTAACATTACCTGCCCTGGTCAGTGATTTTAATCCCATCTGGAGTGTGGGTGATTTGTCACCCCCTCCCCAGTAATAATTATAGCCGCAGGTTTTTTGGCGGACACGCTGGTGCTCCTGTTATTTATTTTGTCGGGGTGGCTGCCATTTTAAAATTGGTTTTCTGAGGGAGTTTTTTTCCTGTGAAGAGCTGCGTTTCCTTGTGCCTTTTTTTTCATCAGTTCAGTGTGAAATTTTACTTTTGGGTAAAAGTCAAAAACGTGTGTGCTAACTTGATAGACAGAAACCTGCTAACACCAACGTATAGACCTATTTGGTACAAACACAACGAAAAATGAAAGCCATCGGGAGAGCAAAAAGCTCATCAAATGTAATGTCAGCTACATGCACTGGTATTCTCTTGAGCTCTGTTTTTAGCCTATATTTCATTACATTTTAGTAAATTGGCACCATTAAAAGGAGTGCCAAATTGGCTATTAGCAGGTATTGCTTGCAATGGACAACTTAATGTGCAGACAACAAGACAACTGGATTCCTTTAATATAGAAGAAAAGTTAAAAATGCGTATTTTGTTGCCCACCTCCCTCCCTTTAACATTAATCCAATGTGAACCGGGCTTTAAATGCAAGTTGTGACAGGTAAATCTGAAATGATGTTGCCACTGGAAATTAAACGTTTATTTACAGATTATGCGGCTGAAAACTTCGCCTTCTTAACAATATTGTTCAATTTTATTGACTGTAAATGTTCTATGCTGTTCTATGCTCTGTCTCTGTAACCAAAAATGAAACATATTTTGTACAATCTATGAGTATTTTTGTTTCAATTTTTAAGGTATTTAGCTTTAAATACCTATATTGCTATAAATTAATATTTCATAATTGTGTATTTCATTTTTTAGCGCTCCAGGATGGTTCACATTAAGGATGGATCCTCTTTTAAAGCTCTTCTCAGAACCGTCAGTGTTTCCCAGCACATTGTCTTCTTCGTTCTCCTAACACACCTTTGTGGAGGTAACTTACACACAAACACATAGGTAACACCTCGGTATGTGTTTAGGTGACCCTGACACAAATGTAACGTAAGGCATCTTTGGGCAACCAGTTTGGTGTTGTACTGCAACAATTCTGTTACATCACATCCATGCGAGGATGAAACACTAAAAACAATACATTTATCTGGATTGTTAGTTTACTCCTCCTTGAGTAAAAGTCCCTCTGTTGAAATTCATCACTTTAGAAGCTGCATTACAATTGGACAAAGAATTAAATCATGTCAAACTCTATCAAGACTGTGATGATTTTTCAAATAAATGCATCAAATGCGCTTTGTCATGCCTCTAAAACAGTGGTGATCGATACACGACATTTTTGTAGATGTAAAACTTTAAATACACAACAGAAGCCTTGATGAACAGTACATGTTTTTAGTGAATATTCAACCTTACAGTGGTGAATGTGTTGGTTCTGAGGACAGAATTTAAAATAGACCTACTGTTTTCCAGGTCGGTCGCAGGACATCGTCCCACCTCAGCCAGTCGTGGTAATGCTCGGTGATGACGCCGTTCTGCCATGTCGGCTGGAACCTGCCATGGATGCTGTATCCATGACAATAGAGTGGGGGAGGCCTGACCTGGACCCCAGATTCGTCTATGTGTGGCATGATGGTCGGCAACTTCTGGTCGACCAAAACAAGGCCTACAAGGGAAGAGCTTCGCTGTCCACCAACAAACTGAAGCTTGGAGACCTTTCACTGAAACTGTCCAGAGTGAACGTCTCTGATCACGGGACATACAGATGCTACATTCCAAAACTGAGTAAAGAATATTTTGTTGAGCTTTTCGTTGGTAAGTTAATCGACTGCACTATATATAAAACTTATCAACCTTAGTGGACAAAGTGCTTTAAAATTTGCCTCTAATCCACCCATTCTCTTTCACACACACACAGGGTTGTGGCACTATCTTTGTGGGGACCTGTCATTGACATAATGCTTTCCCTAGCCCCTAACCCTAACCCTAATCTAATTCTAACCCTAAAACCAAGTCTTAACCCTCAAACAGCCCTTTAAACTTGTGGGGTCCAGTATTTTGGCCCCACAAAGCTGTCCGGACCCCACAAGTATAGTGGGCTCCTGGTTTTTGGACCTCATGAATATAGTAAAACAAGCCCACAAACACACACACACACACACACGCTTACACATCGAAAGCAATTTGGGGTTCATCGTCTTGTCAAGCAGACTTCAACATGTAGACAAGAGGAGCCGGGGATCGATCCCTGCGATTAATCGACATCCCGCCCTAACTTCCTGAGCCACAGCTGCCCCAATGTGGGCAACTGTTTGCCCATGCATATGCTATCAGCTTACTAAAAAACCGTTGAGTAACTTGATTTTCTGCGATAAAAGTCACAAGAAAGCTTGTTGTGTTTTAAAGAGATCATTTGTATTGGCAGATAATTTTTTGGTTACTGGTCAGGTCCAAACAAGACCTAAACCCGTATATTTCCTTATGTGTCGCTAAAATGTTCAAATGCTGACCATGTACACTCATCAACATGGGCCACAGTTGGAAGATGGACCATGTGGATGCTTTTTGGTGTAGAAAGGGTGCTGTATGTCATTTGGGGATTTGATTTCTGTTTGAAATGTCTCCTCATATTTAGGGGCTGTCTCCTCACCTGGTATCAGCCTAGCAGGCATCCATAAGGGGAGCGGTGGGGTGATATTAGAGTGTACATCTGCAGGCTGGTATCCAGAGCCTGAGGTGTCCTGGCTGCACGGTGAGGGACGGCTCCTCTCTGCTGGACCTCCAGAGGCCGTCAGGGGTCCTGATGGCCTCTATACTGTCAGCAGCAGAGTGACCGTGGAGGAGAGACACGGCAGCAGCTTCACCTGCAGAGTCCAACAGAAGGACATCGGCCAGAGCAGAGAGACGCACGTCCACGTTCCAGGTAGAAATGATTTCCAAAATAATAATAAAGTTTCAGCTTCAAACTCATGAAACGTACACACTTGCCTTGTGTTTTCTGTCAAACGTGAAGTCTAGTTTTATATAAGTGTTGTTTTCTCTTTTATTCTTTCAGAGGATTTCTTCATAGTCCAATCTAGTTGTACCCCTTGTATCGCCGTCAGCGTGTTGCTTGGCTTCATGTTTACGCTCACTGTTGTCCTTTTTGTCTGGAAACTGAGACAAAAGAAAATCGGTGAGGAAAAAATGTTTTTGGACTTTTTTAATAAATGCATTTTCTACCCCCTTCAGTTTATGGTTATGAACATTTGAGGCCAATCATCTCATATATATATATATAAAAGTTAACCCAATGTTCAATATTCGATTACATGATTTCCAATGGATTTTCAAAGTTTAACATGGAAAACGGAAATAGTGCTCCATGTTGACCTTTTCTGACAATCTGTCCTGTTTTAAATGGTTTATTTCTTACTTTGCAATGAAATGTTTCGCAAAGAAAAGTACGGTGAAGCCATTTTCTGCCATTTGGATCATTTTTACCTTCAACACAAATGTTGGCTTCTGCATCTAATGTAGTTTCTTAAGTTTTTTCTAAAAAAACTTCTGTTTCTGCACAGACTGGAAGATGAACCAAGAGAATGAAACTAAAAGGAGAGAGAGAGAAAGAAGCACAGAGCAGCTTATGACAGAAAGCAAGAAAATGGAGGACTTGGAAAAGATAAAGGCAAGACTCAGTGAGGAGTTACAGAAGAAAGAGGAAGAACAAAAAGATATGACGCAGGTCGCGGAGACACTGAAGGAACTGACGAAGGAACTGGAGAAGCAGAAAGAGAAACTCACCGTCCCAATGAAAGCAGCAGAGAGGCAGGCAGAGGAGATGGAAGAGAAGCTTAAATCTGTGGATAAAGAAGTAACAGAGAAGGAGGGAGATAAAACAGCTAACAAAGCACAGGGATACTTAAAACTCAAACAAATCATGACAGAGGCCAACTGGAACCTGGAGGAGAGAAAGAAAGGACATCAAGAACTGGAAATGAACACAGACAAGCTGATGAAGAAGCTATATGATGACATGAATGTAATCGCAGTAAGGAAGAACAAAGTAGAGAACCACATAGAGCAAATGAAGAAACAACTGGAGGAGATAGAGGAAACAGAGAGGGGTCAAAGAAAGGGGGCGATGAAATATGACAAAACAAATCCTTTAACATAACATCAATTTACTCATTCGTAACGTCTACACTTAATAATTAAAGGGGGTTTGAGTCAAATAATGCATCAAATGACAAAGTGAAAACAATTTGACAATATGAAAGGGGCAGTGACGCATCTGCAGAGAGTTATCAGTGGATTCTGCAGCTCCCCTCGGCTTTACGGAGCTTCATAGTGAGTAACATAAATGAGCATGTCGCTCCGTTAGCTGCTGGATGTGGAATGAGCTACAGTTGAGTAGCCAACAAGTCAGCTTAAGAGGTGTGTTCACAACTTGTTTCAATACCTTCATTGCTTCTCTTCAACCAAACTTTTGGACAGAAATCAGGGATAGACCAATTATTTTTTTGTTAATTTCCAATTTTGCACGTGTTGCATTACTTCTGCAAGCTAATAATGTTTTTTCACTGTGATTTTCTTGCCAAACAAGTATATGCGTGTAGTGTGTTTTTTTTTTATTTAACCAATAAAGCCACATAATTACAGTTACACTCGCCATGAAAAAGGTCATAGTAAGTTATTGGGATAACTACAGTGACAGCACTCATTCATCAACACGTGACAAAGCCACACTTTTTAAGTGCCGCTGTTGGTTGAAAACAGGATTTGAAATGAATTTAGCTCAATCTAGAGAGGCTGTCGGAATCCAAATCTTCCGCGCCACAACAGATCAATGCAGCCAGATATCCTACAGCACACTATATAAAACATTACAGGAAACTGTCCGGACAGTTCATATTTAAACAAAACACATTTTAGTTGACAGGCACCAGGAGAGATGCAGCCAATAACCCGTAGAGCTCGTAAACATACGACAGCAGACTGTGCACAAGTTTCATTTCTTCCCCTTCAGTGCATTTGGTGGAGGGGCTTCATCGACCTTGACGACAGGACATGGGCCTATAAGCAATTATAGGACATACACACAAACATGAACAACAGTGGCAGTTAAAATTGTGTGGTGATACTGTAGTTGTTAACTCAGTGACATTAGATATTAGTTTGTATCGCTGGATGTTTCGTGTTTGTTTTTTGTGTTTTTTAATATAGATTTTTTAAATTTTGCTTTATTTTTAATGGCCAAATATGTTTTTTCTGTTTTTAAATATAGACACGCTTGCCTGCTGTCGATCTCATGTTTTCAGCGCGACATTGATTAAATGCCTCACTCATTGTGTGGGTTCATTTGAACAGTTAAAGACAATAGTCTGCTGTAGTGTAAATGCAACAAATGTAGTGTATAAATATACTATGCTGTTTCATGTCGTCTGTTCGAAATCATGTCACAGTTTCAACCCGAGAAATATGCTGAAATAATGAATAGACCAAAATAGTTCTATGCTTTAGTTAAGTTGTTTATTCTGACTGGCAAATAAGCAGACATCAGATCAATAGAGCGCAACGTAATTTAGAAGAGACAAAGTGAGAAACAGAACGATGTTTCATTTTTAATGTATATATTTGTCTCAAATATGAGCGTAAAAAAGATGAACACATTCAAATGAGACCAATGTGAGGCCTCCTTCATTTTATAAGTGTTAAGTTGTCTTGTAATGTTATTTTCCAACAGTCACAATAATAATTGTTTGTTAACCTTTGTGTATTTAGTTTTTGCTAAATTTGCAGTTTGTTTTAATAAAAAAATAAATAAAACTATGGAGTCGATGTAAATTATTTTTTGAAGACTAAAATGCTCTAAAAAAGAAATGCACATGGTCATGAAAACTCTACAAAACATCCTTTGATTCGTCTGTACAGGGAAATGTCCCTGTTATATAAAACTGAAATATGAAACCAGTGACCAACCGCTGTCACAGTTTATGGCCTCTCTGGTTATAAAATCATAAAAGGGCCAAATAGTCCAAAGTTTGATCTGGACAAACACCGTGCATTTTCATTTCAACTTAAACTGACTTAGAATTGCTTTTGAATCATAATATTATATGTGGAAATGAAATAAATATACTTATGTTATTACAGCTCGGTTTTACTGATTCTGCCCGAACTCTTTAAAAATAAATAGGAGGAAGCATTGCGACAGTAATTATCTGACCAAGTGGAAGCAAAGAGAAAGTTTTGATCATGGAGGCTGTTTTGTCTTTGTGAATCTACATTGTTTGAATGCAGTATCGGATAGTATCGAATATACCATCACCTATGTTAGCATTTTATGATTCACTAAATTCTTCCTCTAATGTCGTCTGGCTACTGCTTTAAAGTGATTAAAGTTAAATATATTGACGTTCAGGCTCCTTGTTTAGGTTCTTCCATAACTAACTTTCAGTTTAAATAAAAGAGGATTGAATGTGTGTGGGTTTTTTTTGTTTGGCTCACAGAAGAAATGCTTCTGTTCAACTGGTTTGGATTCTGGATCTTTGTCCTCTACAGCCTCCCGCAGGTAAACTGACTCACCATTAGTAAATGCTTAGAAAACTAATACGCCTCCAACAAGTCCTCATGCCTAAACACAAAACATTTGCCCACAAAACAACCTTAGCACTAATAAGGGTTACAGGATGAGTCTGTGAGTCTTTATATTCACCTGTACCTCTGCTTGTGGTGCTCAAGAGCCTAAAAAAAAATACATTTGAAAAAACTCAACGGCAATGTCACTTTCCAGAAATCGTAACCCAGTTACTATATATAACATCCATAGTTCCCTGATAGGGAACGGGACGCTGCGTCAGCTGACACTATGGGAACGCGTTCAGCGTGACCGCCTCTGAATCTCTGTATCAACTAGTCCAATTTTGATTGGCTTTAACATCAACAGGTGAAGTGTGCCGGCGGAACCAGAGGTTACAAGGGGAGCCGGCTTCACTGTTGTCATCAGTCTTCTGATCAACTGAAGCAAGCCGCTCACAGGCATGCCGGAAGTATGGCAGCGAGACGCAGCGTCAACATGCGAACATGCAAACCACCGTCTTTCTTTGGGAAGTACTGGCTGTAGAACCCGGTATGCATCTCTCAGGTGGGGATTTGTTCTATGGCCCCATTGTACAAGAGAGAATGTATTTCTCGCTCCATCACCTGTGCTTGTACTCGGTCGACCACTGCTTCCAAGATCCCTCGGAATCTTGGGGTGTGGACTGGAACTGAAGCTTGTAACCTTATCGGTGCGCAAAACTGCTCGAGGCTGGTGCCTGGTGGACATGGAGTGGCAGAGGCGTTTCCAGGTCAGCCGAGAGACATAGTCCCTCCAGCGTGTCCTAGGTCTTCCCCAGGGCCTCCTCCTGGTTGGACATGCCCGGAACACCTCTCCAGGGAGGTGTCCAGGAGGCATGCGAAACAGATGCCCGAGCCACCTCAGCTGGCTCCTCTCGATGTGGAGGAGCTGCGGCTCTAATCTGAGCTCCTCACCCTATCTCTAAGGGAGCACCCAGCCACCTCACGAAGAAAAATCATTTTGGCCGCTTGTATCACAGATCATGTCCATAGGTGAAAGTAGGAACGTAGATCGACCAGTAAACAGAGAGCTTGCAGCGATGTTGCAGAGGTGTGTCAGCCAAGACAGCCCCTCAACATCCAGAGACTTGAGGTACTCAGGGCAGATCTCATCCACCTCTGGTGCCCTGCCACCAAGGAGCTTCTCAAGTAACTCGGTGACCTCAGCTTGGGTGATCAAAGAGTCCACCTCCAAGTCCCCGGCCTCAGCTTCCTCAGTGGAAGATGTGTCGGTGGGGTTGTGGAGATCTTCGAAGTACTCCTTCCACCATCTGAGGATGTCCCCAGTCGAAGTCAGCAGATTCCCATCTCCACTGTAAACAGTGTGTAGGGCACTGCTTCGCCTCCTGAGGAGCCGGATGGTTTGCCAGAATTTCTTCGAGGCCGATCGATAGTCCTTCTCCATGGCACCACCGAACTCCTTCCAGACCCGAGTTTATTAGATACTAAAAATGACGAGTGAGAAGTGGCAGTCTGGTTTTATGCCTTGCGTTCACCCCTGTCCTCGCTTTATCCCCGGCAGCGACTTTTTGTGTGTTCACTGTCTGGAGAGAGAACATGCTCTGTCAGCCCTCGAAGGGGTTGACTGTGAACACTACGAGCATCTCCTGGTGAGAACGCTTCGCTCTTGACTGGCGCTCTTTGACGAGAGTGGCCAGTTCTGCACCCCGCGTGGTGCCAGTCCCGCGGCTGCCGAAGCAGCCCGGCACCTTCACTCTAGTAGTTGTCGGTGTCCATAAAAGCTGTAATCCATTTTGGTATAGAGTCTTTAAACCAAGGCTTAGAGGAAACGTCGTAGTGGGCAGTAATCAGAACAGTTCTCTTGCGAGGTTCAGTGCTGGCCGACCTCCAACAATGCCCCAATCTGACCAGATCCAGGATTAGCTCCACCAGCTCATCTGAATACTTATCCGTGGGGTCCATGTCTGGTCAGATCATACTGTTGTGATTTGCAGTGTTGGTAGCAGGTAGGGAGTAAAGGAGGACCCAGATGGAGACTGCCTTTGATGAGGAGTGGAGGGTTTATTGAATATTCCAGGAGGCCGTCAAAAAATCCAGAAGACCAAGAGGCAGGCAAAATCCAGAAAACCAAAGGCAGCAACCGGAACCAACACATCAGGGAAAACAACGATCTGACACCAAGATAGGGAAATACACAAACTAAATACACTCGAGGGAGGTGAACCAACAAGACACAGGTGAACTACATAGCAGGGGGGAACATAATCAGTAAATCAGGAGGCAGGATGTAAAACAGAAAGACACAGGAGGGAACAGACCAATGATAAAATAAAACAGGAAGTGCCAGAACCAAAACCCAAAACACAAATTGAACAGATAATTTCAAAATAAGACAATAACTAAATACAATAAACATACAGAACTCAGACAGACTTACAATGACCTGGAATAGACTTATAACGAAAAACACTCCACAAAACCCCAAAAACACCCCATACAACCAAAACCATAACAAACTCTGCTGGATATAAAAGGCTTAACTGAGATGGGGATTGAGTGTGTGTGGCTAAGCAAAGAAACGAGATAGTAACAGTATTGAAATGCGGTCACTCAGTTTATGATCCATGTTTTATGAGACCATAAAGCTGCAAATAGACCAAAGGACAATCTGGTCAAAGCAAGTCGCGGCTTTCTTATAAGGTAAGCTGACTTAGAATTACTTTTATATCACAATCTTACATACAGGCTTACTGCTTAGCAATCATTTATGTGATGGTTATGTATTTTTTTTGTGATAATTTCAGATTATTTTTAGTTTTTTAGTTAGTTCACAGCAATAGCTGATTTTATCGCAGATCTTTTAGTCTCTGCCTGATCAGGGGAAACGTTGAGACATTAATGTGAATGATAGCAATAGGAACAATCAGACTTGAGTTAAAATGAAAACATTGTCCAATCAATTGAAAGCAGATAGAAAGCTCTGACCCAAAGGCTTGTAACCTTTATCAAATCCGTGTTTATCTGCTGACTCATTCCCACAAACATTAGAAAGATTCACTTGAACCAACCCTGTCCCCTAAATCACTAAATGGTTTTGTCAAATACGTTTTTAGAGGAAAAGTAATTTCAGCATGGATTATATTCATTGCTAATGTTTGTTTCCAGTCCAGGAAGTGCTACATTTTTGCACCACACAGAAGTCGAAGGGAGGTTGGTTGTACACAGCTCAGGACTACGACAGGGGTTGAAGTTGAAGTTAATAATTTGAAGTAGACAGGACTGATCTGATTTGAAATGAGACTGAACTGAATGTTTCTAAAAAGCCTATTTATTTCACATTAGTTCACAGAGGGAAATGTGTCTGTGCAGCTGCTTTGGAGTCTGCCTGTTCCTCCTCTACTGCCACCCAGTTATCACAGGTAAATTGACACACCAGAAGAGTGTGAACAATGTCTAACAACCGTTATATCCAAAGGAAAATGACGTCTGTCAGTGCCTTCCAATAACAAGTTATATGAGTGTGGCCACTCATGATGAACCCATAATTTTGCAATAATACTGCAACTATGGCTGCAATCACCCAACAGAGTATCCAAAGTTTTGTGGTCCTTAGTTCTGACTGTTATGGCTGAGTATACTCAGCACTGTATAAAATATACTGTATTTTAAAAGTAGGGAATAATTGCACAACTTTGACCCCCATACTGAAATAGTGAATTTGCAGGCTGAACATTTATGCTCATATATCACTTAGCAGTCACTTTTTTTGGTCCTTACAGGGCAGTCAAACCTGATTTGTTCATCTAAACCAATCGTAGCCCTCGCTGGTGATGATGTCATTTTACCATGTCGCCTTGAACCTCCCGTCAGTGCCAGTTCCAGGGCAGTGGAGTGGACCAAACCTGGTTTAGACCCTGAGTACATCCACGTTCATCAAGACGGACGACTGGTATATCAGAGTCAAAATCCACTGTATAATTACCGCACAGCATTGTTTGTGGATCAGCTGATACACGGAAACGTCTCCCTGAAACTCTTCAGTGTAAAAATCTCTGATGCAGGAAAATACAAATCCTTCCTTCCCTCATTATGGAAGGAAGCTTTCATCCAGCTCAATGTGGGTAAGTAAGACACTGTATCGGAAGATTTGGAGATGAGCATCAGTGTCAATATCGATGCCTTTGTTTAGTAATGGCATGTTTATGTAATTTAAAAAAAATACATCATGCCTGTCTGACTTTCTGCTATCAACATTTAGAAAGAAGCAGCACCACAATAGGACATTTATCTCATAATTTGATCACTTTCTCATCACCAGGTGCTGTCTCCCCGCATGTTTTCCATGCATTTTCTAATTGATATTTGGCCCTGTTCTTTCAGCAAGTCCTCCAAATTAAACAAAAAACTATGTTGTTGGTTTGGTGCCCTCGAGATTGACACGTCGAAGCTTTTTCTGATCTGATGCCTGTATCAGACAACGGACAACATTGCCGTTTCCAAAATGAAACAGTTTTCTGATCTTACAATCGTTAGGGTTAAGGTGTGGTTATGTTAAGGCTCAATACCAACTAGGTTAAGGTTAGTGAAACATTGTGGTTTGGGTTTATAAAAACTTCTTTGTTAAAATTAGGGGACCTTCATCTTGAGCTCTAAAGGCAAACTGAGCACAAATTTGAAGCTAAAGAATATGTGTAACTATGACGTATCCTAACTATGACCTTGTTGAAAGTCTAAGCATATGTGTTACCTCTAACTCCAACATAACATCTATCCCACAAATCTGTGGTCGGATACATTGCAAATGTTTTATTATTTTTAATTGCAAGTCTCATATACTGCATGACTATGTTTTTGACAGTACACTTGCTGCTTTCCAAACTTAGCAGAGACGCCAGTGGTTCTTAATCCAGATCTTCTGCTTTTTGCACCTACTGTCTATAGACAAGCAAATGTATTGGAGGAACACTGCACACATTTTTGGGCAGGTTATGCTCATTTGTCAGGGTGTTGTGGACGCAACATACTTCCTATCTAAACTGGAGGTACTAGAAAATGTTATCTACTCAAAAGGAGAAGAAGAAGAGGGGCTCAGTAATCTGCCCCCAGTAATACAAAGCACATTTTTATTTTGCGATATGAAGATACAACAATCCAGGGGTGAAATCCTGCATTGAATTATAAATAATTTCCTTAACTGAATAAAACTGCAGTTTGTGTATACCAAATATACGTGTTTGTCTCCTTCTCTCCATCAGACATCCAGCCTGGACAGCCAGGACATAGCAGCCAATAGCCATGTCATTGTGGAAGAGGTTGACCTGAATGGCAAATTTGTTTGTCTCAGAAACAAGTCCAGTGAGGTAATGCTGTTGTATGTGGATTAGCACTGATGGAGAGCACACTACAGGAAGTGTAGTCCAGCAATTTGCTGTTGGAACATATCCAGTCTGACTTTTCAGCATTTACATAATTTCCCAATAAAATTGACCAATTTAGGATCTCGTTTTAGGACACAATGCTTCATTAAAAATGACTGATGTTGTCTGATAGTATCAAGAAGCTCAAGATGTTTGTTGATTATGTTCCTTCGTGATTCATTTATTAGCCTCATGTTGTCCTTGTCCTGTCATTCATATCCTGATTTCCTTCATACAGAACAAACAGATGTGTAACTGGAAGGTAGATATAGATGACACCAAGACTATCATCTCCTACAAGGTTCCTTCAATCCTCCTTGAAGCTGGAAACACTGTCAAGGCAAGTTTCACTTGTTTTTGCATTTTTACTGTCACATTTTTACATTTATATACAACTCCTTTTTTTAAAGTCATGCTTAAATGGGCACTCAACTTATTTAGTAATGCACATCCATAAAGTTGGGAATGTGGGAATTTTTTTGGGGAAAACTCACTCCAGAGCCACAGAAAACATAATACAGGTGTTTTCACATGAGATCTGACACCTGTAAAATTGGTGGAGTGCCCCTTTAAAGGTACCTGGTGCTTTTGTGTGCACTATAAACACTACGGATCAGTCTTTTAATGAGCAGGATCCTGTTTTGTTTGTATCCAGTATTCTACTAGCGCTTTGCAAATGTTTTATGAAGAAGAAAATACTTTCAACCTGTTTGTTTAGCCACAGTGAGACATACAATATGTTTTGGTGAGAAAAACTGACTGAAAACATAAACCTCCATAGGGTAGCTTTAATATAAACCTTTGCCAAGCTCAAACTGTTCCTTTTTAGATCTGGGCTTCAGATGGTGGAGGAAACAACAATCCTCCAACTGATGTAGTTTGGAAAAAACAGAAGTCCTGGGGCACTGCAGACCGCTTGCAAGTCACACTTACAAGCCCCATGGGAGAGGTCTGAAACAATGTCACATTACAAACCCAAATACATAATTACATTATTTCCATCTGTCTGCTTATGTAATAACGTTTTTTGCTTCTTTTACCACCAACAGATAATGGACAAGAAGACAGTTAGCTGTCCATAATACTGAAGATGCATGCTGACATGGTGAATTGTAGGGAAAAGTCAAATGTTTTTATTAACTTCAATGCACATGAAACACTAAATGTAACAGTGAGCCTTTGCAGAAAAAATATTGTAAAAGTCAAATGTGTGCCCATGTAAATAATCATACACATAGAAAATGAAACAAATAAATAGATTAACATAAAAAATTATGCACCTGTTAGAACAAACGTATCACAATAAACTAAGGGATTCTGACAGCAGTCATGCAATACTACCTGCTAGTTGTTTTGTTAATTATTTTGAATTTATTTACTGACCATCCCTTACTGACCACCCAACATCCATCTTTCCCGACTCTTCTTAGATGATAATTCTTCATTCATCATAACTTAATGTGACACCTAGACTCTTTATACAGTAACCTTCTTCATCTGTACACCAACAACATATTTTGTCATTTAATTTTTGGAAGACTTGTACATTGTACTGTTATTTGTTCAGGTTATATTTTTTCTTTATTGTTATAATCTGGAAATAAAGCAAGATTTGTAAAGAAGGGGTGCACTGGCTGCTTTGAAACTGGGGAGTATTTTGGGATAAAGCAGGTTTTTGTAGGCTGTCATTAATCATTTATAGTTAGATGAATGACTGTCTAGATGACCCAAGGTTTTGAGAGAGACAGCATGTGGAAATGCATTACTTTTTATAATAAAACATTATGTCCGCTTATAAGTTGTTGTTATTGATTCTGGGGAGCTGCTACAGTTCATTGATAAGAAAACTATGCACACATGTATATCAGAAAGGGATTTAAGGAAAAGTCCCATTTAGATGGCAATGTCGGTCCACCACTTTGGTCCAGATTAAAATATCTCTCAACAACTGTTTGATGGATTGACATATCATTTTGTACAGACATTCACTGTTCTCAGATGATGAACTCTAATGACTTTGGTCTTTCAGCTATTTTCATTATTATTGTGAAACATTCATACAATTTCTCAAGTGATCCTCACATTTAAAAACATCTGAACTCGAATCCTCATAAAATCCACTGAAATGTATGATCAGCTTATTTTAAAAAGGTACAATTTATAACAGTGATTAATGTTCACTTCCTGCAGTTGCAGCCAGTTTTAATCCCTATTTTTCAAAAATCCTTTTAGTATTGAAGCAATTTAGGATATTACACAAAATGATCTCTTTTGTTTATTTGAATAGAAAATGTGTAAATAAATAGAAATATTGTGTATTTTCATCTACCAAAGGTTTGTGGGATCCAAATTTTGCAAAACATCAAATAATGTACAAAAATCACTCTGTATATACAAAATTGTATCTTTAATTACATATTGTAAAGGTGTATCTCACAAGACAAATAGAAAAACATATACAGAAGGTTATATTTGTTAAAGCAAATATTGTCAAAGATTACACCAGCATGTTAATGAAAAGGACCGTAACTTGTCCTCATGGCCCTTGTCTGGCAGAGATGGTTATCGTCCTGCTCCTGGGACTTTCTCTGAGAGTTCTCAAGATTTCGTCATTTAGTCATTCAACAGTAATTAACTAAGCATTCTGTATGCTTGTGTCCTGTGCGTTTCACACGACACAACAACACAGACATATTATTTTTATTAGCTCAACGCTCAAAAATAAAACTTAAGTATTTCTGCACTCACCTATCCAAATGAACAACACCAAAGGAGTAATACACTCCAGAGTTCCATTAAAACTAAATACGGCAAGGCATACAAGAGCCCTACCTATGAATGACTGATGGTGCTCTAACCCTGTCAATTACACAGAGCCTGTCTGGATTTTTGTTGAAGAGGTAGGGGAGCAGGAGTATTGCAGCACCGAGTGAGTCCTTTTTTGAAGTATATTTTTTGGGCTTTTTCCCTTTAATGGACAGAGTCAGCTGAAGATACTGGAAATGGGAGACAGAGAGAGAGTGGGCATGACATGCAGCAAAGGGCTGCAGGTCGGAGTCGAACCTGGCCCTGCTGCGGTGAGGACCATAGCCTCGCACATGGGGCGGGCGCTCTACCGAATCAGTTTTTATACCAATGATGGCAACATTTATTTGAAGAACCTCAAATTAAGTTATAAATACCTTTGTGTGTCTCCTCACATTACTGGCCGAGTGTCCTCTGATACTGGAGTAGAATCTCCTTGCCCAGGCTCCTCTTTCTGGCCTTAGCAACAATTTTGTCTGCTGCTTTCCAAAGCCTTCCAGCAACATCTATGTCCACATCAACTCTATTGGATAGCTGTGGCCTTGCAGCAGCCTACTGAATGGACGAGAAAGAAAACCAGATGAACTGTAAGGTTAGGATGGACAACAGTAACAGTGTCACCCTGGGAGCTATTGCTTGTGCAAAACAAACTATGTGCTTAATTTCATCACAGGTTACAGGTCACAGGTCACAACCAGCACCACAGATGATTGGACCACTAATCATTTTCAGCCACATACTGTATAGGCTATGTTGGAACTGGTTCCAGAGGGCCATGTTCATGGATGTTCTGAACAAAATCACATCTGGATCTCTATTAGAGTAGAAGGTGCAGTCCAGTACAGGTGGTTAATAATTGCTGCCCCCCACAGCTTCAGGTCCATCCTCTCCTTTGCAGCAGTATCCAAAGATTTCTGAAGACCTGTTTCAGATCAGGTCTAAAAGTAATTAGAACAGCCAACCTTAATGAAAGTGACAGCCCTGCCTTAAATTCTACCTGTAAGAAGCATACAATGCTCAGGTGTTGCTGATATTTAGTCTGAGATGTGTTAATTCAATTATTTTTATTATTGAGGTGGTAAGTTGTACTGGAGGCATAATATATTGCCCTCCATACATTATGTAAATTCCTTTGATTTGTTTGCTATAGAACATGCACAGCTAATGCTAGACATAAGAGTAAAGTTGCACTACCCAATGAACATGGAAAGTTAAAACCAGATCAAGAGTGTGCCCAAATTCCTGCATGGTGCCAGATACACACTGCACAAAGTTAAAACACTTAATGACATTTAAAAGTCTCTTGCCATTGGCTTTTCAGGACAACACATGTGGATGTTAAAGTCCCCTACAATAAGGACACAGTCATACATTGGCACAAACTCTCTCCAGTGCTAGAATCAATTCTAACATCTCCAGTTGCTGGTGGTCCTTTACAGAAGGTCATGATTGAAGCTCCAACACAATCTCTTCTGCCATTTGTGCTTTGTCGCCATAACAGTTCTCTAATTCCCTGAAGATATCTTTTGCGTCTCTGCAGCGTAACAGTCTGAGTTCACTTTTCACAGACTCACCTACACTGTCTAGTAAATTAAGTGTCTTGTATTCCCTTGACCCTGTAGGTTCCGCTTGCATCTGGATACTCTCCCATTCAGCCTTCCAGCACCAATAGTCCCTCCTGTCCCCAGAGAACTTAGGTAAACTTATGGGTTTGAGCCTTATTTTTGGTCGGGCCCATTGAGTGCTGTTCTCCCCCCTGGCGTACGAACCAGGGCTACTATATGGCTTGCTACTACCTTTTCCCATGCTGAAATCGATGGGCGGAGCGGCACGAACACTCAACAGTTGTGGCCTACTGACAAGGGTTGGAGGTAGGGCGAAACTGACACCAAGTCCACCATCAGACTGTTATGACTGCAGAGTGGGCTGTAACGTCTGTTTGGGGGCACTGTGTGTGGTAGCAACTACATACTACATACCTGCTCTGAAGTCAACTAGTGACACTAGCACCTTGAGCAGCACAGGTAGAGATGCTCGCTCTGTACGTATACATGAATGAAGGAGCGCTTGTAACACGTACAGTACCCTGCCCATCAATGGGCGGATTGACCACAGCAGGCCGGCTGTTAACAGGTGGAGTAGCAATAACAAGGATTTCTGGTTGGGTAAAGGTGTTGTTATCTGCAGCTGTAAGGCTGTTGATAGCTGTTGTGACATGCCAACCATGCGATCTGTACTGGTCCTCTTCATCGCCTCATTCTCACGTCGGTATGCCCACCCATCCTCCAGTTGCTCCTTGTCCTCTCTCAATGATTAAAGGAACATCCATTTGTCTTTTCCATGTGGCCGATAATCTCTGAAAGTGTACACACCCTCCCTGAGCTCATGGAGTTTCCTATCCAGGATACCACTTTCGACCCTTTGCTACGTCCATGGCACCACTTTACTTTCCCCCAGCGCCTCAACCCGATCAAAAGCAGACTTGAACTGTGTTACAAGAGCGTCTATGTCTGGCTCTGTATACTTGGACCACAGCATTCCCATGATCAGGAACTTTTGCTCACTTACTTCTCTCCTCGCCAGTGCCCCGCGACTCACTGTCGTCACCCGCAAGGTCTGTCTGGCTCTGCGCATCAACATATTCATTACTGACATCGAGGAGTTTGTCATAATCATCCTTCAATCTTGTTAACTCTTCTGACAACTCAACTTCACGTTAACGGCCAGCACCAACTTCAAGGCAGTATATTCATGTTGTAAAGTTTTGTTGCACATTTGAGCGTTTCCCCTTTAAACACTCTAGATCTGGTTTGTCATCTGCCATTTTTGTGTTTCTTCTTCTTTATTCCGGTGAACAAAATCACTAAGATGACCTTTTAGCGAAAAGAATAATTCAATAGAATCGCTCAAAAGATTTGTTCAAAAGAGTCAACTCAGCTGTCATGGGGGGTAGCGGCGTTGTTTACAAAGTACTTTATTAGTCCTGCAGGTGTTATATTATCGACACAATCTTACTCACGGTTGTGGAAGTTGTTCAGCCCTTTAACGGCCCCGTTAGCCCTTGGCTTCGGCTCCTCCGTTGTAGTTATGGTGTTGTAGATGGCCATTTCGTTCCCAGAATCCGGCTCTCCGATCCCGGCTCCTGTCATCAATGATGTTCTCCCCCACTCAGGATCTGTGAACTCTCTAGCACGGCTCCGACGGCGGTTTACAACTGTCCAGTTTTCTACTAAGCTACCTGCTATAGCTCAATAAACTCCCCACTGGAAGGGTCTCAGGACAAGTACGGCGGATACAACTCGTGTCAACTGTATGAGCTTTTATTGCGCACGCATACACGATACCCATCCACAAGCTAGGTGGCCTGAATGCTAGCCTACCAGCAGGATGTTAGTGACATTTCTTAGCTCGTTAGTTAACCAGTTAATTAGTTAGGTTGTAAACCTAAAACGAAACACAAACCCAAAGCACCAGAATGACTTAATGAAATTACACAATCTTGTGATATCTTGAACTGAACTACTAGCAATGGCAGTTTACAGACAGTCACCGGCAAGGCGCACCGGTCCTGACTATCAACAGGATGGAAAAGAAACCTACAAGCAACGTTAGAGCACTGCAACAAATTAAGCATTGATGGACACACAACCTGGTAACCAGGGGTGTTAATAAAATAACCCTGTAACCTAGTAAGACTATAACATATATGAAATATAATATGAATGTGCCTGCATTTGGGATAAGGTGATAAATGTACACACTTATTTCCCTAAATACACCAGAACATAACACCCATTACTTGCTACATATCTATATACAAACAATAGTTATACCTGCTGGAAGGTTCTAAAATAATATTTAAATTAACAAAGTAATATTAAAATTAAATTGACATTTTAAAATGTACCTTTAAAATACTGCATTTTCCACCTAGAATAAAAGGAATGTCTGCCAGTTTGTTTTATCACAAAAGAAACTTGGCAGTCACATGACGTGGACGCAGGCCAACAGAAAAGAGATGGACAAAAAATGGAATTTCTCAGAATTGAATGAGAAATAATCTAAACTGTTGGCCGTAACAATGATCTATCTTATTGTTGAATTTTCAAGGAAACTTTTGTGTTTTAGTTTAGAGAAATGCTGAGGATATTACTGAAAGAAAACATTAACATGGAAATTAACAGTGAGGAAATTACTTTCGGGCGGCGGGTCCTCGGCTCTCCAATCGGACTCACACACGCTCACGGCGTCTTATAGCGCCATCATCAGGTTAATAATGGAGGGAATCGATGGCCCGAGCAGTTCCTCTGAGCATCTAATGTTGCTACGGAGGGTTTCACAGTGGAGTTAATTGAAAGCCACGTGGGCCTGATTAAATGTTGGTATTTGATGACCTGGAAAGAGAACGGGGAATGTGAATTGAGTTGTTTACCACTGCCCTTAATAAAGCTCATTTCAATAAATAACCAAACTATGGTTGAAGTATTTGTGTGACATTGATTATGAGTTCATTGATGGTAGTAAAAAGTTAGGTTGTGTGCATAACATCTTACAGGTTCTTACAGGTTACTCTAGCCAATCAAATTAACAGTCCCTTGGGATTCGCCCGAATCACTAAAACCCATCCTAGCACCATAACAAGAGCCCAGATTATTAAGAGGAGAGCTGCCGTTAACAAGCGCGGCTGAAAGTGGTAACTAATGCATAAGGGCTATTCGGTCGGAAAAGAAAAGAGAAAAAAAACAACAATTTGTACACTTAGTTATATATCTACAAATATGGGTGTTGTAGCAGAGAAAGACCATTCTGCAGACCCGAGATCAGAACACTTCTACTCGCTACTCGTCCTGTGAAAAATAATTCAGTCAGTCAGTCATTTTTTACAGCTTCTTCCCGTTAGGGGTCGCGGGTGACTGGAGCCTATCCCAGTGACTTTGGGGGCCTTAGGCGGGGTACACCTTGGACAGTGGCCAACTCGTCGCAGGGCTAAATAATTCAGTATTAATCATATTGATTATCATTTTCTCATTTATTCATTTCATTTAGCACTGTATGCACTACTGTATTCTATCTGTTCTTGTCTCATGCTCTTTTCTTAGCTCCTTATATGGTATTGGAATGTGTATGTAAAGTGACCCTAAGTAGGAGAAGAACTTTGAGAGAAAGCTATGACATGTCAAAAGTATGTTGAGCTGGACACTGTCCATTGGATGGAAAAAGTGCTATTTTCAGGTTTACATCCAAAAAACAGTACATTTCTTTGTTCTGCAAGAGTATATACTGTATAGTAATGGGATGCTCGGAGAGAGACTTTGTGGGTAAACCGTTTGGGTAAGACCTTGTTATCTCCTACTGTAATTACAATAATATACCTCATATACTTCAAACCCTTCTGTGTTTTTGTGCTTATTGTGTCTTGAGTGCTTTATTAGATCATTTCCACGACGCACTGAATTACAAACAACACACACAAAACATAGAATAACATAAAATATATTTACTGTCAAGAAGATCCAGGAGACCACTGTGAAGCTCTTTGTGAAGATCAAATTTTGATATAAATATTCAATCCAGCAGAAATACAAAATAAAAATTCTAGAGTTACGTTTAATATTGATTTTGGTCACATTTTGATTTTAGGTTGAATTTACTTGGCCGATATGCTGCAGCAAGTGAGGAGCTTTTCAATACATTACAGGGCTGTACAGACAGTGAAAAAATGTGCAAGAGTGCAGAAGTGAAAAAGTTTCTGTCCATGTTGGACTGTCCTCAAAAATGAAGCATGCATGGTGAGTCACCCTACATACAGGTGCACCTAGTCAATGATCTAAGGGTTGAATAAACACACATGAAGCCAATTGCCAGCAGGTCAAGTCCTTACAAACACATCAGAATAATATAATTCCATAGCATAGACACATTCTCATACACATACTGATATATATATATACAAACAGATGTTAGCTTGTACACTGGGAATGGGTACAGTGGTACAGACAGACAATGGAGTCACAAAAAACTGGTTATATCTACCTTTTGTCTTTATAACGCTTCAATATTTGAGCTTCCATAATGATATGTTGCCTTAACAATGGAGAGTTGATATTCGGTAATACATGCACAGTATACAGCGGCAACAAAAGCAGATTTTTCACCACATACACACAAAATGGGCGGCTGTGGCTTGGTGGCAGAACGGTTGCCTGCCAATTGGAGGGTCAGCAGTTCAATCCCCCAGCCATGCAGCGAAGTATCCTTGAGCAAGATACTGAACCCCAAAAATGCTCCCGAAGCTGCGCCTTCGGTTTCTGAATTTTCTCAGATGTAAGTCGCTTTGGATAAAAGCGTCTGCTAAATGTAAAAATGTTTTCAATTGTTGAATATGTGACCAGTCACGGAAACCAGGGACACAAGTCAGCAGCACAACTTTCAAGCAAAATGAGAAAGAAGCGTTTTTTTTCCAAAATCGGTGATTTTCGCTTTTTTGCAGAATCTGTTAGTTGGGATCACGAAGAAGCCTCTCCGTGTTTGAGATCGCAGTATTGGTTTATTTAAAAGCATACATTTTATCTTTGCAATCGGCTTGTTTTTCTGAGATTCTAGCATGTAGTAGGGGCGTGTCATTATCTGCGTGTATTTCCATACTGGATAAGCCGGCTTTTGTTTCTCTGTTACTTCCCCGCCCTCCAAGGGAAGCATGGCTACTTATTATGCACCAGCTCTGGGCGGCTCTAGCTGATATCAAAATTCAACAAAGATTATCAGAGACGAGCTGAACCGTGGCCGTTACACCGATCGTAAGCATCTTTGACAAGCCAGATGCTTACGAACAAGCGCTCACTGGCAGGACATGCGAATTATTGGACATTTAGAGGCAAACAGACACACAGTGCAAACTTCGGAGGTGGTTACATCCACAAAGAAGAACCCGACAAAGAGAAAGTGTGCCCGAACGACGTATTTCATTGGAGGCAGCGAGATCTGCAAGAACACCTTTCTGTTTCTTATGGGGTGAGTTTCCATAAACAAAGTCTGTCGTTTTGTGTCATTTTGTGTCCCTTTACTATAATGGGCTTTTAGATGGTAATGTTAGCATCGGCTATTAATATGAATAACGCTTCAATTGCTTGGTTGATTGCTTGAATTGACTGGTGTGAATGACTTAGCCCACGTAAACCTGCCTGTTGAATTGAATGTAATGCTAATAATCCTTTATTATTAATAGTATGCCGTCTGATTTTTCCCGTTGCGTCTGTCGTTGCTATGCAACCATGCAGCTCTACAGGGGGGAGCTTTACAGGGGGTATGGCTTATCTAAATGAGATGTAAATGAGCCCTATTGTCACTCCAAGCAGGTGAGAACTGCACAATCTTTAGAGGCTGTTTTCTCCCTTTTGAGGTTTGTTGAGTGCCTACCCACAAATGGCCACAACTTCTCCAAATATTATCAGATTTCCATGTGTTCCACATCTTTGGAAAGCTTGGAGACTACACGTTCAGAATCTGTGAATAACTCAAAATGCCCCAGAACCGACTTGTGTCCCTACTTTCCTCGATTGGTCCCATATGCCACCATAACACCACAATGCTGGATTGTACAGAGTGCTGTAATCCAGCAAACTTGAGATCTTTTCCTCATGTCCTGTGACTGGCAGAGCTGGCGTTGTCCCACTGAGGGGGAGACATATAGAGAATGTAAGAAGAGAACAGCTAAATTAATGAACAATGTGTTATAAATTAATAATAAAAAAAAATGAACCTTGGTCTCCAGCTCCTCCTTTTGGTTCTTCATTTTTTCCTCAGCCTCCTCCCTTTTGGTCGTCTCCTCCTGCAGCTGGAGGGAAAGGAGAGATGAAGAGGAACAAGATGAGAGTTTCTTTTATTTATTACTTTATGTAGTGCACATAATATCCTGGTCTGGAAGAAAACTCACTCCTGATTGGCTGGAGGGCGTGATTTCATTACGTTTTAATGTGCACACAGTTTGGCTCAGGTTTAAGCAGTTTACTCTGAGCACATTCAGACTGTAAATATCCTGGAGAGTGACTTCCCTTCTGCACCACTCAGACGTCCCTGAAAGGGAGCAGCCGAATGGAAAAGAAGATTAGAACATGACAGGATGTCTCACAGTGAGCACCGCCAAGAGGAATCATCGACAAAATCTAATCTGTATCATAATTTCAGTCACAGGACAATAAACAGATTCACTGCGACACTTCTTTGTGTTACCGTGGCCCTTTCACTTTAACTTATTTGGTGTCTCAGATTTGCTCTCAAGGTTAGTTTGATCATCTTGGTCTCAGCAACAAATCAATGTCACATGGAGAAGATAAAAATAAAAGATTGATCTGGGGGAAGATATGAACCTTCTTGTTCTTTTGCAGCTGCTCCTTCAGGTGTGTCTCAGCTTTCTCTGCTCTCTGCTGCTGATCCTGGAGCTGCCTCTCCAACTGGGAGAGAAAAGAGAGATGAAGAGAGGCATTTTGTTTCATTAATTAAATGCGCTCCCAAAATTAACAAATTGCTCATTGGCACTAACCACTGCACTACTTTACTTGTCTTAACCACTGAGTTTGACAGTGACTTTACATTAAACATCAAATGTGGGCCGTCAGCGCTGTGACATTTCAACACAGGAGGAAATGGGACTGTTCATCTGATACACCAACGATACTCAATAGAGTTAGAGTTCAGAGAGAGTGCTGCACAGCACTGACTGTGGCCCATTGTTTGGATCTGTGTCGTGTCACAGTGTGTACATCTCTCGTAACCTTGCTGACCTCTTCATTCTTTTCCACCAGTTGATGATTTGCATTTTCCAGTTCTTCATTGGTCTCCCTCCACTTCATGTCAGCTTCTTTTTCTTTTTGCTCCAGCTAACAGACAGACAGATGGAGGGGTGTTTATTTCGAAAGTGTTTATATGCAGGAAGTGACACAAAACCCGAGTGCATCTGGTTCCAACTTTTGTGTTCCCTCTCAAAACCGACTGGCTGAATACAACTGTTTGCAAAACATAATCAGACGTAGATGCACAAGACATTCACATTCAGCTGTTACTTTTCCTTGTAATGTGAGATGTCTGTGAGCCTAATGTTCTGTATGAGGTCCTGGAGACCGTGGGCCCTTTAATAGCTCAGAAAATAAAAACACACTGAACATTGTTTTATCACCTTGAGACTTCATGACTTTTCAACTCATCAACATCATTTTGAACTGACGCTAATCAGTCTATCTGAATGTCTCTTATTGGGGTTTTATAACAGTTTGTTCTAAAGAGGTCAAACAGGGAGTTCGACCTCTAACTGACCTCAGACACAAGTAGCATACTCTGTCTCTGAAGGACTTTTAGGCAATCAGAGGAATATATATGAGTTCTTGCATAGACCTTATGACATATAAAACATGAAATGGTTCTTATCTGGTGTAAGAACAATGCTTTCTGCTCATTTCTGTATTCTGTCACCTTCATCACCAGTTAGTGGTTTACCACTTGAACACTTTTCTTTATGTTTGGCGGTCACATGAAAGAAAAAAAAAAAGACATTTAAATGAAATAAAAGGTTGATTTTGCAGCTATTAATGTTAGTTCCACACATACAACAGTGGGAGTCAGTGGGATCTCAAACAATGAGGAACTAAAGCCAAAGCCAACGACAATCCAATGGCTCAAATTTTAATTTACAATTTTGAAAAACTTTGGTTCATGTTGCTCTACATTCAAATGAGCTGAAGTTAAAATAAAGCACCAATTGTGAGATTTAAAACTAAAAACAAACCAATAGACAAAAAGCAAAAACGATAATAGATGAACCTCTTTTCTCTTCTTCTCCAGCTCCTGTTGCAGCTCTTTCTTGTCGTCCTCACTCTTCTGCTTCTCCTCTTTGAGCTCCTGGACATCAGCTGTCAGACCATCCGCCTGAGAGAAGATGAAGGTAGAAGATGAGAGACCTTTCCTCTTATTAAAGTGTGCGAGTTGAGATGAACAATAAGACAGGACAGGAATGTGCCCCATGGTCTGACCTGTGCAGCGTTTTCATGATAAAGAAAAGCAGCAGTTTCCTAGTCGTGAGCTTTAGATGGAGCATAGTCACAGTTGTGTCTTTGTATGTGAGTCAGTGTGTTCAGAGGGAAACATGTTCATGTCAGCTGCTTGTTGTTTGTCCTCCAGCTGACAGACAGGCAGACAGACAGACGGACGTGACAGTCTGACAGAGAACCTGACCCTTAGTTGTTTAACAGCTGACTGAAACACATCTCGTGTTTGGACCTTTGACCCTTCTGTCGCAGAGTTTTCCTGATGAGTGACACGTTTCTCTTTTTACGGCCGAAATGGGAAGAAACGTGGAATCAGTTCAAATTTGTGATCTTTTCAGGTTTGTTTTAGAAAGGTTCAGGACACCAAGTTGACAACGGAGCGAACTGTTTATACATGTTCCTGTTACTGAAAGGTGTGCTCACACAGACAGTAGGCACATTCTAGACGATAGCAAAAGCATTTAAAGTCAACGGAGCGACGCGAGTGGGATCAAATTCAAACCCCTCACTTTGCTTCTCTGTCTGAGAGGACAATGGTCATACTGACGCGTTGCTGCATGGAGAGCAGTGGCACTGCAGTCTGTTCACGCTCAGAAACACTTATTTGGTGTCTCAGATTTGCTCTCGTGCAGTTTGAGTTGTCTTGGTTTCAGATTAATATCAATCGTTTGTGAATAAGGTTAAAAGAAAGTGAGATGAGAACAGCTAACTTAATAAACAATGAACCTTGGTCTTTAGCTCCTCCACCTCTTCCTTCCTTTGGGTCTGCTCCTCCTGGAGCTGCTCCTCCAACTGAGAGAGAAAAGAGGGATGAAGAGAGACATGTTGGTTTATTTACTACTTTATTTAGTGCTCATCATATCCTGGTCTGGATGAAAACTCACTCCTGATTGGCTGGAGGGCGTGATTTCATTACGTTTTAATGTTCACACAGTTTGTCTCAGGTTTAACCTGTTTACTCTGAGCACATTCAGACTGTAAATATCCTGGAGAGTGACTTCCCTTCTGCACCGCTCAGGCGTAACAACCAGCGCACTACTTAACTGATGAACTCGACATGTCATTAGAACATGACAGGATGTCTGACAGTGAGCACCGCCAAGAGGAATCATCGCCAAAATCTAATCTGTATCATAATTTCTCTCACAGGACAATAAACAGATTCACTGCTACACTTCTTTGTGTTACCGTGGCCCTTTCACTTTGACTTTTTTAGTGTCTCAGATTTGCTCTCAAGGTTAGTTTGATCATCTTGGTCTCAGCAACAAATCAATGTCATATTGAGAAGATTAAAAAAAAAAGGTTGATCTGGGTGAAGACGTGAACCTTCTTGTTCTCCTTCTGCTGCTCCTTCAGGTCTTTCTCAGCTTTCTCTGCTCTCTGCTGCTGATCCTGGAGCTGCTTCTCCAACTGGGAGATGAAGAGAGGCATTTTATTTTTATTTAAGTATGGATGGTTGGAATTGTTTCTTGAAACTGATGAATGTTTAAAAAAAATCGTTAAAAATCAGATGTACTTTGCTGATCTCGGATTTCTTGTTTTCAAGTTGAAGATGGGTCCCCTTCAGGTCTTCATTGGTCTTCATGTGAGCTGCTTGGTTGTCCTTTAGCTAACAGACAGACAGATGGACGTTGATTTCAACACGTTTATCTGCAGGAAGTGACAGTCTGACACAAAACCTCTCTGGACTGTCGAACCTTAATGTTCAAAATGGTTCCAACTTTTGTCTCAACACCGACTGGCTGAATACAACTGTTTGCAAAACATAATCTGACGTAGATGCACAAGACATTCACATTGAGCTGTTAGTTTTCCTTGTAATGTGAGATGTCTGTGAGCCTAATGTTCTGTATGAGGTCCTGGAGAGCCTGGGCTCTTTATCAGCTCGGAAAATAAAAACATACTTAACATTGTTTTATCACCTTGGTACGTTATGATTTTTACGAACTGTAGGAACATTGCTTACAGACTTAATTTTGAACTGATGACGTGTTTCAGTGGTCTGCTACTAAACATGACTGTAAAACCTGGTTAAATATAATGGACTTCTGTGAATCTGTGAATGATGCTGACAGTGCTTTAAAAGCAGCTCCACCCTCCTTCATCGCAAATAAGTCTATCTGAATTTCTCTTATTAGAGACATTGTAACATTTTTCTTATTTGGCGTAATAATGCTTCATCCTCATTTATGAATCCTGTCAACGATTTGATTCAGATTGTTGATTTTCTAATTATTAATATTTTTTTTTACACATACACACACAACAGTGAGGGTCTGTGGGATCCCAAACAATGAGCAAGTAAAGCCAAAGTCAACGAAACCCAGTGGCTTCAATTACGTTTTACAGTTTTAAAATATTTTCACTGGTTGCATGGTTTACGTTGTTATATACTTAAACACGTTTAAGATCAAATAAAGCAGTAATGTGAGATTTAAAACCAAAAAACAAAGAAATAGGTGGGTGGAAACAAAAAATCACTGTCAATAAAAGATGGACCTCTTTTGTCCTGGTCTCCAGCTGTGTTTGCAGCTCTTTCTTGTTGTCCTCACTCTTCTGCTTCTCGTCAGTGAGCTCCTGGACATCAGCTGTCAGACTTTCCACCTGAGAGAAGATGAAGGCAGAACATGAGAGACCTTTCCTCTTATTAAAGTGTGCGAGTTGAGATGAACAATAAGACAGGACAGGAATGTGCCCCATGGTCTGACCTGTGCAGCATTTTCATGATAAAGAAAAGCAGCAGTTTTCTAGTTGTGACCTTTAGATGGAGCATAGTCACACCACTGTCTTTGTATGTGAGTCAGTGAAGAAATCTGATTCAGGACCAGCAGAGAATCCAGTCTGTCTGTCTCAGTGTTTGTCCTAAATCACCATCAACCGGCTAAAGGGTTTCGGTTAGTGACAATACATTTGGGTTGTGGCTCTTCACCCAGCAAGTCACTTATGTGCCACACCAGTACATCCAACGTGCGTAATGGCTCTCATAGCATGGCCACTAATCCAAGAGAAATGGCAGCCGCTGCTTAATGCTGCAACAACTGATTGTTATTTTTTGGCCACTGGGGGGCAGCGGAATCAAGTTGTGAACACACCTCTGACATATTATCACCTTTTAAGTTGATATGGTGAATTGTTTTAAAACAGTTGCTCATGTCCACATCCAGCAGTTACGGAACGACATGATCATTCATTTAGAGTCATGCTCTCTTCTAAAGGGAAATATCTGGCTCATTAGCTGCTAAAAGTTCCACTATGTTCACCAGCTATTATACGGCCAGTAGTTCCGACCAAGCAATCTGATTGGTCAACTAGACATTTAGAACGCGCTCACATCCGCATGACAACATGTTACTATTTAGGTGTTGGCAGCAGGCAAAAGGGAAAAAGGACCCAAGTGCAGACAGCCCTAATGATGAGTTTGTATTTATTCCAAGATTACCAACAGGCAGGCAGGCAGGAAGATAAACCAAACTAGCAGGCATACTCCAACGACACAGACAGGCAGAAACAACCAACACATGTACGATGACAAACTGACACAGAGACAGGGAAACGCACTGACTAAGTCCACTTTGGACACAGGTGAACTGAGAGACACAGGTGAAAACAATCAGGCAATCAGGAAGAGAAGCAAAACTGACCGACACATGAGGGAACAAACCTATTACCAAAATAAAACAGCAACTGACAGAACCTAAACCCAAGACAGACATTTTCAAAATAAAAGAACTCCACAACAAAACTCCAAACCATACAGAACTCTCACAATATACATAAAAGCACCCGACTCAACCAAAAACCATAACACACCAGACTGTGCTCAGCGCTAAAAATATTACTCCCTTGTTTGCAGTAACAGTTTTGTGAAAATATTGTTTTTGAAAGGTTAAACGCCAACAAACATGGATTGAAGCAGAATATTCTGTTAGATAAAAACATATTGGGAATTTTGGAAATGCTTACATCTATCTTTTTTCAATTAATTTTGACTTTTGGACGTTACAACGCTCTGGCGTCCTCCACCAGCTGTGCCGGTGAGTCTGCGACGCGGCGCTGCTAGCTTAAAAACACATGTGAAGTTTGTGGACTTAGTAGCTAAATAAGTTCATGGATTTTTTTTTCCACAGCAGATATCTTAGATACAACACGATTGAGCAAGCAAGGCAGTTTTGTGTTTATATGTGTGGTATTTATTCAGTTTGGGAAATCCAATGATCTCTAGAAAGCATTAGCTGAAGACGGCCGGCTGACTCAACAGGGACTACAAATTGTCTCTGTTGCTAGGTTGTTACTATGGTTCTGCCTACTTGCTGGAGTAGTAAACTAGGTTTCGCTCCACAAGATTCTAGTGTTTTCAAGTTATTAGTTTTCAAGTTATTAGTCAGACCCTATGTGTTTCCAGGGCAACGGCGATAACACTCACAAAAAGTTTGTTATTTTAAAAGCGAATTGTCCCACAGTACAAGTTCATTTTTATTGTATCTTTGTTGGTAGCTGTTTCATAATTGCAATATTACACTCGAGGGTGTAATATTGCGATTAACGCGCAAGAGCCTCAGTCCTTACCACATCGCTGTCGTGCCAATAATGACGTGAAGCAATATTACACGAGTCTCTAACTGTGTAACCAAAAAAGTTTGGTGAACTGAAATTTGCTATAAAAGCTGCAGATTCTGGTTATAATTCTCTTTATGTTCAGCACAACTAGCAACCCCTTTCACATGATACATTGTGACTATGAAAACATATGTATCATACCTGCTTTAAATCATTGTGCAATGGAACAGCAGACAGAAAACATAAATTGCTGCACACAAGTTTATAAAAGTTTGGAAGTCATATCATGTTTGCTGCCAATTTTGGTTGTTGGGTCTAAGAGGTTTGTCACTATAAACATGCAAAGGAACTAAAGATGATATAGAGCAGGGACACATTTTAAGGACTGAGAACAAATAAGCAGTACACTGGAAAGAAGTCTTATATGAAAAAAAATATACAAAGACAAACCTGCCTCAAAGCCTCCTCTTTCCCCTGATGCTCATCCTTGAACCACTTGTAGGGATTCCACGAGGTCTGAGAAGAAGCAGGGAAGGAGAGAGATTAAATTAGGCCAACTTTTCATTTTCACTTTTTAAGGCTTGTGAGCAAACATACTAGCTAATGCCAGACAGAATAATAAAAAAAAAAAGCATATGAAGTAATGGACTTGCATTCCTGCTGTCTTGTATTTTCAAACCGGTCTTTTAGAACTTCTGGTGCGTCCCTACAAAAGTTTCAACACAGCGGCTTCTCTTGGTCTCTTGGTCTTTGGTTCTATTTACAACCTCAAAAAGCATGCAGGGTAAGAAACCTACACCCACGGTTTCAGGTTTTTCCATTCTCCTTCGGGAATTTCATCACGGTGGCTTCTCTTGGTCTCTGTGGGAAATAGAATTACAGTAGAAAAGGCATTTATAGGAAGGTATCGCAGCACGTGAGACATTTCAGTCTAAAATGGGTTCTAAAAATAAGACACCTGCCAATTTGACTGATTGGAAAGAAAAGTAGACAAACCACCACATTTTCTATCGACCCCACAACCTGTAAAATGCAGACATTTTGATCAAATAAAATTTGATTTACCCAGTTACACGATTCATATTACTTTCCCCCTTGAAACCTGTGAGAATAACTTGACGTTTACAAATCATCTGTGACTTACGGATTATGTTTCGTCTCCATTTGCTCACAGAAAAGACAACCGCAGAAATAAACACGAGGCAAGCGGCCAAACTGACAGCCAGAACAACTGTGGCAGGAGAAGAACTGGACCGGACCATGAAGAAGTCATCTGGAAGGATAAAACGCAGACTAACATTGCATTCATAGAAAACTGGACCGCAGCTTTTTAAAACCAAAACAAGAAACACATCATCATACAATTTCAAAATCATGTTTACCTGGAACGTGGACGTGCGTCTCTCTGCTCTGGTTGATGTCCTTCTGTTGGACTCTACAGGTGAAGCTGCTGCCGTGTCTCTTCTCCACAGTCACTCTGCTGCTGACAGTATAGAGGCCATCAGGACCTCTGACGGCCTCTGGAGGTCCAGCAGAGAGGAGCTTTCCCTCACCGTCCAGCCAGGACACCTCAGGCTCTGGATACCAGCCTTCGGACTCGCACTGTAAAACCACTCCGCTGGTGGCTTCATCAATCCCTGCTAAAGTTACGACCGGTGAGGAGACCGCACCAGACGCTGAGCAAAAGGAAACATATGTATTACAGTGCCGGTAGTGGAAGTGAAAGCTCATACATAGTGCATCACCTGAGTATCAAAATTAATTATTTATCCCAAAAGGTGGCTATGTAATGTCACAAGTCTTGAAGTCTGAACTTTAAACAGTATTTGTGTGGCATAAAGACTGAAACATGCAAAGCACAAACAAAACATTATGTATGCACTTACCCACAACTAGCTGAACAAAAGACTGCCGATCCAGTGCTGGAATGAAACATCTGTATGTTCCCTGATCCGCTCGATTCACGTTGGAGAGTTTCAGTGACATGTTTCCGAACTTCAGCTCGCCAATGGACAGCGACGTCCGTCCCTCAAAGGACGGGTGCTTTTTGCCCACGAGTTCCTGCCCGGAACGCCGCACATAAACAAATCTGGGGTCCAGGTCGGGTCTCGTCCACTCCAGCGTCAAACCAGAGGCATCTTCCGCAGGTGCCAGGCGACATGGCAAAATGACGTCATCGCCAAGTGTTGCTACTATTGGCTGAGATGGGCCAATCAGCTGAGGCTGACCTGGGAAGACAAATGTCTGTTTTTTTAATCAACGCACCCTCACACCTAAACCCAGTGACATAGGCCGGGCTGGTTTTAACGATCCTAAAGGAAGTCAGTGATCCCAACTCTATGAGGCTTCATGTCCTCCAACAAGACCCAGATTCTTTATCATAAAAGCGTTGCCATGTCGATCGTGGCAGCAGTAATTGTCATACATTGATTAAAAACCTAACAAGACGAGAGGCTGGCAGAGACTGTAGCGTGATGCCACAGGGGTTTTTTTTCACGCATTTATTTCTACAAAGGAAATAAACAAAGAGCGATATCCTGCTTGAACAGCCATGTTTGCACTTCAGCAAAGTTATTTTGTAACTGCATTAGAACCAGCGCATAATTGTTACCGTTCCCACCTTAGCATTTTAGCCTTCATTTATAGCAGACAGTAGAGACAGGCAGGGCATATAGAAGCTCTGAGGGTCACCCCATGGCAGGAATTTAGTGGTGACATAATAGTGACCTATTAAGATCGGATTTGTGTGCAAGTTACAGATGTGCGATAGCAGAAGAGGGAAAACCAAAACACAGAGGGGCCTGAGACGGGATTGGAGGGGCATTCCATGGAGCATCGCGCAGCTCTGAAATATGAGCGGAAACCAGGGATAACAGTGTTAACTGACAGCGGAAAAAGCTTAAAAGAAAGTCGTCCGTTCTGGGTATATACTTCATTTAAATAGTTTATAACCTGTCTCAACATTTGCTAATTAAAATTGATCTATCTATCAGTTCAATTCAGTTAGAAGGGGCTTTATTGGCATGGAAAACAGACATTTACATTATCAAAGCAAGTGTAAAATGACAACAACAACAACAAAAATGTACATAAACAGAAGAATTGTCATTTTGGTGTTAGAAAAATATATGTACATATATACAGAATAGTAAAAACATAACTTAAAATAAAATAGAAAAGACATGCAGACTTGCAGTTTCAAAATATCTCTATCTATCAATGGAACATCACATTTGGATTCTGCCCTCTCCTGCGCTCTTCCGTTAAGTCACACATATTCTATTTCATCACAATATGCCCTCTGTCACACCAACCGTGCACCTGAGGGAAGAGCACCTTTGTTTTTGCCTACATTCTTTGCTTCTGTGGTTGACAACTCCTCTCCGAACGCCGACAGAGTGTCCCGGCATTACACTTTCACTTCTGGCCCGCAGACTTGTCTCTTGTTTGCCCATGCACCATTCAATAAAGGCCACGTTATACTGTCACGTTTGTAACTTAAGACTTTCAAGCAGCCCGTAGTGTATTTAAAATATGTTGTGAGGCAGATATTTTCGTTACGCCAGAACCCTCTCCACGTTCCAAAAGAGCTGGGTGCTAGCTGTTAACTGTTTTTTTTTTTGTTTTTTTTGGGTTCTTTTTACCCACGAGTTCCTGACCGAGACGCCGCACAAAAGCAAATCCGGGGTCCGGGTCAGGTCTCGTCCACTCCAACGTCAAACCAGAAGCATCTTCCACAGTTTCCAGGTGACCTTGCTGATTCTGAGGGATTGCTATGAATGTTCTGATTAAAACATGGAAATAAGTCATTCTTTGTGTGTGTGTGATGACAGTTTGGCTTAGTTAAGTTTTTACAGCTAGCATATAGGCGCTGTAGGGTTTTGATTTCTCTCCCCCCTGACCTGGCGGAACAGCACCCTCTCTATGGCCTGGGACTTCCTGAGGCACAAATTGAGACCTAGATATAACCATTCAGTAGCCTCAGAAATGCTAAAAGGCTGTTAAAACTAAACTGTCATCACACACAAAGCATTATTTATTAAAAAATGTTTAACCCAAACATTCACAATAATCACTCAGAATCAATAAGGTGGGGGGCACTAGATTCTATTTACAACCACGAAAAACATGCAGGCTAAAAAACCTACGCCCACGGTTTCAGAGCGATTCTTCCTGTCTCCTTCGGGAGTTTCATCACGCCGGTTTCTCTTGGTCTCTGTGGGAAATAGAATTACAGTAGAAAAGCCATTTACATGCATTACAGGAAGCAAGGCCAGCAAGTGAGACATTTCATTCTAAAATGAGCTGTAAAATGGGTTCTAAAAATAAAACACCAGAACAATTTGACTGACTGGAAACAAAAATAGACAAACCACCACATTTTCGATCAACGCCACAATCTTCAAAGTGCAGACAGTTCGACTCATATCCCTATTCCCCATGACACCTGTGAGCATAACTTGACATTTACAAAGCACTGAAATTCATTTGTGACTTACTGATTTGTCTCCATTTGCACACAGAAAAGACAACCGCAGAAATAAACACGAGGCGAGCAGCCAGAACAACTGCAACAGGACAAGAGCTGGACTGGACCTCAAGAAAATTATCTGAAATGATGGAACACAGAATTACATGGCATTCATAGGAAACTAGACCTCATCACTAGCTATCTGAAACCAAAACAAGGAAAGCATCATCATCATCGTTTACCTGGAACATGGGTGCGTAGGTAATATATTTGACTATTTTTCATTTCTTTAAGTCCTCAGTCGGCTGTTTGAAGTTACCAGCATCAGCCTTTTACTACTTTATTCGGCCTTCATTGTGAAACCAGCCTGGTTTGTGACCTCTTGACTGGGACGTTTCAATCCAAACGGATAAGATTACTCACAAGAACATTTTCAATAATGAATATGAATAATAGTGCCTGTTTTAGATATAACCAAAAACTGTACTTTATGTAGTTTATGGTTCTATTTAGGCAACTCAGAGCACTTGGTTAAAGTTGGGGAAAGGTGTCAAGACAAGGCAGACTCGAATCAAGAGCCACTTCATTAACATTTTACCAACAAGATGATCTTCCCCCAACCCTTACCTGTTATGCTGTGGGTCCGTTGGTGTGTGTTTTGGGAGTGTTGTGTTATTTTTCTTTTCCTAGGTTGCCTTAGTCTGTGAGTGTCTTGTCTTATTTTGAAATTGTCTGTTTGTTCTTCTTATTTTATTTTGGTAGGTGTCTGTTCCCCTGTGTCTTGGTCAATTTACTTCCTGCCCCTGAAGGGGCTGGTCCTCAGTCTCACTCCCTGTCCGGTCCCCAGTCTCGCTTTCTGTCCCGGGCTCTGCTTCCGTCCCTTCCTGATCTTGTTTTTGCTATTTTTGGCCCTCCTCCTGGCCTCCCTCCTCCCACCCTCATTCGTCTTGGACTCCTTTTGGACTCTTGGTTTTCGGACTCCTGGGCCCGTGCCCTTGTTTTTGTTTTTTGCTGTCATTGGATTTATGTTGGTGATTCTTTGTTTTGTTTTTTGGACTTTGCCAGTTGGTCGTTTTTGGATGTATCCCTGCCTCCCGGACACCTAATAAACCCTTGTTTCCTCTCCTACCGGTCTGCATCTGGGTCCTCCTTTCCTCAAAACCCCCAAACTCAACATTACCCATAGTTATTGCACTTTGTAAGCCCATCATCAAGTTGACCACCTCTCTGACTTCTGCGCAGTACAAGAACTTAGCACTTCCTGGGCTGGAAAACACCATTTAGCATCACCCTGGTAGAAATTAAGTTTCCTGAAAAATGTAATGATAAAAACGAATTTGTAGGATAGTATAAACATCGTATCTCGAAGACGGCGTTGCTCCTTTTATATATTTACTTGTACGTGGCTTGGCCCACCTGCCATCACACACCCAGACGCAATTCTGTCACTTTGTAATGACAGTAAACATTAGGACACAACACGGTGAAAAACGCTTTGGTTTTCTGGCTCGTGCTTTAACTCGACTGATGACTGGTGAACTGAGTTTTTTCCTTCAGAGGAAATGTATCTGAATGACTAAAAAGCCAGTGTCCCAAATCTCTCGACGGCAGTCTTTACCTTTAATGGCATGCTCTGATGCTTATATGATATGATGATGATATGTGTAAATATATTGGATCTTCTTCTTCTTATTTTCCTTTCGGCTGCTCCCTTTCAGGGGTTGCCACAGCGAATCATGTGCCTCCATCTAACCCTGTCCTTCATTAACTTCATGTCCTCTCCCACTACATCCATAAATCTCCTCTTTGGTCTTCCTCTAGACCTCCTGCCTGGCAGCTCCAACCTCAGCATCCTTCTACCAATATATTCACAGTCTCTCCTCTGAACATGTCCAAACCACCTCAATCTGGCCTCTCTGGCTTTATCTCCCAAACATCTAACATGAGCTGTCCCTCTGATGTACTCGTTCCTGATCCTGTCCATCCTCGTCAGTCCCAAAGAGAACCTCAACATCTTAAGCTCTGCCACCTCCAGCTCTGCCTCTTGTCTTTTCTTCAGTGCCACTGTCTCTATGCTGTACAACATCGCTGGTCTCACCACATTCTTGAACACCTTTCCTTTCATTCTTGCTGATACTCTTTTATCACACAACACACCTGACACTTTTCTCCACCCGTTCCAACCTGCTTGCACTCGCCTCTTCACCTCTTTTCCACAGTCTCCATTGCTCTGAACCGTTGACCCTAAGTACTTAAAGTCCTGCAACTTCTTCACCTCTGCTCCCTGTAACCTCACCGTTCCACCTGGGTCCCTCTCATTGACACACATGTATAAGCTTCATTCCTCTGTTTTCCAGAGCAGACCTCCAGCTCTCTAGATTCTCCTCCACCTGCTCCCTGCTCTCACTACAAATAACAATGTCATCCGCAAACATCATAGTCCATGGAGATTCCTGTCTAACCTCATCTGTCAGCCTGTCCATCACCAGAGCAAACAAGAAGGGGCTCAGAGCCGATCCTTGATGCAGACCCACCTCCACCTTGAACTCCTCTGTCGCACCTACAGCACACCTCACCACGGTCTTACAGCTCTCATACATGTCCTGCACCACTCTAACATACTTCTCTGCCACTCCAGACTTCCTCATACAATACCACAGCTCCTCTCTCGGTACCCTGTCATACGCTTTCTCTAAATCTACAAAGACACAATGCAACTCCTTATGACCTTCTCTGTACTTCTCCATCAGCATCCTCAAAGCAAACACTGCATCTGTTGTGCTCTTTCTAGGCATGAAACCATATTGCTGCTCACAAATGCTCACCTCTGCCCTTAGCCTCGCTTCCACTACTCTTTCCCACAACTTCATTGTATGACTCATCAGCTTTATTCCTCTGTAGTTGCCACAGCTCTGCACATCTCCCTTGTTCTTGAAAATTGGCACCAGTACACTTCTCCTCCATTCCTCGGGCATCCTCTCACTCTCCAAGATCTTGTTAAACAAACTAGTGAGAAACTCAACTGCCACCTCTCCTAGACACTTCCATACCTCCACAGGTATGTCATCAGGACCAACTGCCTTTCCACTCTTCATCCTCTTCAACGTCCTCCTCTTTTCACTCTTGCTAATCTTTGCTACTTCCTGCTCCACACCAGTCACCTCTTCTACTCTTCGTTCCCTTTCATTTTCCTCATTCATCAACTCTTCAAAGTACTCCTTCCATCTTCCCATCACACTCCTGGCACCTGTAAATACATTTCCATTCTTATCTTTAATCACCCTAACATGCTGCACATCCTTCCCATCTCTATCTCTTTGTCTGGCCAACCTGTACAAATCCACCTCTCCCTCTTTAGTGTCCAACCTAGTCCTCATATGCTCTTTGTTTGGCCTTTGCCACCTCTACCTTCACCTTACACTGCATCTCCCTGTACTCCTGTCTACTCTTTTCAGTACTCTCGGTGTCCCACTTCTTCTTTGCTAACCTCTTTCTCTGTATACACTACTGAACTTCCTGGTTCCACCACCAAGTCTCCTTGTCCACTTTCCTCTTTCCAGATGACACACAGAGTACCCTCCTACCTGTCTCCCTGATCACATTAGCTGTAGTGGTCCAGTCATCTGGGAGCACTTCCTGACCACCCAGAGTCTGTCTCAGCTCCTCCCTGAAAACTAAACAACATTCTTCCTTTTTCAGCTTCCACCACTTCGTCCTCTGCTCTGCCTTTGTCCTCTTCATCTTCCTCACCACCAGAGTCATTTTACACACTAGCATCCTGTGTTGTCTGGCTACACTGTGTTGTCTGGCTACACTCTCCCCTACCACTACTTTACAGTCACTGGTCTCTTTCAGATTACAACGTCTACATAAGATGTAGTCCACCTGAGTGCTTCTCCCTCCGCTTTTATATGTCACCCTATGTTCCTGCCTCTTCTGGAAGAAAGTGTTCACTATAGCCATTTCCATCCTCTTTGCAAAGTCTACCACCATCTGTCCTTCTGCGTTCCTGTCCTGAAGACCAAACCTGCCCATCACATTCTCATCACCTCTGTTCCCTTCGCCTACATGCCCGTTGAAATCTGCACCAATCACCACTCTCTCACCTCTGGGGATGCTCTGCATCACTTCATCTAACTCACTCCAGAATTTCTCCTTCTCTTCTAACTCACATCCCACCTGTGGGGCATAACCACTCACAACATTGAACATCATCCCTTCAATTTCCAGCTTCAGGCTCATCAACCTGTCTGACACTCTTTTCACCTCTAGAACATTCCTCACAAACTCCTCTTTCAGGATAACTCCTACTCCGTTTCTCTTCCTATCCGACCCATGGTAGAACAACTTGATCCCTGCTCCTAAGCTTCTAGCCTTGCTACCTTTCCACCTGGTCTCCTGGACACACAGTATGTCCACCTTCCTTCTCTGCATCATGTCAATCAACTCTCTAGCCTTCCCTGTCATAGTCCCAACGTTCAAAGTCCCTACTGTCAGTCCTACATTCTTAGCTTTCCTCTTCTCTCTCTGCCTACGAACACACCTTCCTCCTCTCCTTCTTCGTCTTCGACCAACAGTAGTCCAATTTCCACCGGTACCCTGTAGGTCAACAGCACCGGTGGCGGTCATTGTTAACCCGGGCCCCGACCAATCCGGTATGGAAGTCATTGTCATGATTCGCATTTTTAGTTTGGCATGTGTTTTGCGTCGGATGCCCTTCCTGACACAACCCTCTGCATTTATCCAGACTTGGGACTGGCACATGAAGACACTGGCTTGTGCCCCCCTGCGGTTGCATTGTGTAAATATATTGGATCCAAAAGCCTAAATGTGAGCTTGGGACTGCATTTGTGCGGGAGTTACCTCTACAGGAGTGTGTTAGCAGAAGAAGGAAAACCAAGACACAGAGGGGCCTGAGTGGAGACTGAAGGGACGGTCCGTCCATCTGGTGAAGCATCCTGCGGCTCTGAAAATGGACCAGTGATACAGTATATTAAAAAAAACTAAATCTTGGAATTGTTATTTAGGCAAAATAAGTAATTCAGCAATTCCTGAGCAGGCTTAACAGGGAACTCCACCTACTTAGAGACAGATTAATAAAAGAAAAAGACAGAAGAATGAAGGTTGAAATGAGAGCCGCAGGTACCTAGATTTTTAGTACCTACCTGTAAAATCAATAATAATAATGTTTTGTGATTTATGTGACTTGGTCGATTTAAAAATGCAATTTTAAAATCAATAAAAATAAATGATCTGGATCTTGATATATGGACTTTAGAATAGTTTGTAATATTTATTATTTATGTGTATCTGTGTACAGTTTGTCAGTTTTTAAATCACCCATCTTCTTTTTTTATCTTTGGTGTTTTTCTTTACGTTCTCTAATTATTGTGTTTCTTTTATTTCCTATGCCGGCCTGTTTATTCACTGTGTATTTTTTTGGATACAGAATTATTATTATAAATGTAATGAGAGTCAGATCTACTCTGGTGGGGCAGTGATACCTGCATGTGGCAGCTGCAACGCTGTTGCTTTCAGCCCTTCTTCGTATTTCTCTAATATTATGGTTTGCTCTTCATTTGTAAAATACGGCACGACGCTGCCAGTACACTTGTCCATGTTTGCGATTGGTCATCTGCTCCAAAAACACCGCCCCCTTTTATGTGAACTCGCACGTGGCTAACCTGGGTTGACCTACCGAGTTAATAACCAGCGGCGTGTGACTGCGGTTGTTAGGGTTTGTGAAGCCAGATAACGAAAAGACTCCCATATTTGGACAAGAGGGTGGAGCTGGGGGGCATAGAAAGTGCTAAGTTATCAGCTAATGCTGGCGCTAGCTAGGTTAGCAAGGTGCATCTGTAATCCATGTCAACTGTGATATTAAGTTGGATGCTAATTTGGGAAAGTGAAAAGAAAAAGGTTTTAAAACACAATGTTCTTTCCAGAAAAAAATAATTGCGGACTCCTTAGAGTGTCTTTTAGGACAATTGAACGCTGAACGAAAAAAAAAAAAACACTTGAATGTGTCAAAAGGTCTATGACAAAAACATGACAACAATGTACTAATGCCATGGATTTGCATTGCTACGCCTCTCAGGTCGCCATGGTAGTGACTTGTCAATCACAAGGTAGCCCCGCCCAAAAGTATACCCTGCTTTATCATGTCTTTTTTCTCTAAATGTGACCATCATTTACAAAATTATGCTGTATTGACTTGAAACGATAGAGATGTATGGCAAGATGTATGACAGGTGGTTTGATACCAATAAGTTTAGAAATGAGAAAGCTATTGTGCAATAATTAAGGAAACAGGTCGTTGACAAGCATGATTTTATTAGTTTTGTTTTTACAAACTCACAGGTGTGGAATGTTTAAGGGCTGTCACTCTCTATAGTGGCAGTGGTTTGAGATATTTATGTTGCAAAACAAAAAAGTGAATGCAGACTGAAAATGGGTTGTATTGCACTTTGATGACGGTCCCTAACTACGCCTGCGCATTGTGCGGATAATTCAGCCCTCTGCGTCTCAACTGCATCGTCATCTTTTGGGATTTTGAGTCGATCAGAATTGTGAGACGTCAGCCTAAATTAGGTCTCCGGCACATCCCAAACTAGGGCGAAAGCCGACGGATGTCAAATACGAAGCTAAATCCCCCCTGCGCCACACCCTGCCACTAATTGCCAAGTACCACTGGGAGAGCTCGAGCTTACCCAAACCAAGTCCGACCGGCGGCGAGATGACGTCATGGCTGGGCAGAAGCGGTACATCAATAACAAGCCGATTTTACGTATCTTCGCTATTCAAACCAGAGACGAGCATCTTTGTTCTGGTCAACTGAGGGATGTCTACTGGGAAGTGTGCTGTTACTGCGTGACGTCAAGATGATAGCGGAGCTTAGTTTCACTTTCGTTTTCTCTGTTGCTGAACTGTGCCAGGGACCTGGTTATAAAAAAAGCACTGGCCACCTTGGGAATCAAACGCAAAAGTTAATTAAATGGCATGCCTGCTATTTTACTATGCTTTTACTGTGGATAGGACTTTCCCCCCCCCCCCCCCCCTACCAATTCTATAGGTTAGTGACTGGGAGACTGGAAGTGAAATAAAATGAGGTAAAAGGAGAAAAAGAGAGAATGATGGGGGACACTATGTGATATCTGTAAATTATTTGCCCTGCAGGATGTTGGATATCACGATTCTTCACATCTTTTTTGTACAGCTCATTGGCAGAGTTTGACTCTGGTCAAACCCGACCAGGTCCTATCAGATAACAAACTCTGACCTATAGGCTATGGCAACTGTGTGATCCTGTTTATTTCAACTATGTAACAGGTGGAAACAGTCACCTACTGCACCACTGTGTATTAGTCTACATCCAAAGCGCACTGGGCAGTATGATGCATGCCACTTGCGATGCTGTGCCAGTGAGTCGCGGCTCCAACCGGCTAGCAGGCAACCACCAGCAGGAGGTCTGGTGCAGTGGGATTACATATTTTGATTAAAACAAGCGATAGATGTTTGAGCGTGTACTTCGGCACCCACATTCGCACTCAGATCACCAGCCGGGTGATGAGTGGCGAGGCTTCATCGTCCCCTTGAAACGATTTAGCTCCAGTCTCAGTGTTGGGCCGATTGACCCAAATGAAAAGCTGATCTGATGCCTTTCTGCGGTCTGGGAACGGCGTGCGCGAAACTGTCTAAAATGTGAAGGCAACAGAGACAGAGGGTAAAGGGTCAAGGAAAAGAGAAATAAAAAAAGTGTCCTACAGGTGGTGCCATACCACATTTCATGATATTGGAAGTGAATTCCCAGTTTAATATGCTCTAAGAATCATTAGTTTGTCCATAAGTATGTGAACAAACCTTTCAACACACCTTTGAGTATCGTGGTCTGGGGCTGTTCTTCATGGTTTGGTACAGGAAAACAGCATGAAATTATACATTACACAATAGTGTTCTTCTTCGTGTCTTCCCCAGTAGTTTGTGTTTGTCCCGCTCTTGTTTTAACATGACAACGTACCCATGCACAAAGACAGCTCCATGAATAAAATTCTTTTCCCAGCTTGGTACTTGAGGGGCCTTGCATGGAGCCCTGACCTCAACCCCATCCAACGCCATCCTTTGAACTGACCTGGAACACCGACTGCTGTGTCAGACCTGATCACCCAACATCAGTGCTGGACCTCACCGATGCTCGTGTGGTGGGAATGGGGGCAAATCCCTGCAGGTTCGGCATGTGGTGGGAAGCTCGAAGCCAGACGAGTGGATGCTGCGAGAGCAGCGGCTTAATGCCCGGGGCATGGCACTGATTGCTGGAATGAGATGTTCTGCAGTCGCACATGGGCGTAACATTCAGGTGTCCACAGACTTTGGTGGATGTCCCCATACCTATGGCCATTTAGTATATATTATTAGGCCAACATTGCCGAAAAGGCTCCTGATCATATTGAAAAACAAGCAAATGCAACATTGAGTTTATAGACATTAGACTACAGTGAAAAATGCACTTAGCCACAAAATAAATAAAGGTTCCAGATATGGCTCCGTGTTGAAACCACTGAGAGTCTGGCTACAACTTTCCAACCGCATCAGAAAGAAACTGCACAGGAAGAGGGAAGTTCTCACATCCTACTTCAGCTGTATCAGTCTGATGATCAGGCAGACAGCAGCAAGACAACATGGAGGCCACAGCTCTCTGCATCCGACTGTGTGAGTGCTGCCTCTCGCGTTCCTCCTTTTCATCATTTTAAGTTTTATATATACTTGTATATGAATCCATATTTGCCTGATTCGCAGTTTTGTTTTCTTTTTTTACCTCCAGGGACATTTGGAATCATTCTGTTGGGCGCACATATCCAGAAGAGCTATACTCAAAACGATGGTGGGTGGAAAATACTTCATCCTAAAGATACATGTTTTACAGTTTTTTGTGATTTGTTTGGATTTCAATGATAGATCTAAAGTTTGGCAAGTGATGCATGACATTTTATGTTTGGGCGATGTAACTTTGCCTCCGTTTCTCTTTCCTCTCAGCTGCAGCTTTTCGCATCATTCCAAACAGTGTGCAGGTGTTTGAATATGGGTCCGTCTCTTTCCACTGCGAGGGCCTCGACGGCTCCACCCGGCTGAAAGGAATCAGGAATAATAGGGAATTCGTTAGGAGTTGTGACACGAAGAGGATGCCAACACTGTCCTGCACCATTCATCCAGCCTATGAAACAGACAGCGGAGAATACTGGTGTGAGACCGAAAGAGGAGAGAAAAGCATTACCGTCAACGTCACTATTACTGGTATGTTTATTATTTCTAAAAACACGACCTCCTACTTTTACCTTTTGAGCCTAGAGTTTTCTCGCACTCCTCGTCCAGTTTGTTAGAAATACGCAGTCAGAGTGATGACACTAAGCTGATGAAGCACATTGTTCTGATTGCAGACTAATTTGATTGCACATCAATTCTTTTCTATCTATAAAAATGTAAAAAAAAAAAAAAACGAGCCATTAACAATGCTCCAAAATAGCACGTATAAGCAGCTAAGATTGTCGTTTAGCATTTCCTAACATTTCAAGTGGGGTGACCCAATCACAAATCACTACCTTCCTAGGTTTCCAGAAATCTTAACTAAGTTGTTTTTGTCTCTCTATGGTGACATTTTTTTCAAATATGATAAAACAAATCACATAGAAACTCATTTTCTCAAGGAATGCAGGTTATAGCCTTCAGTACTTACGATAAAAGCTCTAACAGTTCTCACACTTACTTAAAGATAGTTCTTATATACATTTTAACAGTTTTTATATTTAGTATTATAACACATTGTATCTAGTTTTTGTACCTCTACAGAGAGTGTTGATCTGTCACATGATACAGTACTATTTATTTATCGTTGTCAGTCAGTCAGTCAGTCATTTTCTACCGCTTGTTCCCGTTAGGGGTGGCGGGTGACTGGAGCCAATCCCAGTGACTTTGGGCCTTAGGCGGGGTACACCCTGGACAGTGGCCAACTCGTCGCAGGGCTGACACAGAGACAGACAACCATTCACTCTCACATTCTATTTATCGTTGTGTTCTGTTTATTTCAGATTTTTCTCCCATTGATTCGGTGCATGTTCCTGTACAGGTTTACATTCCTATGTTTAGCACATATTCCTGCATATTCTCTATATTTTCAAGCAATCGTCCCCAAATTTCTATTGTGAGTAACTCCAGGATCGTACACGAGGCATGCGGGCTTGTCTAAATGAATTTCTTTTTTTCAAATGTGTGGTTTAGCCGATGCCGTGATCCTGGAGAGTCCCCCTCTTCCCGTGATGGAGGGAGACAACGTCACTCTCCGTTGCAGAAGCAAGAAAAATCACACCAGCCGCCAGGCTGATTTCTACAAAGGTGGCCTCTCCATTGGGAGCAGTTCTGCGACGGAGATGACCATCCAAAATGTTTCCAAGTCACATGAAGGCCCCTACAAGTGCAGCATCCGTGGCGTTGGAGAATCACCGGCAAGCTGGCTGGCTGTCAGAAGTGAGACGTTACAGTGTTACAAAGAAAAGAAACAAAAGTGGATATTTTGATAGAATCGAAATTGCGTTACTCTCAGACCCCCGGTGCATACAGATAACACTAACAGTAGAGCTTAAAATCTAGATCAAATATAAAATATAAGCTAAAACTATACAATAAGGGAATAAAAAAAATTTAAAAAGACATAGTAAAATAAAATAAAAATGAGGTTAAATAAAAGCAGCGCATGGCACATGGCAGATAAAGTGCAAACCAGTGAACAAACAGTGCAGATAAAAAGATTTTAAGTGCATAAAAAAAATTGCTTATTCAGTCTGATTAAAGTGACAGTGATTAAAGGTAGGCCAAATAAACCAGGAGCTGAGGAGGAGAATAATTAAAATTTTAAGATCATGGTGATGTTGTGTTTTGCAGTGTTGGTAGCAAGTAGGGAGTAAAGGATGCCCCAGATGCAGATTGCTTAGATGAGGAGTGGAGGGTTTATTGAATATTCCAGGAGGCAGGCAAAAAAATCCAGAAGACCAAAGTCAGTCCAAAGTCCAAAAAGCCAACAGGCAAACGCAACCAACACATCAGGGAAAACAACAATGATCTGACAAAAAGACAGGGAGACACCCTCAGGGGAGGTGAACAAACGAGGCACAGGTGAATTCCATAACCCAGGTGAACATAATCAGAAAATCATGGAGCAGGAAGGAAAACAGACAGACACAGGTGGGAACAGACAAATTACTAAATAAAACAGGAAGCACCAGAACAAAACCTAAAACACAGACCGAACAGACAATTTCAAAATAAGACAGGAACTCACAGAACCAAAACCTAGGACAGAGATCTACAGAATAACCAAACGCCATACCAAACTTAAAATGACCTGGAACAGACTCCTACAAAAAGACTATTTCCAAGAAAAGAGACATAAATGACATGAACATCACCAGATCAGTGAGGCAGAGTCTAATTAAAAAATAATCTATGGTTCTGTTGTTCACTTTTATATGGTTAAATTATAGTTGAAATAGTCCTACCAGTAGGCGGCAGTTTATTTTTTGACCTATTCAAACAAGACAATTTGATTCAAAAGATCAGCTTACCTTGGTTTTTTTTTTAATGTGTTACTTTTACTGGTGCATTCTGGTCAAATATAATTATTTTCTTTATAAAAACAAGATTTGATCTTCACTTTTAATTTTTTTTTAAAAACGGAGCCTTTGAAAAAGGGGGTGCCTCTTAATTAAGGTCAATATAGTATATATAAGAATTGTTTGAACTAATAGCAGTATGTTGCTTAGATTGGAGGAAGTCAACCAGGATAGCTTGGAGCATATATTTCTACATATCATAAATTCATCGTTATCATAGCAACAATGTCATGTACCATTATCTATCAACATTACCTAGCAAAGCTTAACATCACGAACCACACGGCCCTCGGTTTCAGACACAGCCACAGAGAGTGAAGCGGCGGCTGGTCCCTCGTCATCTCGTAGTACTGTTACCAAGGACGTGAGACAAGGTGAGCTCATGAAGTGGCGACTGAGGGTTATTACAAGCAATCATTGGACGTTGAGGTGTCGCGGACCTTGCGGTAAAGATGTGAACATTCAACTCGGGAGTGACATTCCGCCCCTTTGCCACTAAGCAGCATGCATGTTTGGTATCAACGGATTCGTTGTAATCTCAAGAGTTATGTGATACCAAAAGCTTCAAAATTGAGCTCGCAACGGCCTTCAAAAGGCAGAAATGTTAATGACAGATGAACCACTATAATTTTCTAGAGGTTTAAAGGAGCAGTGTGCGTAGGATTTACTGGCATCTAGTTTTGAAATTGCAGTTTACAACCATCTGCATACCCCACCCCCCAATAAATCAGAATCACCAATATCAATACCGATTCATAGAAGCGATGAATGCATCATCAATAGGCTAAATCTACATACATTTTCATGACCACTAAATGGTTTTCTAAAGGTTAGCAATCATTGTAAGGTTAGCTGTTGACAGGTCTACCCTTTGATGAAATAAAAGAGAAAAACGGATCCCTTCTTTTGGCATCGAGCCAATTGACGCTAGAATCATCATGGCGACCGCCGTGGAAGAGGACCCGCTCCTTAAGTAGCTATAAAGGGCTCATTCTAAGCTAATGAAAACACAGCGGTTGTTATTTTCAGGTGATAACATACTTGTGAATGTTATCACCATATTCTGCTCATTACTTATCATGCGTGATAGACATGGATCAAGAGGGGAAGGGGGGCCACAGAGACTGCTTATCTATAGGGCCCACAATGTTGCGCTACATCCCTGCAAATTGTTGTACACGAAACTGGCAACCGTACTCATGAGATAGAAATTTGTTTGGAACTTGCCTACTTTGTATGACAGTTCATGCATGCATAGTGTTATGTGAACTGAGTAAATAGTGTTTCTGTCATCTTTCCGTCACGTCATGAAGAGAACCATCGTTTCGACCCTCGCTCGTCCCATGCCCTCGTCCTGCTGTGGGTTGCTGTCACCATTTTAAGTGTGGCTTTGGTGCTGCTGGCGGTGGGATTCCTTCACATCAGGACACACAGAGGTACATATAAAGATACATACATGTAATTATACTATTGTACAGCTTTGCCAACCTTCTGCTTGTGTGTACAATAATATAAATGCAGATTAGATTAAAAAACCCCATTTTGTTTCATGTTTCAGTCTCTGAAGATGACACTGCAGACGATTCAGACAGTGTGACGTATACATTCGTCGTCATAAAACAGAGAGCGGACAAAGGTTTGCTTGAATTTATATTTACATTTGTCTTTCCTTTAACATGATGTGAGGACCCAATTATTGGTAAATGTTAAAAGCACATGTATAACTCCTTATTATGAGGGAGAAAATAAGGTGCTTTTAACACCTTCAGTTAGGTCCACCCCTGAGAAAAGCATAATAATCGGAGGAGCTGCTTGGTGTCAGTGTCCCTCATGTTGAAAGTGGCGGTCGAGGTGTCGTTAGCAGAAACGGTCGAGACGTGCTGCACAGCACCGCTGACGTCTGAATTACCTTTTGAATCCTCTCAGCGTGTAATACGCGATGTTTTGTTTAAGACACAGCAGATGCTGTTGAGAATTTGCACAGCAGCAAACCACAGGGGGAAAAAGGTAGGAGGGCCCATTGACCCCTTCCGTCTATCAGTATGAGTATTTATTTGTAGCTCTTTTAAGTTGCTGTGTCTTTCAGTCTGCTGCTTACTGTTTCTCCTCTTCAGATGAGGATGAGTCCTCACCTCAGCCTGTTTATTCTGCTTTGGCCACACGTGGGACTCCACAAGCTCCCCGACCTGGTTCGTACGTTCTTAAAATGCATTTAGACAATTTGTTACATTTCACATATTTTATAAAAAGACGCACACACAGATATGTGTCTGTTATATCCCTTATAACCATAATAAGGTCCACTTGACCTTACCTGTGAGTTCTGGGTTGTTTTGACCCAATCAAAGTGACTCCCAAGGCAACTGTATTTTCACAGTGTAATATATAGTCTGTCACACTTTAGATCATTTTATTGCAAATTGCTGTTCAGATGATCAGATTTCTTGCTTCTTAACATGAAACATGAATTCTACTTGTTTCCAAAGCGGAAGCGGAACCCCTGAACCACACAGCAGCCAAAGACCCAAGCTTAACAGAGCAGGAAGTTCTCTATTCCCACATTCAGAAGGTAAGATTGATGGTGGCTCGGGCCTCCAGCAGCAGCTTCCTCTTAGTTTGACTAATTACTCTTTATAAGTGACCTTGAACTCCCCATGCTACAGCTGCATGGCATGTATGCGCCTCTAAATGTCAAGTGGCATCCATCAAAAGTCCCTTTATTTGAAATGATCTTTTTAAATTCCTGCATGTGTGTATGTCTGGATATAGTGTCACTGTCTGTTAATTCACCTATTGCGCTTACGTTTCACCAATAAAAATAAGTCAATAAAAAATTGCTTTTTTCCCCAGTCAGCAGTCCAAAATTGTTACCCAGGTTCTAGCAGGACACACTAGAGTTTGAACCCAAACGCAGACACTCAGGCAGAGCAGATGCAGTTAAATCTTTCAAGGAGTTTCTCAAAACACATGGTGAAATCAGACAGGCAGAGGTCACAAACGGGAAATCAGTTCAAACACTGGAAAACAAATCCAACAGGGAGTAGGCAGACATACGCAAGATGAACTAACACAGAACAAAGGAATCACAGAGACCATATACACACACACACACGTTGTGTTTCCATCACTTTCGGGGACATTAAATTGACTTACATTCATTCCCTGGAGACTTACCCTAACCCTAACCATAACCACTACTAGATCAAACCTGACCCTTACGCTAGCCTAAACCTAACCTTGCCCTTACTCTAACCTTAAACCAAGTTTTCATCCTAAAATATAATGATTTACGTTACGGGGACTTGCATTTTGTCCCCATAAGGAAGGCAAGTCCTCACAATGTGACTGTGTAAACAGATTTATGTCCCCACAACATTAGTAATACCTGCCCACACACACACACACACACACACACACACACACACACACACATCCACGAGGGCAGGACAACTAGACACAGGTGAAGCTGATAACCACAGGTGGAAACAATCAAAGCATTCACAGACAGGAAGCAAAACCACACGAGACACAAGAAGCCCAACATTTACCAAAATGAAAAAGGAAATAACAGAACACAACCCAAAAACCATGACCAAAAAACCTCATTATTCAGTTTGCCGCACATATTCTTACAACTGAGAAGCTTTAAGTAGGTAACCTTTGCCATTGTTGCTTGAAAAATTACTTAAACAATTTATCGATTACCAAAAAGGTTGAACGGCTACTAATCAATTAATCGTCTAATCATCGCTTCTGATGGAAACCGCAGCTTAGCCCCCGTCCTGAGCCCGGACCCGCGGAGCCCGTTTAGTCGTCCATCTACCACACCAGTGTGTTTGCGTCAGGATCATGTCAGTTCCTGACCAGTTGAATGTTGTGTTTGAAACGCTTTGATTGATTTTGGTTTTGTTAAAATAAGACTTCCAATCAGCATGAACAGCTTTCTGCTTTGGCCGTTGTACTTTAACCTGGAGATTTATTTTGATTCTTAATCTTGGCAACACACGTCGTAAAAGATTCACTTACTGGGCTTTTGACCGTGTCCCATGGCCTTCTTCGGTGAATGGCGCTTGCTCAGGTGTCATCACATGACCTGCATAATACTGTAGACACTCAGTGCAGAACCTAGATCAGGTGGTGACACCTGAGCGAGGGCCGCTTGTCGAAAGCCCCCGAGAAAGCCAAGTAAGTGACCCTTGAGTTTACGCCACAGATATAGTCTTTGTGCTGTCTGTCTTCCAGGCCACAACGAGCCGAGACGCCTGACTGCAGACGGGAGGAGGGACTGCGTTAGTGTCACTGTGGAGCTTTGTGTTGCACCTATCTGCGTGTCTTTGAAGTCATTCATTGCATTTGAGTGTGATATAATGTCTTAAAAGAATATTTCACTTTCACTGAAAATGTCAAGCAACACGCGTGCGTTATCCGATATTATCCTGCATCCACATCTACACCTGTTGCATTTGTGTACACCAATACGCCCTTAAATAAATGAAAAGACCGACTACGCTCGCACTTCGTGACGCTTTAAACTGAATTCAAAAGAAAGGAATACAGATTTATTTATTTTTTTACTATTTTCGCAAATAGGGGAAGTTTAGTCAGATGATCTACGGTACAGTTTTTACTCACTGCATCAGGGTCTATTTTTATTACAGTGTGAAAGTTATCTGCTCTGTCTGCTCGCACGTCTGAAGACGCCGTTTATGAGAACAGGGCTGCTGCAGCTTTTGAATAGACTTGCTGTGGTCAACCAAGGTCATCATTTTCTAGTCGTTTTATTTATTATTTATTAAATCCTTTATTCAAACAGGTAGTCTCACTGAGATCAGGATCTCTTTTTTTTCAAGCAAGACCTGTGCACACAAAAACGTAGAATATTAAGCATAGACAGACGCAGATGATTCGCAGACACACGTTACACATTTTTACAATTAAGAAAAGCATGCACAAGTGTGATTGCAAATGCTTTCTCTTCAAGTGACTGGGAACCGTAAGTACAACCTTTTAAAATGTTCAAGTGAAATAAGCGAAGGTAGCTTCATGTCATTCCGTTTGTATGCAGCATAGTATTTGAAGCCACGTTTTCCAAGCTCAGTGGGTAAAATAAGAGGTAAAATGTCTTGTGACCTGACGTTGTAAGTACTGTATTTGAATGAGAGCAGAGGTAAGTATGCAGTTATTTGCAGTAGAGCCTATAAAACAAACAGCATACAGTGCTGCTGCTCCCTTCTGTTTGTTAAGTAAGGACAATCACACCTTTTCGCATACGATGCAGTGGTGAGTGAGAAGTGTATCGCAGCACACCGTGACACACGGAGTCAGGAGGCTTTAAGGTGGAGGCAGAAGCATGCATATATATATACCAACACAAGATCACTATAATCAACCACAGACGTAGCTGTAGATTGTGCAATAACCCTTCGACTACCAGAAGAGAAACATGACTTGTTTCGATGCAAAAATCCAATTTTCAATCGCAGAACTCGAAGCAGCCGGAATGAGTTTTATAGTCACACTGATGCATGTGTTTGGATTTAATAATACTAGTAATACTACTATTTAATAATAGTCAGGGGGTCCAAAAAGATAAAAAACAAAAAAACAAAGCAAAACCCTGTGAATTCTATTTCAGACTAAATGATATCTAAATTTTATTTGTATTTGAAAGTTCAGTTCAGCCGAAGTCTGCGGTCCCTCCCTAACCGAGGTTTCGAGGTCTATTACATATTTTGACCCCTTCGACCGTGGTAGCAGCTGCCATGGCAAGTATACATAGCTGTAACGCCGGCGGATTAGCCTTAGCAAGCCTGAAAAAATGTATGTAATGAATTTGAGGAGACCCCAGGTAGAATAGCAACTGGTATGTCAGGAGCTAACGGGGATCCTAATTCTTTTCCTTTGGGCTGCTCCCTTTCAGGGGTCGCCACAGCGAATCATGCGGCTCCATCTAACCCTGTCCTCTGCGTCCTCTTCACTCACACCAATTAACTTCATGTCCTCTCTCACTACATTCATAAATCTCCTCTTTGGTCTAACGGGGATCTTAATACAATAATAAATGTTGCATTAACAAGAAATGTATTCCTTCTGCAGTGGCAGTACACACAACACGTGTGTGATTATTCTTTTGTTTATCAAAATAAGATTAATAATAATAAATCTAATTAAATCTAAAGCAAATTTCCATTGCAAATCAGCTTTTTTTTAAAATTAATTCCTGTTAACTGTTTCTTGTATAGTGGGATTATTTTCTTAATGTTCATTGAAAATCTGCCAATTTAAAGTCTTTATGAAAATACTTTATACGAATAATGTTGAGAGTCCCGAGGAGGTGAAATGATCCAGTTCTGCACAAGGACAAAAAAAAAATCACGACCCCTTTGGGGTTTCGACCTCCAGGTCAATGCTAACATGCTAGCAGGTGAATGATTACCATGTTCACCATCTATTATGTACTTATTATAATGTAATCGTCCATTTTGAGTTTGTTCGGCTATAAGTAAAAAGGTAGGTGATGCAGTAACTGCGTTACCCAAGGCACACTTTCCCCTTTAAGCTCCTCTATCAAACCATGAACCCTTCGCTGTTTCTACAGAGCCTCCTGAACATTTTCTCTTTGTGGTTTGTGTCTAAAGCTCAAATTAACAGCAGCATCTGTAGAGTCTAAAACAAAACACAGAGCAACACTGGGCAAAACTGTCAACGGGCCTCTTAAAAATAGTTCGTGCATCAGTCAGTACCTCTGTGGTTTTTGAGCTTTTCTGCGTGTGAGAAGGTCAAACAGTCACTGAACGAGCATGAAGACGTAACACAGAGGTGTTGAACATCTTACACCCGACTTCAACAAAAGTAGAAGTGATTTAAACACATGTTGAGGAAAGCAAACAAATACAAAATGTTGGTGACTGCCAAGTGTATCTCTCCTGCTCTACCAGATTCCCCAGAGCCAAAGCATGATGGGATGTTCTCTGCTTCATTGTCCTAATGACCGAACCACATTTTATCTGTATATGAGAGTATTTGAGTTATTCATATCTAACTCCGAGTTTCCCATGGTGGAGCAGTCCCAGCAGCAGCAGCAGCAGAGCCACCATCACAATGGTGGACACAGTCCTCAGGAGGAGGAGAACGTAGACGAAGAGATCCGAGCAGGGACACGTCTCTCTGTGAAGGGCTGCAAAGACAAGAGAAGAAATCTGCTGTAACGCCACGGCAGATTTAACAGTATGTAACAAGGTGTCTCTGTAGCATTACTCTGGCACTAACTGAACACTGACGAGGTTGTTGTTGTGCTTTTCAACTAACAATTAGTAGAATAACAATAGTATAGTTGTAGTATAATAGAGATATGTTACACTGCATGCATGCTAAAATGAATTTGAGCTATTGTAAATTTAAACTGTGTAATGTTTCACCTCTGACAGCCAACCAGCTCTCAGGTGATTCTCCAGCATCGGAGATGTGACACTTGTAGAGTCCTTCATCAGACTTGGAAACATTGTGGATGGTTATCTCTCCCGTAGAGTTGCTCCCTATGGGGAGGCCGTCTTTGTAGAAATCAGCTGTGAGGTAGGAGGAGGTCGTCTTGTTTCTGCAGCGCAGAGTCACATTTTTGCCCTCTTTCACAGGGACGACGGGACTCTCCAGGATCACAGATCCAGCTGAAAAACAAGAGGTTTCATAGCTGATTCTCATTTTTATGAAATGCCCTTGTTTGCTAAAATTGTGGGAGTGAGACGAGATGAATGATCAGTTGAATCTCTTATTTTAGCTTGCTACATATATATTTTTTTCTCATTTCATGGATTTTTATAGAAACTTAGGGTCATTTCAAACCTGCCTCGTTTAGTTCGGTTGAATCGTACTAGAGTTTGTCTGCCCAGTTGGTGCGGTTCCTTTGGTCAGGTGTGAAAGCAGCAATCGTACTCGGGTGCGCGCCAAAAGCGGACCAAACAAGCGTACCGAGACCTCCTTGAAGAGGTGGTCTCGGTACGCTTGGAGCGGTTCGTTTGTGGTGAGAACGTGATCCGACTTCGAACCGACCCAACTGCAAAAAATACTGATCATTTTTGGCCTAAACCAGCTGCCGTAGTCATATTTTCGGAAGATGAGCATGTCAGAGTTAAGAAGAATTAATGAATTAATTCGGTTCGTTTGGTTCGTTTCAAACTGGTTCGGACCAAAGCGATCAGTGTGGTGTGAAAAGGAACCAAAAGAGCTGAAAAATGCTACAATGTATAATTGTTTGCCCTTGGTTTGGACCAAATGAACCGAACTAGAGGTGTGAAAACACCCTTAAACGTACCAGTGACAGTGATGTTGGCACTGTTGCTTCTCTCTCCTCCATCAGTCTCACACCAGTATTCTCCACTGTCTGCTGGATAGGTCTTATCAATAGTGCAGGAGGACCCCATTGGCGTCCTCTTGATGTCACACACCGGATTAAACGCCTCAGTATTCCTGATCCCTCTCAACCGGGGGGAACCGTCGATCCCACAGTGAAAAGAGACAGACTCATATTCAAAGTGCTGCAGTCTGTTCGGAGCGATACGAAGAAAAGATGCGTCTGAAACCGAGAAAAAAAGTGTCCCAAAATGTCCCGAAACTGGGATGGAATGATGTCTACGACAGACGGAACCAAATCAGAATGAAATCCACGTGCCTCCCCCTTGTGACAAATGCAGCTCGTCTTTTTGCAGGATACATGCTGGTATTTACCCGCATTGCAGCATCAACTTTAACCTCGAGGTCAAGTTTCAGATAAGGTTCATTCATGAAAAAAACTAAAACTGTAGGAACCTAAACTCACATCGTAGACATAGACTAATTTAACATGTTCTGTAGATAAAGGGAATGATGCAAAAAAACCAAACAAAATGTCACTCACCACTTTCCTGAGTCTGGCGATTCTGCACTTGGGTCCCCAGCAGAATGAACTCAAGCATCACTGAATAAACAAAGGAGCAAAGGTGTATAGGAGACATGTGCAGGAGTATGTAACAACAAAGAGGAAACCTGCGAGTCGGTACTCACACAGTCTGACGCAGAGAGCTGTGGCCTCCATGTTGTCTTGCTGCTGGCTGTCTGAGCATCAGACTGAAACACAGCTGAGGTATATTTGTTGGGGGGAACTTCCTCTTCCTGTGCAGTTTATTTTTTCATGTTCTCAACGAGTCTGACTGTCTTGGCTTATTAGCACCCACTCGCAGCAAGGTTTTCGATTTGGGACCTTTGAAGAAAGGGTCCGAGAGCCAGGGCAATGAGAGAAATGCCCAGGCCTGTCTAACGCCTAAATGATTAGCCGTGGATTTTGATAATGTGGATGTTTTTTACACGGCTGAAGGGGAGTAAGAATCACCAGGTTTAAAGGAGCAGTGTGTTGGATTTATTGGCGGAGCCACACAGTTTTTTCTCATGAGTGGCCAGGCTGAGCGTCTGTGCTCACTTTGGGGTGGGATGTAATTTCCCAAAATATATACAGAATGTTTTTGTTACTCAACTGAAAAAGAGATCACTGTAAATCAAAAACCAACTGTTGAAAGAGTTTAATTTAACAATAATTAGCTCAACAAAGGATGAAAATAAAGTGGAGTTACTTCGCACGCAAAAACCATGCTCTTCAACTCTGATGAGGGTGACATGCAGTTGGTCTCGTTGTTGGTTTCAAATCTAATGTGCTGTAGTACAAAGCATCAATATTCAGTCCTATTATCTTCTGCCTCGGAACGGCTCATGAGTCCTCGGTTGCCCTGTCCTGTTCTCAGATCCATGGCTGCTCCCATGACCTTGGCCGGAAAGCTGTTGGAAACAATCAGGTTATTTTTTTCTTCTCTTGTCCTGGAGGCGTCATAAACTTCAAAACCTACAGCAACCAAACTCTGCAGATAGGTTTAAAGTCTCTCTTTTACATGCCATTCTGTTTCTCTTAATTTTCAAAATTGTAATTGCAATTTGAAACCTATATTCACATAAACCGCCCTATATCATGTTTGCTTTGAGCCACTGTATGATGCAGTTTGATGTACATGCTCAATTCAGGTAGATTATTTAATATATATATATATATATATATATCTTTAGCATATGAACAAGTATTTTGAGGAGGTATTCGCTGAATTTGAGAAAAAGACGTGTATTGGATTAGAATTGCATGCCCCACCTTCAACTTTAATGAAGTCCACGCGCCGTCTTTTCAAACATTAAAGAGGGGTGTTTCTTTCTCACCCATGTATGGCTGAGTGTAAATAGCACAGTCACCGGTGCACAGAGGGCATAATAGCATGTTGATAATAACAGTTACATTCAAATTTGCAGCTCTTGAGATTAGAAAATGTCACTATTTCAAAATGAGTTATTAATATGAAAACGATTAATCATTCAGCCCTAGTGGAATTGTGGCTATGACCTCTTGACTGTACAGTGTGTGTGAAATCCATTGTGTCATATATGGGGGTATGTCATTTTACCTCTTTACTTGAGAACAAGGGTATTCGTGCAGGCATTAGCGTGGCAATGGCTGGACAACCTTCAAACTTTGCTACATTTTTGTTTTAATCTACAAATCGACTGGAACAGCAGATCTTGACTATGGCAGCGGCCTGTGGCTCTCTGAAGGTATTTTTGGAGCTAAACAACTGAGCACCTGAGTGGAATCTGTAGTTGTAGAAAATAGCATCAGTAAATTCAGTAAAGGCGCCTGTCCTCTGTTGTTTTTCCAGTTTAGATGAAATCATGTCCACTTCCTTATGGCTAGGAAAATAGGGTTATTTTTTGAGTATTGCTGAAACACGTATTACCTATGACAGTAATACACCGTGGTCTTCATCGGAAAAGGAAGCCTGTGTTTGGATTAAGCCCTTGAGCCAGCTCAACCGGACCAGGCAACACGCGACTGCTGTGATCGCCCAGGAGAAGAGGAAAGAGAGCCCGGATAGGAGCCACGCTGGCCCAGCTTTGACTGAGGGCGGCTGCTGCTGCCTAATGTCCGCTAAGGTCTGGACGAAATGGGGCTCAGGCTGGCCAAGCAACGGGAATCTGTTGTGCCCACATCTTTACTGAGACCTGCTCCGCCAACATCCCGGAATCAAGCATTCGACGGGGTGCCAAACGCAGGAAAAGTAGATTGACACTGTTTCCAGATGTCAAACATGAGTTTGAAAACCACATCATCATCATCACTGTCTCTACCTGCTGTTTACAGTCCATCAGATGTAAAGTCAAAAAATACACTGCAGAATTATTTCTTGGCTGTAAAACATGCCGGCCTTGTATTTAAATAATTGTATTTATTGTTGAGTTTTATTTTATGTTGGCCTATTCTCTTCTAATATAAATGTAATTATCTGTTATATTCTTGGACTTGGACCCAGGCGGCGAAGCTAAACTGAAATCAAACAAGTATGTAGCTGGAAACAAATCTTTGAGGAGAAGATACAAATATAAACCTTCTTGATTCCTGTTTCTAATTCCTTCTCATGGGTCTCCAGCTGCTGCTTCAGTGTCTCCACTTCCTTCTCCTTTTGTTGTTCTTCCTTCCTGGAACTCTGGACATAAATAAGACACATGACTGAACATACTATACAGTGACCCATATGGCAAAAATAAAAGAAGAATCAGATTTTTGCTGAACAACAAGTGAGAAAGCTCTGCAGAAATTCTGCATTTCAATGGCAAAGTTTCCTGTGCAGCTTAATTTCTAGCCTGTGGGTGCTAACATTCCCCTCAGTATACAGTATATATTCAGCTTCTCTCTGCTGCTCTCCTGCTTTGATTAAGTTGTTCAGGGCTGCACATTTTTGATCTGTTGACTCCAGTCTGTTTATCTATGCATTTGTTCTCATTCACAATCTACGTTGATCCTAAGTAATATAAATGGGCATATTACAGTGATGGACTTACTTTGTTTCCTCAGATTATTATATTAGGAAATTCCACATTTTGTTGTACTAATGACCACTTACCCAAGAAAAGTGGACTCTGTTCCGAAGTCTCTCCAGCTGGAGGGAAGAGAAGGACAATAAGAGACACAAGTTCCACATTAAAGCATGTCAGTAAAATATACATATATATAATATAACATTCTGGCGCAGCACACAAGTGCACTATGTTAGTATAAGTATCTACTTATATAAGTATAAGTATCTTATAAGCTATATTACAGTGTGGACGTAAATGTAATAAACATGGTGTCCTTTGAGCATAGTGTCCCTCAAACAGCAGTTGTGAGCATCTGACTCTGTCACTACTCTTCCTGCTGACTTGTGTGGGATTTTTTTTCCATGCAGGTTTCCTGCAGGCTAAGACGGGAGGGGCCATTTCACCTGATGTCTTGCGCCTTCAGCAGGCTGGTCCTAGTTTATTTAGGCTAGCTTCTCATTGTCCCGCCATCACCACCTGCCCTTTTGGTTTGTTTTGTCTTCACACCACCACACATCCATTCAACACAGCAACCGCCACTGACTTACAGACAACACATTTGTTTACTACGTTGCTTATGCCTTAGTTTCAAATCAAAGGTTGTTCAAATGACTTTAAATCCCTGTGTGGTCTCCCTCTATTGTGTGGCTCACTGAGCCTGGGCCGTGGCACAATAAATACAGAAAGATCAAGACGAAGACATGAACCTCTTTGTTCTTGTTCTCCAGGTCTTTCTTCAGGTTCTGCAGGTCTTCCTTCAGGGTCTGCAGGTCGTTCTCGTTCCTCTGCTTCTCTTCATGGAGCTGCTGCAGCTCAGCTTGTTTGGTTTCAACCTAGAAGAACAGTGAGAAGGTTTAGAGAGACAATGAGAGACATTTTCATTTATTAACATTTAGGTTTGGAAAAAAATCTGTCTGGATTTGGTGTGTACCCCATTTGGACCCCGTCTTGGAATTACTTTATATTGTAACTGATCTGCACAAACTACCGTACGTTTGACCATGTCTCTACTCAAACTGAAATCAGTGTATTAAATTCTTATGGTGAAGATGAACCTCATTCTTCTTTGTCTCAAGCTCCTCTGTCAGGATCTTCACTCGATTCTCAGCGTCCTCCCTGCTCCGCTGCTTCTTAAACTGAGAGAGAGGACAGTGAAGAACAGAGACAAGATGTGAGACATGATGTTTCCATGGCAGATTAGTGAAGAGACCACACAATGACCCATGTGAAAGACAAACATTAATCATACTTCAGGTTGATTGTTTGCAGCTTTTCCCTTCTTCAAAACCTCCATCTCCCTCGTTCCATCTGTCCTGAGCAGCTCTATTTCTCCTTCAGTGGAAAACTGATCTTCAGTTTTGTTAGTTTCAGAGCGGTTCTTCTTTCCTCCTTTATCAGTTTCAAAGTAGTAAAGCATAAATTGCATTTACTTGCATTTTTGGAAGGAATCACAGTATATGAGACATTTGAGTCTAAAATAAGTTATAAAATGTGTTATTTTAAATAAAACACTGGGCAATTTGACAGATTGGAAATAAAAATAAACAAACCATCACATTTTCTATCAATGCCACAACCTGTAAAATACTGACATTTTGGTCAAATGGAATTTAATTTACACAGTTCATATTAGTATTCCCCATAAAACATGAGAGAATAACATTTACAAAGCACTGCAATTCATTTGTGACTTACTGATTATGATTATTTTCCTTTTCCACACAAAAAAGCCAAGTAACAGAAAAAGCAGGATGCAAGCAGCCAAACTGACAGCCAAACCAATTATGACAGGAGAATAACTGGACTGGACCTCAAAGAAATCATCTAAAATGATAAAACACAGAATAACACAGCATTCATAGAAAGCTAGACCTCAGCTATCTGGAACTAAAACGATCAACACGTCATACAATTTCAAAATAATTTTCCAACCCTGAACATGGACGTGCGTCTCTCTGCTCTGGCCGATGTCCTTCTGTTGGACTCTGCAGGCGAAGCTGTTGCCGTGTCTCGCCTCCACAGTCACTCTGCTGCTGACAGTATAGAGGCCATCAGGACCCCTGACGGCCTCGGGAGGTCCAGCAGAGAGGAGCTGTCCCTCACCGTCCAGCCAGGACACCTCAGGCTCTGGATACCAGCCTGCAGACCCGCACTGTAAAACCACACCCCCTTTTCCTCTGTCAATCCTTGCTAAACTGATGAAAGGCATGGAAACAGCACCTGTTTCAGCAAGAGAAAACATTCAGACAGTGGTCAGTTTTACAGTCACAGCATTGGTAATTTAAAAAAAATGCAAAAATGTACATCTACAACATCGTCAGGTCAAAATTATAACGTGTCCAATACTTTGGTTTCTGACCAAATACCTGCAAAACCCATGTCATTCCCATCAGCCTCCAGTGTACTTTGTGTTTGGTGTTAGTTAGCAAAGTTTATGCCTGCTAAACTATTAAACTATTACTATAACTATAGTCATTCTAGGTAGCTAAAGATTTTGGAAAGTCATGTCGTTTTTATTGTCTTTCCAAAATCAAAAACTGTCCAAAGACAATGAACAAAAAATGTCCCTATTAAATAAACCAATGAGTAAATAAATTAAGAATGGATTAAACAGTATATGTGTCTGCTCTTATGTAAGCTGCTAAAATTAATTAGTTTTTTTCTGATTTTATGTAAATTTTTCTGAAATCAAGGACCCAATGTTTCACACATTACTAATAATTTTGATTGGTAAAGCCATGCCATCATCATTGTAAGGTGCATACACTATGTTCTGTGCTAGATCTCGTGCCTGAGAAGTGTAGTAACAGTAACACAGAGGTATGGGGCTTAATGAAGGTCGGTTAACATCTATTTGAAGGTCTGTCATAAATGAAGGCACATCAAATTCTGTCTACTTTAAATTATTTGATATATGTATCTACTTACCAACAACAAGATCAACGAAAGAGTCTACAGCCATATCTGGAATGTAGCATTTGTATCTTCCCTCATCAGTAGGTTTAACTTTGGAGAGTTTCAATGAAATGTTTCCGTGCTTCAGTTCATCGATGGACAGTGCTGTCCTTCCTGTGTAGGATGGATTCTTTACACTTACGAGGTCCTGACCAGCACGCCACACATAAACAAATCTGGGGTTCAGGCCGGCTCTCGTCCACTCCAACGTCTTGGCAGCAACATTCACTGCAGGCTCCAAATGACATGGTAAAATGATGTCATCGCCAACTGTTGCAACTATTGGCTGAGGTGGTCCAATTAGCTGAGATTGACCTGTTAAGACATTTTTTTTTATTAGTTCTTGCAGTAAGAAGTAGCTGAATTAGTTCAGCTGTATAATGCAGGAAATATATGGAGGACCAGAACTGCCAAAAAATCTAAAATAAATAAAGAAATAAAGAAATTACCCAGTAAATACATAGATATGCCATTGAATGCATGAAGTGGAATGGAATGAACAAAGCCCTGCCTCCCAACGCTTGTATCTAGTTCTCATTCTACATCATGGGTTTCGTGTCCCGTTTAAACTAAAACTCAACGTTGACTTATTTTAAGTTATGCTAACTTATTTTAAGTTACGTACATAAGTTACATAACCTATGTAAGTGAAGTCACGTATCTTACTGTGAGTTACTAACGTAGCTTACTTATTTTAAACCACACCGGGATCTTTTCCTAAACCTAATAAAGTAGTTTTGGGGCCTAAACTAACCAGAATACGACCATTTCACAATGTTAACCACGTGTTTATTGTTACCTTGGCGATGAAGGTCCGGTACGCCTGTTGCTGGTAGCTGGACATTCATAGGATTATACACGAAAAATGGTGCATATCATTACGGACCATTGTATGAGGATACGTTGCAATGGGACACTAGCTAAGTCCTCATTCTTCCATGTTTGTTTCATGGATATAGTGGTTTGTTTACACTCTCGCAGGAGAGACATGACCGGATTTCGTGTGTTTTCTTCACATTGTGGTTTGCTAAACGTACAGTGCTTCCTTGTGGACACGTATGTTGTAGGCTACCCCCGAGCCGTACAAGTATGAGAGAAACATGCACATGAACATATCCGAACACCACTTGTGTACACTCCCTTATGTGCAGCATAATTCCAGCTAAAATAACTATTTGCATTGCATGAACATGTTCAGCCAATCATGTTGAGCCCTGTATGTGGATTGGCCCCAAAGGGCCAGTGGTCCCAGGCTTCATCCATCGGGTCTTGCAGGCCTAGAAATGTTTCTATCACTTAAACATCTGCAAACAACTCACAGAAATGTTTTAAATGTGGTAGACTGGTGGATATGGAGCAACATCAGAACTCATTTGGAGTCATGTTTCTGAAGTCCAACATTCACTCTCCTTCTAGCTCGTTTGCTCTCCACCAACTACCTGGCTCTTTAGCTGCTAAATGCTCCACTATATTCACCAGCTAGTTGCTGACTGTGGCTGTCTACTGTTTGGTACTGAGCAGATAGGGTACAGTGGCTTTTTACAGCGACACGTGAGAGTGAACCAAAACAATAAAAATCGTATACAATTGCATTTGTGTGCACGTTTACCTCTACAAAAGTGTGGTAGGACAAGATAGACAACCAGAACACTGATGGTACTGAGCGGATGTGGAAGGGGTGATCCAGCCATCTCCTAAGGCATCCAGATCTGTAAATGGACATAGACCACTAATACATGGAAACCATTGTTGTAGAGAAAAGACGCTTCTGAACTGGGGTTTAGGCAAAATAAGTAGTCCAGTCAAGTATAAACTCAATCCTGAGCAGACTTCCTTTTTCTCTGTTTGGATTTAAACTAAATCCTTCAGCTGTGAGAGCACCTTCACCGGCAATAATTACACAAATAATAAAACACATCTATGTAAAAGTCATTCTTTCATTTTTGTTCACTCAGACCTATTTCTGTGGCAGTTGGAATACTTTCACTTTTGTTGTGGAAAATGATGTTCCTTAGTCAACGTAAAAAGGGTTTTGCCAGAATATTTTAGTTTCCACTGCACCCTCTCTATGGTTCAAAGTCCATGTCTGCAACCCCAATTCGTGTAAGATTATAATGACCTAAAAGGTTTAAAACGGATTAGTGTGAAATGATTAGATAACAAAATGTATCTAAATGTTGACCTGCTTTTATTCTAGAGGGTGATAATGTCTTTTCAAATAGAATTTGGACGAAGCATGCAGAATAGGGCAATTCTTTTTGAAAGACGACATACCTGCTGCATGATACGTCAGTTCATGGTCAAAGCCTGTTAATCCAGTCTGGTCTCACTCCCAGGTCACTCAAGGTCTCAGCAGACTGCCAGGAGCGTAAGACGTTAAGACCAACAGCGTCACTGACCGGCTACGTCGTTTACCAACTGCATCTTGCTCGTGCATTCGTTTTTGTTAGCAAATGCAAATTCCAGGACATACCCATGCAGTGTTTAACCTTGAATTGGGTTTGTTTTTTTTGGTTTTGCTTTTAAGTTTTCCCTGTGGAACAACTACAAAAAGGTCAACGTTAGAGTCACATTAATGAGAAAGCGTCATGTTCAGCAGAATATTTCGAAACCGTATTCCACAATTGAAGTTAAAACCTAATGTGCAAGGAAAATAAAAGGAATTTACTCAGCAGAGCGGTGATCCGGCGGGCTAAACTCCGTTTTACTTTGAGTGTCTTTGTGAACAGCTGAACTTTGAGCCTGTTGCCAGGTAACTGATCACTAGCACAAACTATTACAGCCGCCGGATGCACGTACAAAGTCTGTAACTCATTGCTAAGCTGCTGACCTCAGCTTGCTCTGGTTTATCAAATGCAATTCGCTGCATTAGATTTAGTTCGAACCAGCAGCAACGAGTCACCAATAAATGTAAAGACTACGGGCACTGTGGCTGAGATGTGATGCACCTGTTAATTAAGTCTAAACAAGTAAAGGTATTAATCATTTTATGAGTTCAACTTTTAACACAGTCGCTCAGTTTCAGTTTGAGTGTCTTTGTGAACAGCTGCACTTTGAGCCCGTTGCCAGGTAACTGATCGCTAGTATAAAATATTACAGCTGCAATCAGAACCATCAGGAGCAACAGCAACGTTTCTTTAATGTCTGACCAACTTGGGGAAAAGGGGCGCGTTGATGTGGTAGCTGGTAGGTCTGCTTCCTTACTGCAGGGGGCAGAACCGGACTGGTTAGTATCTGTGTCACGTCTATCAGGCCTTTCAAGAAAGTGAGGGAATGAGATAATAAGATATACAGGAAAAGAATCAAAACAATCTGGATGGGGCTTAGTATTATGTGGTGTCTGTTTGTTTGTTGACTGCTATACTACTTCATACTTCAACTCCAGATATTGTACTCCCCCACATTTGTTTGGAAGCTGTTTGGTACAAACTAACCCTACAGAACTCGTTTATAAAATGTCATGTTAAAGAATGAACGGTATATACAAATGTTACATTTAGCTCCGCCTTAACCAGCTACAACATTAAATGCTGTTTGCACATGAGTGCATCAGGACAGTATAATAATGTATTGATATAAAATAATGCCTGCGCCCAACAAGGACTTTTACCTGTGATACTTTAAGTAGATTTTGCCAATAAAAGTTCCACAATTTTACTAAAATAACATTTTAAATGCATTATAAAAGTCTGTAATACCACTGCTCTGCAGACAGCCAGATGATGGGACTCTCTGAAACAGTCCCAACCCAATCACCAGGCTCCAACATCAGGTTCAGTGCCAACCTTTTTTTTTTTTGGTTTTTACAACCAGCGCCAATGTCTGCAAACAAAATCCCTCTTTCCGTGATATGATGAAAAATGGAAGTGAAGGGAAGTCCGAATTTCTACATGGCCACCCATCACCCCAACCTCACCACCCTTACCTCCTGCACTCGGACTGAACATTGGCACTGGACACAAACCGTGAGGTGCCCAGTCGTCCAATATGGATGCAATTCCTGGGAATACGAGTCTGCCAGCCTGCTACACCACTGATACGTTTTGGGAGCTTGGTTGGGGGTGTGTTATTGCGCAGTAGCCACAAAAAAGTAAATCTTCAAGTTTTACCTTTTTAATATTTTTGTCGGGCTTCCCCGCCTATGGGCAGTTGAATATTGTTTTTGAAGCACTGATGTGCAAAGACTGCGGAGAAAAAAAAAGAAGTGAAAAAGGGCACCCTGACAAGGTTGAAATTGGTCGGGATGGTAATCAGGGATGGTCAACACCCCCTTGAGTGGGCGCTTATTACTCAAGGCGACCAACTACTGCGTGTTGAAGCCACCGTGACTCTTTCCCCAGTCTCAACATCACAAATAAACTGCACAGGAAGAGGAAGCTCTCACCTACAATTATACCTCGGTTATATTTCAGTCTGATGCTCAGACAGTCAGCAGCCAGACAACATGGAGGCCACAGCTCTCTGCATCAGACTATGTGAGTACTGACTCCCAGGTTTTTGGGGTTTTTTTACCCCTAAGCTTTATATATTCCTGCACATAAAAGCATCAATGGCTTATGTACACCTTTGCTCCTTTGTTTATTCAGTGATGCTTGAGTTCATTCTGCTGGGGACCCAAGTGCAGAATCGTCGTTCTCAGGAAAGTGGTGAGTAACAAAGAGGAAAATCATAAAGACACTCTCTTTTTAAAATAACTTTGTTAGTTTTTTTGCATAATTCTCTACAAACTACAGAACCTTAAAATAAGATTTAGTTCCGTCTGTCGTAGATATGGTACTTTTCCCAGTTTCAGATGCTTCATTTTGGACGCTTTTTTCTCGGTTTCAGACGTATCATTTCTTCGTATCGCTCCGAACAGACTGCAGCACTTTGAATATGAGTCCGTCTCGTTTCACTGTGGGATCGACGGTTCCCCCCGGTTGAGAGGGATCAGGAATAATGAGGCGTTTAATCCGGTGTGTGACATTAAGAGGACGCCAACGGGGTCGTCCTGCACTATTGATAAGACCTATCCAGCAGACAGTGGAGAATACTGGTGTGAGACTGATGGAGGAGAGAGAAGCAACAGTGCCAACATCACTGTCACTGGTACGTTTATTGTATTTCTTAAGCCGCTACATACCCATTTTGAACTAGTAATAACCTAATGTTTCTCATATAGTATGAAACTCAAGTTTAGACTTGTAATCCATATTTTTTTATTCAATGTATATTTTGCCTAATCATGCAAAATGTCCAGGGAACTATCAAGACATTGGGCCATGCTTGCCTCCCATTTGTAGTGGTGCTTGGGGCTGCTGTTTCAACTGTTTTTAAGATTTATGGTGCAACCCCGTCTCCTAGAAATTATCTTCATATACTAATAATATTGCTTTGTCAATTACACTGGCCCCATTTAGGAGACTACGGATTAAGGGTGGCCATACTGCTTGCTTCTCACATGAGCTATCTGAAGTAATTACTGAGAGGAATTCAACATGGGCAATTGCTAGAAAATGTATATGTATGATATGTAACCCCAGGCACCATCAAAAATGGGACCTCGGTCTCAGTGGGCTTTCCCAGGCTAAACGAAGGTTAATAATAATTGCTGCCCGGATTATGTTTCCAGGCAATGTTTGTCTTTTGAGTGAATAAAGCGCTACATGTTTCTGTCACACGAGCGTTGCAGATAGGTGCTCTGGGTGTATGATGGACCCACAAAGCGCAGGACTTTGACTCCAGAGACCAGGGTTTGCATCCCGAGTCCAGTCTTCGGTTAGGGTTAGGCAACAAAAGCACCAAGGTTTAGGTTAGGAAAGATCGTGGTTTCAATTCAATGTTGATAATCGTGTTGCGTTTCATGATTAAAGTCACTGTGGACTTTTTCTGTGTTAAACCAAGGCCATGATCTTTCACTTTAACCAAGGGCTGTGAGTGCCTAAACATAACCACAAAAACTTTAATGATGCTGTAGTTGCCGTGAGCCGATATTGTACTGCAAGGTTCGGAATTTTGGCAAAAAACCCAAATGAAATATATTAACAATGAACATTTGACTGATGTGTTCGGCGTCAACATTCCTGCCAGATACTGTAATTAACAACATTTCCTCATCCTGTTAATTGAAAACGTAAAAGTAATGGCATTACGTTTCCTTCAAAATACTAATAATTTCGAAGAGACAGGGCTGTGTGTTTTTACTTTACTGTCTTTTGGAACTTGGGGATTATATCGCTGGAGGTCTACCTCCCTCACTTAAAATGGGATGGCTAGCAATAGTTACTCATTAGGATTTGTCTGGTCTTTTACTTACTTAAGGATAAGTGTTTGCCTTCATATGTGTAAAGCTTCCTTGCGTCCCCTAAAAGGCGCTACAAAAATTATTACCACTAAATGCAATTAGCCATCAACTATGCTCCGAAAATAGTGTTTTTTCTCTTGCATTCTCTGCATGTTGCCACCAAACTCTACATTCGTACATGCAGCCTTTACTCCTGTATCTGTATCTTCGCACTATGCAGATTTTTCCCCTTCACCTGTCGAAATGATCCTCAGTTTTCTATGGCTAACATTGTAATTATTTTCAACATGTTGTCCAGCGGGCTCTGTGATCTTGGACAGTCCTGCTCTTCCTGTTTTGGAGGGAGACAATGTGATTCTGCGCTGCAGAAACAAGACCTCCAGCCTCACAGCTGTTTTCTACAAAGATGGCGTCCCCATAAGAGCAGATGTAGAAGAGATGAACATCGACAACGTCTCCAGGTCTGATGAAGGCCTCTACAAGTGCAACACCTCTGGGGGTGAAACATCAGCAGAAAGCTGGCTGGCTGTGAGAGGTCAGAACTAAAAGTGTTACAAAACAAAATAAAAATGCTAAGGACACCTGCCAATGTCATGGAAATTGCAACCGCTAAATGCTTTAGAGCCATCTGGGCTGACGCGAGTTCGTACCTTTGGAAAGGTGAAAGTTCAGGGACGGTTTCCTGTTTATTTATGGCTGTTTGTTTGAATATTTATGTTTTGCAACTTTCTCATGCTTCAAAGAATTCCGCTTCAAATGAAAGTTCTATCGTGTCATTTGTGATGTCACAGCGAATACCGTTTCTATCATGGCCCATGAAGAGACCCCCTCCGACGCCCCTCGCCATGTCTCCATCCTGCTGTGGATCTCGGTCACCATTTTAATGGTGGCCCTGCTGCTGGTGGGATTCCTTCATGTTAGGAAACACAGAGGTACAGGAAAGCGACTACTTCTGATATGCTGAATGTAAATAACTTCCACATAAACACTAAAAGGAGAAAGCAACTGTTGCCGTCAAGTTTATGAAGCATTGCATCCGCTCGCACTTTGGGTTTTACATTATGTCTAATTATTTATACACTTAGAAATGTAATGCCAAAGAGCATCACATCAAAGTGTGAATCGTGTCTGCTGTTCAGAGCTCAGGAGAGAGTACACAGAATTGTCTAAGAATGTTGTGCCCTGTTTTTGAAATGGCAAACTCTGAATCCCTCTTCTTTTTCAGAGTCTCTGATGTCAGTATTCTTGCACCTCCAGCTATCAGCGGCGCTCTGCTTTTCCTCCAAGACACCAACAGCAGCAGGATCGCACCCAGGCGAGGACGAGGCAACAGATGAGGGCAAGCTTGTTATTATTACTGTAGATTTCTCCAAGTCATTTTGATTCACACAAACTTTTGAAGTAAACTGCAACCAATTAGGTTTTTTATTTTACTGAAACACCAACGACTCAAAGAATAAATAGAGACGAAATGTCATCATTAAATCTGGACATATAAAAAGGATGTATATATATCATGCACGATTGCACGGGTACGACACGCGTACCTGTCTACCTGCGAACCGTTTGCTTCGGAGTGTGTAATAATCTAAATGTAGCGTAGACTTTTCTTTAACAAACATTTTCTCTCGTGTTTCAGCCTCTGAAGAAGATGCTGCGGACGTTCAACACAGTGTGACGTATGCAGTCGTCGTCACAAAACAGTGGAAAAACAAAGGTTTGCTTGGCTATTATTAGATTCTTCTTTTCTTCGACATGTGTGAGGAGCACAACAAGACTGCAATGTCTTAATTATTGGCACATTTTCTAAGTACAGCGCATGTATACTCCTTATTTTAACACCATCAAGTAGGTCGACCCCTGCGAAAAGCATAATAATCGGAGGAGCTGCTTGGTGTCACCGCCCCTCATGTTGAAAGTGGCGGTCGAGGTGTCGTTAGCAGAAACGGTCGAGACGTGCTGCACAGCGCCGCTGACGCCTGAATTACCTTTTGAATCCTCTCCGCGTGTCAGAGATGGGGTTCTGTTTTAGACACAGCAGACGCTGGTGAGAATTTGAGTCTCTGCCTCGAGAGAAACCAAAGCAGAAAACCACAGAGGGGAACACATGAGGGGGCCCTTCAGTCTGTCAGTATGAGGATTTATATGTAGCTCTTTTAAGTTGCTCTGTCTGTCAGTTGATTGCTTACTGTTTCTCCTCTTCAGATGAGGATGAGGTCTCACTTCAGCCTGTTTTCTCTTCTTTGTCCATATGTGGGACGCCACAAGCTCCCCGACCTGGTTCGTACGTTCTTAAAATGCATTTAGACAATTTGTGTCCCATATTTTTTAAAAAGGTACCCGACACAGATAAGAGACACTCAGTTTAACACACCTACAGACATTTCGACATGACATATTTATCTAAGTCCGCGGGTAGACTTCACCTGTGAGTTGCCGGCTATTTTGACCCCCAAAAAAGTGACTGCCGCTATCAGATACCAGTAATGCTCATGCGCATTTGCAATGAACTCAAAGTATTTGGAGTAATTGTAAAAAGTTGGAGATTTCAGAAAATGTAGTGCTCCGATAAATGAAGATTAATTCAATGTGAGACCAAAAAACCCAAACTTGTATTGCAACAAAGACACAGATGCTGACAGGATGTTTCAGTTCAAACAGCTGAAAACGGAAAATGCTGTGCACCTCACACTGTGAAAGCTATGTGGTGGGGCTGAAGATAAAAGGTCAAGCTCTACAATAACAAGGGATCACCCTGGCAGTTATGAATTTCTTTAGGTCATATTATTGCAAATTGCTGTTCAGATGATCAGATTTCTTGCGTCCTAACATGAAACATGAATTCTACTTGTTTCTAAAGCAGAATCTGGACCCCTGAACCGCACAGCAGCCAAAGACCCAAGCTTAACAGAGCAGGAAGAACTCTATTCCAACATCCAGAAGGTAAGACCGATGGTGGCTCGGGCCTCCAACCTCTTAGTTTAACTAATTACTCTTTATAAGTGACCCCGACCTCCCCACGCTACAGCTGCACGGCATGAATGTGCCTCTAAATGCCAAGTGGCATCCATCAGAACACAGAATACAGTGTACATTAGTGTTCATTTAAATGGCGGCCATGATAGTGTGAAATTAATTGCTGCATGTGTTTATGTATGTTGTGTCACTGTCTGTTGGATCATCTATTGTGTTTAAGCGTCACCAATAAAAAAAACAACAACTAAAAATTGCTTTTTTTCAGTCAACAGTCTAAAACCCAAATATTCAGATTAATATCATGAGACAAAGAAAAACAGGGCATTTTCTCACAACTGAGAAGCTGTAAGTAGCTAACGTTTGACAGCTTTGCTTGAAAAAGGACATAAACAATTAATCGATTATCCAAAAAGTTGACAATTTTCCGTGGAACGACTACTAAGCAACTAATAGTTTCAGCTATAAAATGTATATTATTATGTTATGTCTATATGCTAACAGTCACTTGTGAAAGAAACTGCAGCTTAGCCCCCGTCCTGAGCCCTCGGGTCGTTGGACCGGACCCGCGGAGCCCGTTTAGTCGTCCATCTACCACACCAGTGTGTTTGCGTCAGGATCATGTCAGTTCCTGACCAGTTGAATGTTGTGTTTGAAACGCTTTGATTGATTTTGGTTTTGTTAAAATAAGACTTCCAATCAGCATGAACAGCTTTCTGTTTTTTTTTGTTTTTGTTTTTACAGTCGTTGTACTCGAACCTGGAGATTTCTTTTGATTCACACGTGGTAAAAGATTCACTTACTGGGCTTTTGACCGTGTCCCATGGCCTTCTTCGGTGAATGGCGCTTGCTCAGGTGTCATCACATGACCTGCATAGTGCTGTAGACACTCAGTGCAGAACCTAGATCAGGTGGTGACACCTGAGCGAGGGCCGCTTGTCGAAAGCCCCCGAGAAAGCCAAGTAAGTGACCCTTGAGTTTACGCCACAGATATTAAGTCTTTGTGCTGTCTGTCTTCCAGGCCACAACGAGCCGAGACGCCTGACTGCAGACGGGAGGAGAGACTGCGTTAGTGTCACTGTGGAGCTTTGTGTTGCACCTATCTGCGTGTCTTTGAAGTCAGTCATTGCATTTGAGTGTGTTATAATGTCTTAAAAGAATATTTCACTTTCACTGAAAATGTCAAGCAACACGCGTGCGTTATCCGATATTATCCTGCTTCCACATCTACACCTGTTGCATTTGTGTACACCAATACGCCCTTAAATAAATGAAAAGACCGTCTACGCTTGCACTTCGTGAAGCTTTAAACTGAATTAATGACACAAGTACATTTTATTATTGACTCAAATAGGGGGGTTCAGTCTTGGTCTGTTTCTATTACAGTGTGAAAGGGAAACCACCTCGTTCTGTCTGCTCACACGTCTGAAGACGCCGTTTCTAAGAGCGGGGCTGCTGCAGCTTTCAAATGCACCCGCTGTGGTCAACCAACGTGATCCTTTTCTATTGAAATGAGTTTAATGCCGCCGATGTATGCATTTGGTTTCTATAATAAAGTCAGAGGTCCTGGAACCAAAAAAAGCAAGGAAAAAACAGTGACTGCTATTTGAGACTAAATGATATCTAATGATATATTTGTATTTCAACATAGACTGCGCCGACAGGCTTCAGGAGAGGTGGACCTTGTTTGTTGTTGTTTGCCTTCATAGGTTCACACAAACTGAACAAAAATGGGAAGAACAAGACTTGCACAAGTCATTTGCTCCGTTTTATTCTCGTGATAAGTTGGGCTCTTGCAAATACACTCAGTTTAGACTTAGCTATTACTAACGGTCACATTCAGAAGATTCGTTCATAATAAAGGTGTGAACACATATAGGGTTAATTAATTCATTGATATGAACAATTTGTCTCTGACATCAAGACAGAGTCACTTCTTGAATGTTTCAGACTGAAAGAGCTAAAGAAATCATAGACGGGCATGCAGTTAAAATACAAATTGGTACCGGCAAAATCTGCAAAATGTGAACAATAGATTCAGGTTTTACTGAAGCTCCACAGCTCGCTCTCTCTCATACTCACACACACACACACACACACACACACACACACACACACACTGGTCACTTCTCATAGGCTGACAGACACCAGCATGAACAACAAGAACTCCTACTCTGCACCCCTGTCAGCTTAAACACATCCCTTTTTCCACAGCGACATGTTAGCGCTCTTGTGTCAGCGAATATGTATGCAGAAAGAAAAGGGGTTACTCACAATTATATAGAATGTGCAGGCTGATATTATTGATATTATTTACAACAGCAGTGAACAAGAACCTCTGCAGCTGGCCAGAATGAATTAGCGTGCCTAAGATACATAAGAAGGAACGAGCCTTTCAGTACTGGTAATTGAATTACTTGATAAACAATGCGTCAGAGTGCTAGTTACTGCCAAAAGTAACAGAGTTTACTATAACAAGTTACTTAGTAAGTTTGGGACCCGTCTGCAGCATAGCAGACGGTGGGGACGCAGAGCCCTTTGGGTTCATGGGCGTCATGTTGCCATGCCACCCGGAACCTGCCGAGGATGCTGTCGCCGCCGCGTTCGACTGGCCGAGATCCAGACGTGGCCACGTGTGGAGGGGGATCCGGGGTGTGTTCTGTGAGGGAGGAACATCAGTGTCCTGAAGCACAGGGACATTTCACTGAAGCTCCCCGAGACGCCTCCTGCTGTTTACAGGTGTGTCCTCTCTTTCTGTCTTTCTGGACTCTTTCTCGAAGCCATTCTTAGCATCTAAAGGAAGTCTGGAGGGCGCTTCATTTTCTTCTTTTTTTTTTTTTACCTTTCTCCGCTGCTACTTTCTGCGTTTTAGGGGGCATCTTGTCTTCCTCTGTTCTGTCTGACTGGAGCGTCTCGATGTCCACTCTCTGTCCCCTCCCACCTCCTCCAGCTGCAGTTTGAGTTGATCCACGTATTGTCTTTGTTTAAATTTTTTTATGATTTATGTCGGTCCCCTCAGTTTAGAGACAGTTTCTGACTCTTTGTTTGTTCTCTTTCTTTATTCCTATAGCTTTTTCATCTATCTGTCCAGACGTGCTGGTGTCTCTTTTTCAGCTTTAAATTCCTCTTCACGTTCTCTAAATCGCTGAACGTCTGTTTCATCGCTTGTCTGTCCGTCTGTCTTCAGTCACCTGCTCCTGGACTGTCTCTCGCCCCCCCCACCCCCCCGTCACGTGCTGAGGATCTGCGTTGTCGTTTAAAACACTTTTTGCGTCGGCTCCCCCTTCGTTCGGATCGTTTTCTGGCAGTCGTTTGTTGCTGTTGGCGTTTGGGTCTCGACCTGCCACGTGCTGCTGTTGCTCGCTGTCCTCATTCACTTCTGCCTGATGTTCTGTTGGGCTGTTTGTAGATGTTCCTCCCACTCCGTCTCCCTTCACCGGCTACTCCGGCTGTCCACTAAGAAGTTGCTTGTCATTTGTTTCTCCCTCTGTTTGACAATGAGGTCCTGTTTCCTCTGGCTCTTCTTCTTTGTTCTCCACATTACTCTTTCCTTCTCA
>CM022475.1:19108747-19135705 GCA_011952105.1 Coreoperca whiteheadi
TAAATTCTATATGAATCAAAGTGCCAGTTGTTGCTTTGTTTTTGCATTACGAAGGAAATAACGTTTGTATTTGGTCTGTATGTTCTGCTATGTTAGTAATAATTCAGGTATGTTTTCTATTGCTTAAGTACATTTCTACTATAATAATTCACATGGAATAATAAAAAAAACCCAAAACACTCTAGTTTCCACTGAGGAAACAGTTGTAATCCAGTTTACTTGTTTGGTGAGCTTTCTCTCTCTTGCTGTGGCTTTCGGTGAACAGTTTGATGGCATAATGCGTTGCAAACGGGTTTTCAAAGCATTTCAGAAAAGACTGACTACGTTTTCACCATGCCAAGTCTTCACCTGAGAGCGTCAGATAGCTCACGGCATCAGCGTCTATTAATAGGAGGTTTCACACGGACATCTTAGGCAGGACCAAATTACACATTTCCTCCTGCCCCCTGCAGAAAATTAGCGGACACTTCATCTACCTCATGCTTTTCTCTACGCTGTGTGGCCAAAAACTATGTAGACATGACACCCCCTGTACATGCCTGGGATGGGTTGTGTACTGTGATACTTTGAGTTGGGCTTTCATTCGCTCAATTCCAAACCGTGATGGTCTAATCCCACCAGAATGCCACAAAAGTGCATCTAACTTCTGATAACGGCAATCTAGACCTCATAAAAATGCATGCATAGATTCTTAAAGTGTGCAGCATGGGGGGGTGTAATTAAACAGCTCCAAAGGTTTTGCCCTGAATTCCACGCAGCACCAGGGCTGTTTTCAGGGCCTGGGGCGCCACCAGCTGGACGGGAGGAAAAGAGCACCGACGCTTGAAGTGCGGCAGGAGTCACAGTCCGAAAGCTGGATAATGTAAGAATGCTATTTTACAACAACGAAAAAAACAACCCTAAAGAGACTCAATGGCTTATCACTTATAGCATGTCATAGGATTTCAGTTTGTTTGGAAAGCTCCTGTGCCACCCACTTCCTCTCAAGGGTTTTAAGATATGATTCATCTCATTAAATAAATGAAACAACAAAAATACATTTTCTCTGAAAGGCTCATTCGATGACTTATTGTACCATTTCATGATTTTCACCAATTCTTAAAACCCTACCCTTGCTTCATTCGTGCACTTATTACACTTAAAACGTTTCAGGGCATTTCCATCCAGGATGGAAAAAGAAAACCATAATTTTCTTCATCATTTTGTAGTGATATTACGCTGACATTATACAGTAAAAAAACAATGCAAAGGACTGGAATTGTAGGTATTTTGAGTACATTTCTGTTCTAACAAATATTTAAATACATTGTATTGTCGTATTTCCGGGTCCTGAACCATCCCACATTGATTTCAGAGTATTATCTAATGCTGGCTGTTGTATGTAAAAAGAAAATAAAAAAAAAAGGAGCAGGACACAAATCAAATATCGCACACATGGAAAACTTTAATATTCGTGATCTCAGTTGCAGTTTCAACACAGCAACAATAAAAAAAACTGTCACCAGAAGCGTCTGAGGAATGTGTTTCAGCCCACATATGTATTTGCAATTGAAATGATTGTTACACTCGACTTTGTTATGTTCAGTATTTGAGATGTCAACAACAGTATCAATGGTGAAGATATGAAGTAGAAGAATATACAGTAAGCTTGAAACTGGACATAGTACTATGTGCACAGACAATACTCGTTTCTGATAGGCTGGCAGGGGCTGTGAAAATATTATAATTGGGCACCACATGTCCCACTGATCTGTGTAGTCACCAAATTCTGTCATAGTTCATGCTCCTCCTTTGTCCAGCTTCACTTATTGTATGATAATGCGACATACTTGTCTTTAACTTCTGAAAACACAGTTCCTTAAGATTTCTCCTGTCTGCACAACAAATATACCTTCGGGTACTAATAAAGATACCTTGACCTTGACCTTTTTGTGTTCTTGCCCAAATCAGACTTCACTTTTCCTTCTGCCATTAGCTGCTCTCCGTGTCTTTCTACCTCCACTGGAAACACTGTCCTGTGTAAAGTTTTGGGATCTCTTTTTTACATCTCGCGTGCCCAGATTCTGCATTTTCACCTATTGCATAGGGCGAATATCAGTATAGTGCACTTATCTTTGACTTACTGCTGTTTTGAATCAATTTCCACAGAACAATGGCAGTAACTGTAAGAATAAACAAGGCAAAAGCCGAGATTTTGCCAATATGAACAGCAGAACTACGAGAGACCATGAAGTAATCATCTGAACTGACACGGAACACGAGACAAAACACAGAACAATCTGATATTTACAGCAAACTAGCCGCAACTGTGTGACCACATCAATAATTTATAAGCTGTCTCCACCTGGAACATGGATTGTTCATGGTTGTCCTGGCAACCTATTGACAGGTGATCAAACAAAATCCCATAATGACCCTCTAGCCCCAGGGTTGTAAATAACAGCTGATAAAACCTGAAAAACGACCCAGGCTGAATACAAAATATAATATTCCATCAACTTCTGGTCTAAACAAATGACATTTTGTATGAATCACTGTGTCTTTATCGCACTGCCATTTACTGCAGGGCTGCTGTACAGTATTTTGAGGCATACCCCACTATGATTCTGCTATAACTCTATACATTTACCTGCGTACTACAAGGTAAATCCCTCTAGGGTCATAGAGAAAGTCTCATAGAGAAAGTCGAGACGTATGGCTGTGCATGCAAAGCGCGCAATTTAAACGCTCCTACCAAATGTCACCGCTGTCTTTTGACCATGACGGTTATCTGACCATATTGCCATAATTTTGCAACGGGATAACCATGGTTTTACCCACCTAACAAAATAATACCAAATTACAGCAAAGCAACATTTTTTGATCAACAGGACGAAATCATTTGCAGGCTGCCTTCCAAAACTTAAAAATCACTGGTGAAAAATAATTCTGTTTGATGATGTGATATAGCTATGGTTAAGGTTTTGTTAAGTTTTTGTACAAAAAAACACTTTGTTGGGTTTAGGGAAAGATCATGAATTGAGTTCAAATAAATACTTTGTTATGGTTAGGGTCACAACATGGTTTGGGTTCAAATTACTACTGTTTTAAGGATAGGGGTCGCCTCATTGTCATGGTTACAACAATAGCCACTTGGTTATGGTTATGGAACGCTGGTGGTCATGCTTAGAAAAAACAACAGCAGTGAGCGTTGGTCGGAAACAGAGATGAACAGCGGGCCTCCCGTTTTTGCGACGTTTCGCCGACCTGTCCATCCACCCCGACGTCGTCCCTGCGCGGACCTTGTCGCTCTATAACAAGGTCACCCGACCTCCTCCATCGCTCTCCACAACTGCCACGGCTCCTGGAGGGCGTTTGTAACTTGAACCCAAACACGTGTCGTTTTGGAGCCCTTGCCAAAACGACTGAGACTGTCGGCGTTCTAGGGGGCTGCGTTCTTATTTTTCCCTGTTTCGGTGGTGGCCAAATGAACATTTTGCCGTGTCTACGGCTGCATTTTGATACTGACCTTGATCCAAATACCGATGGAAAAGATTGCGAAAATTGCTCGTTTTGAGGGCCGTGCAGTCTTGACAGAGATATGGACCCTGAGAGCCTTCTGTCCTGGCCCTAAGCTGCAGTCGTGTGCCTGAACGCTGCTTGTTCCCTCCGTGCGTTCATGTGGCTTTCAGCACAGACTAAGCACGGGCCGCTCAGGTCAATTTAAAGATCAAAGATCCCGCCGTGCCACTTTACCTGTGAGTTCACTTGCCCTTTGAGAAGCCGTTTTGCTTTGGCCTGAGGTTGAACTCAGCCATCAAAGAGATTATTTTGGCCTCCAGATCAGCGCTGCCTCTGAGAAACTCAAACCAAACCGACACAGGAAGAGGGTTTTTTGACCTGCGCGATATTTATCTGCGACGCTCAGACACTCAGCAGCAGGACATCATGGAGGTCGCGGCGCTCTGCGGCAGAGTGTGTGAGTAGCCGTTCTGCTGATTTTTTCTTCTGTCAGCTCTTCAGTCATTATGTTAAATCAATGCGGAGAAGTTTTAGGCTTCCGCAGGAGTTAATGCATTTTATAATATCTCTCAATATCCAAGAACATCGCTTCATTTCTTCTATCACTTTATATTGATAGATACATGTATAATATAGTTTTAAATGAAGTGTCTACGTCTGGCGTAAAGCTCTCTGTCTTTGTGCCTGCAGGGTTGAATGTGTTGCTGCTGCTGCTGGCCGCACCTGGTCGCCACAGTTATGGTCAGATGGACGGTAAGTGGGAAATAGTTAATGAGATGCCTGCAGACGCGGAATATTTGCATTTTGGTTAACCATTTTGCATGAGGGATTACTCACAGTTCTATATCCACAGTCAGCAAAACCATCAAAACCCTAATTTCTGAATGCCAAACACCTGAATAAGAGTTGTGTACATCTCCATCAAAGAGCCCCTATTTTGTTAAAACTTGAGAGACAATAAGAATAACCTTCTTGGTAACGCTTTATTCTATGGGTCCATATTACCAATAAAACATCACTCAACTGCTTTTATGTTCTATGTTTGATGAATCCTCAAAGGCCTCAAGCTTAAAAACCCTTAAAAAGAAGTCCGGTTTATGTCCCTTCCAGCTGAAAACAACTGGTCTTATAACTGGTCTTTTTTCAGTTATTTAGCCCTTTTGTCTTACTTCGTACATAATAGATCCCATTTGTTATCTATTGCTCTCTGTCCGCCTCAGATGCAGCTTTTCTGCGTATCGCTCCAGCCAGACTGCAGTTCTTTGAGTACGAGCCCATCTCGTTTACCTGCGAGGGGTTTGATGGCTCAGCTAAATGGAGTGGCGTGCGGAACGTCGAGGGTTTCATCCCGACGTGCTCTAACAGCACGCTGGCCTCAACCACAGTGGCCTGCACCATCGACAATGCCTTTGTATCAGACGGTGGCGAATACTGGTGTGAAGCTGGAGGAGGAGAGAGAAGCAACACTGTCAATATCACTGTCACGGGTATGTTTACTGCGATAAAATAACATACAGTACACACAAACATGCTGTAAAACACAATCATATAACCAGTACAAAGATAAGGAGGGTGCACGAAATAACGCCAACACCTTACATTATAATGCAGTGGAATACAGCAGCACAAAGGTTTATGAAAGTGAGCCTTGGATTTAAAGATACTACTCAATTTTCTGCTAATTTGGCACATGGAAAAGCCTGAAAAACGAGAAGAAAAATAGCTAAAGTAATAGCTAGTTATAGCTAAATAGCTAGTTGGGTTTTTTTTGGGACAACAAGCATGTCCGAGACTTGTTCATGAATTTTCTGCAACGTATACACTACATCTACAACAATCGATCAAGAATCCCCAGTACAGAAACTTTACCGCTGATCAGATCATTCAAACCAGACGGTCTGTGGAGTGTACTGCATGTGTAAACGAAATAAACCTGTTGTAATTTTAAAAAGCCGGTTCTGTGATCCTGGAGAGTCCCACTCTTCCTGTGATGGAGGGAGACGCCGTGACTCTGCGCTGCAGCAAGAAGAAGACTCTTCTAAACCGCACAGCGAATTTCTACAAAAACGGCTTCCAAGTCCGGACCGGCTATTCTGGGAAGATGACGATCCACAACGTTGCCTCGTCTGATGACGGCCTCTACAAGTGCAGAATCTCTGGAGCTGGAGAATCGCCAGAGAGCCGGCTGGCCGTGGTAAAACACAGTGTCACGGAACAAAATGAACAAGGTGTGAACAAGGTTTGTTTATTCGGAAATGATCTATACTGTGAACCCTTTGATGTCAAGCCGTGTCATTTAGAGGCGTCAAAGGGCCGATTTTAGCTTATCTGCAACAGAGGGCTTACTCAAAGGTAAAGTGCCAGTGAAGTCAATCACTTGTCCTTTAACAGATAACAGTATCACCATCTTTGCACATCACAGGACGGCACAGGAGCTATTTGCTACTGCAAATCGCTCCCAGGGATGCGAAAATGTTCGTGTTCGCACCATGCAGTTGCTTTTCTGTAAGGCAACTGGGAAACTATTTCTGGGACCGAAATGTTTCACATTGTGAATTTTGACCTCCAACTTTATTCTTTATAATGTTCTTTTGGAGAGTCTATGTACGTTACAGTTTGGTTCTAGGCACAAGCACAGAAACACCCTTGGCTACAGTTGGTGATCACTGCCACGGCATTTTCATGCCAAAGCCACAGCTTTTAACTGTCGTTTGCATAAGGAGAATGCGTATCTGTACAAAATGGCACTGGGTGAGATGACAAACACAAACACTTCCATACAGGCATGACACTAAGATAATTTACATTCTCTGCGACATGTATTAAAACACTGCACAGGCCCGCAGTTCTCAACCTGTTTGGGGGGGGCGCGTTAGACAGCGCTCTCCACCACCATCAGCCAACGCCAAAGGGGGTAATATCTTTTGCAAGAATGGTGTCCACCCTTCCAGTAGACTGCAGACACTTAGAGGATCTATGCCACAGAGCACTGAAGTTGCACTTCATATTGGGTTTTCCATTCATTTGCCACCTATCTGTATGTGCGACTGCTCACATACAGTACGTACTTTATGGACCCTTATTCCTCATCTCTTTAAAGCATGTCGCTTTTGCTGAGTTGTGCTTATTTTGGTTTGCACGCGACGGTGAAATTGTCAATTGGACAAAATAAACCCTCTTGTCGTTCAGCTGGTGATGTGATCCTGGAGAGTCCCGCCCTTCCTGTGGTGGAGGGGGACGCTGTGACTCTGCGCTGCAGGAACAAGACGTCCTCCACCAACCTCTCAGCTGTCTTCTACAAAGACGGCCTCCTCGTTGGGAGCAGCTCCACGGGACACATGACCGTCCACCACGTCTACAAGACTCACGAAGGACTCTACAAGTGTCACGTGTCCGGAGCGGGAGAATCGCCAGGAAGCTGGCTGGCTGTCAGAGGTGAGACCCAAAGGTGTTTCAAAATAAAAGCCCCACAGTATGTTTGCTGCTTGGTGTAAAGTCCATTAAAATAAGAGGTTATTTCACCTGACTGTATTTCAACACAGCAAAGGCCTTTCTGATTTATTTTATTAACCACTTATTCCAATACTATGTCTTCAAAAGTGTTAATATTGTGAATTGTCCTGATTATTTTGTGTTTGGCAATTTGCAAAGTACAAATGTTACATATTACAAATGGACAGCTAGCTGTTAGGCAAACGATGCTAAAATTGGAATCCTGTTACAGCAGATACTTTCTGTATTCTGTGTTTGCAGCCCTACACAGAGAGACGTGTCCCTGCTCCGACCACTTCGGTCTTCTTCTGCTCCACTTAAGGACTGTTTTCACCATTGTGATGGTGGCTCTGCTGCTGCTGCTGGTGGGGCTGCTTCACTGTGGGAAACTCAGGGTCACACACGAATAACGCACGGCCGCATTGTTAAGGAAACCCGAGTACGTGAGGGACACAAGGTTTAGTGTTGTATTACTTTTACTTTACACTGTGTGTGTGTGTTGGTGTTAAGGTGGACAAGAATGACGTCTAATGTCTTTCATCAGACAAAACAGCTTTAATAGTAAAAATGAATTACTTGGTGTTCTCCTCACAGTGTGCACTTCTTCAGGTTGTGTCAGTATGTCTTCCTCTGGGTTTTATTTAGCTTCTATAGCTGCAGTTTGAGCATCTCAGACACAAACCACATGTGAAAGTAACCGACAGAAAAAAGGTTTAATTGGCCCTCGAGGTGCTTTGTAGAAACATGATTCTGTACATTTCTCTGTCAGCGAATTACTTTTTGGCAAACAAAAGCAACATATTTTATACAATATATCAAACATAACATATTTCCTTATTAGGTGTAATGGAAAGGCTTTATGGTCATTTCTGTGTTCTTTCGCCTTCATCACATGTGTAAGCCCAGTTTGTAGGCGAGGGTTACTGCTTCAATACTTTTTTAGAAAAAAAGACAACAAATATATGAAGCAGGAAAAAAAAAGGCAGATTTAGCAAAACATTGTCAACATTATAATCCATTCTTCCATGTAGGTGTTATGTGGATTGGAATAAATAGAATATAAACAATAGGCGTATCTGAACTGAACTTAAAGAAAATGTTAATTACCTATAAACTGCAGTTGGGTTGGCTGTTGCGCTTGATGGTGCCTGTGTGTTTTTTTATATATTGTTTCCACATATAAACACAGCTTTTATTCACTTTGGAGGGCAGCATTGATCTATGAATGTTCCCACGCTTGTTTATTTTGAAAGACAATAAAAAAATGCTCATTTGACATTTGTTCATTATAGATCTGTCACACTGATGAGTTTAAACACTGGTGTGAGCAGTTGACCACAGAGAGTCTATTTAAAAGCTGCAGCTGCTCTTGTAAGCAGCGTCCTCAGACATGTGAACAGGCAGAGCAGATAGAAGAAAGTGGTTTAGCTGTCAAGCTATAACAAACCACCAGCCTTTGAAAATAGATGCTGCGAGTCGGTGGAAGCCCTCAGATGAAGGCTAATGTTGATCTCAAAGACTGAGAACCATGTCAGTCTCTTTTTAAATTACTTAACAGTCAATCTACTTCAAACAAATAAGACATTTTGAGATTGTTTCCAGTTCATGCTTTTTCTTTAGTTGTGATCCTTCAGGACCTGTACACCTCCAGGAGCCTGAAGCGAGCAGGAAAGATTGTGGCTGACCCCTCTCACCCTGGACACAAACTGCTTCAAACACTTCCCTCTGGCAGGAGGCCAGGACCTTTCCATCTGCAATCAACCCCTACTGACACTGACTCATTATAACCCCCCTTTATTCTGTAAAGGTTTGCACATTCACCTGTAAATATGTTGCGCATTGCACATTCTGGAATTTAAATACCATGTCGTCATATTGTACATACTCTATTCCATTATTACTATTGTCTTATCACATTTTCGTTTAATATTATTTAATATCCTATTGTCATTTTTATAGTTACAATTCCTCACCTGCAGTACTTATGTTTCTTCATACTACTTTATATTCCTATTGTGTTTATTGTCTGCACGAAAAACACCAAAGCAAATTCTTCATATGTGTAAACCTACTTGGCAATAAAGATCTTTCTGATTCTGACTCTGATGAAGCTTCATGATGTTAACTGTTCAAAAATGTACAATACCTGCGCTGTTTAACCATTTTCATACATTTCAAAACTGTATTTAGTTTAAAGTAGAAGATTTGAAAACTGCAGACTTGTTTGACTCTTTTATGGTTATAAAAGAAATTAATGTACAAAGTTTTGCGTTATTTGATTGATAAACGAATCAGAGAAAATCATTTCGAAATTCATTAACGAGGGTCAGCAGCGCACAGGTTAGGTTGTTACACTGCAGGCATCATGTATGCAGACACAGGTATAGAATTAGCATAAAAAAAATATCTCCCTAATGGAAAACACTGTGAATTAAATGAAAGTCCCAAAGCTCAAACGTGTACGCCAGAGTAGATAAGAATCAAAATATAGTAAAAATGAATATTTTATTAAAACACTGTAATGTATCAGAAAATAAATATTAAAAATGGAAATGGCAATTTAAAAAGTTACAAATTACTGTGGTAGCCCCGCGTATGGGAGCACACACTGTTTAACAGTTCTTTAATAGGGTCTCTCCTCGGTCCTTCAGTTGGAGTTCAGTGACCTGGAAGACACACAGGACTATAGCTGTCAACATGGTAAAAGGGTTGAAGTAATATATAATATTACATGCATTGACATGTTCAGAGACTGATACATCGGTCAAACTTCTATATAAACTTATTTTTTGCCACAGCTAGGATTGTGTATCTGAATGATTTTGTTATAGATTTTGTATCAAGTAGTATGCAGATTATTTACTCACCAAAATAGTAAGACATTTTAAATTAAACTGGCTTTAAATTATAATTCAGTCAGTCAGTCATTTTCTACCGCTTGTTCCCGTTAGGGGTCGCGGGTGACTGGAGCCCATCCCAGTGGCTTTGGGCCTCAGGCGGGGTACACCCTGGACAGTGGCCAACTCGTCGCAGGGCTGACACATAGACAGACAACCATTCACACTCGCATTCATCTACTAGGGACAATTTAGAGTCACCAATTAACCTACACGTGCATGTCTTTGGACGGTGGGAGGAAGCCGGAGAGAACCCACAGTAACACGGGGAGGACACGCAGACTCCACCCAGAGAGGTCGTGTGACGTTGGTCTGGTCCGGGAGGCAGGAGCTCTAGCCGCTCTGCCACCATGCACCCCAAATTATAATACATTAATCTAATTTAATTAACTAAATAAAATTTTTGTTCAAAACTACAGACGCTAAAGAGTACCATGTGCGTCTATATACAACGTCGAGGGGCGTTACAAAACATCAGTATTTGACGTTTTAAAGTATATATCCATTCATATACACATATCCAAGACGTTGTGTTTTTAATCCTTTCTTTGCTGAGGACAGCCATCTTTATATTTCTCATAATTCTAACTTAATACAGTCTTTGGTTAATCTAAAGAATGTGTCAAAGAACAAGAAGAGTTGGTCACTAATAAAGAATTGGGTAAACTCGAATTTCTACCTACACCTTGCCATTTATCAAGAAAAGGTTACATTTGTGGGCCCAAGTCATAATTATTTGAAACTTCTGCTCACTTGCCCAGGTCAAACCAAAAGCAGCATATGTTATAAGAATACTAAGCCAATAAAAAGACGTTTATAATAAACATAAGATAACATCAAATAAATACCTCTCTTCTTCTTGAATGTTGTGACATTAGCATATGTAGCGTTGTGTGACTCCGCTTCACCGGCGTGTTCATGCAGTGAATGAAAAAATAAAATAACAGTAAACTTAAATTTCAATAGAAGTAGTATTGACTAGCATTAAGACAGACATAGAGTATATACATTTAGACTTAAAAATAGTCATCTTTACGTACTGTATTAAGTCACTTTCTCCTGAGACTCCAATGGAAATCAATGAATTTCAACACATTCCTTTAAAGGAAGTGACAATATCGTGATACTGGTGGAGTGACAGCCTCAATTGAAGATACTACAACACTGCCACTGAGCTTCAGGAAAGTTAGTCAGGCTAAAAGACTAATTAACCCACTGTCTTAGCTAAATGAATTTATATATTGTTGATATCTCAGAGGAAAAGCAGGCTACTGTACAACAAAAGGAAAAATAATGGCATCAATTAAAAACAATTCAAATAGAGATGGAAACTGAGAACTAATAAAAACGTATACATCTTACTGGACGATGCTGCAAAAACCCTGATTAGTTGCAGTGACAACAATGCATTAAGGCTTTAGGATGACTGTGCTGTGACACGTGACATCAGTCTGAATCGTTTTGGGGTAATGGATTTTATTTTTCTTTTTTAGGGAGCCATTCCATAAGAGATACGCTTGAAAGCATACTTTATATACAAGTACTTTTTTCTCCTGTACCTCTGTGTTTCCGACGCCGAAGTATTCCCACCACCACCAGCAGCACAGCCACGCACAAAATGGCGAAGACAACCGGTAACAGGGTGGAGAGCTGAATGGAGCCTGGGCGAGGAAGATGAGGCGGAGTCTCTTGATCATCTTGAGGTGTTGTGACTTGAGGCGAGGGAGTAACATATGCTGTTGACACCATGAGAAAAGGTGGTTTCAGTCAGTGAGTTCATGCATAAAGTTTCAGTCTCCTCAAGATAATAACACTCCTCAGGCAACGTTACTGATTTTCTGTTAGGCTGTCTGAAACTGTTCCCTGTTAGGGGCAGCAAGTCCTACTGATTACAATCTAACTTTTAGCCATATAGCTGCGTGGGTCTAGGGATGGCAGTGTTGGTCTTTGGTCCAGACGGAACTATCGGATGGATTGGCATGAAATTTTGCACAGACATTCATGGTCCCCAGAGGATAAATGACTAATAACGTTGGAGATCCCTCACCTCTGACAGCCAGCCAGCTCTCAGGTGATTCTCCTCGTGATCCAGATATTCTGCACTTGTAGAGTCCCTCACTGGACTTGGAAACACTGTGAATGGTCACCTCGCCTTTATATCCAGTCTCACTGAAGTGGCCATCTTTATAGAAATCAGCTGCGAGGTTGGAGGATGTTGCCTTTTTTCTACAGCGCAGAGTGACAGTCTGTTGTTCCACCACAGGGAGAGCAGGACTCTCCAGGATCACTTCACCAGCTGAACAACAAGAAGGAAAGGCAGTTAGAAATCTTGCAGTAAGGACAGGATCAGCCAGTGAACATCAACCAAACTGAACCACCGGGGTCCACTTATTGAGTCTGTGGAGTCGTGCTTACAGGCAATTCTGCCTGGTGGCCAGGTGATGCCTGAATCCTTTCTGGGCAGAAAAAGTGACAAATGCCTTGAATGAGCTTTCCTGTCCAAAACATAGCAACAACAAGCCCTAAACAAGAATTTAATACATTTACATACATTCACAAATTATGCATGAAGTTGATCCTTTTTGCACTTGGCCACAAAGTGAATCATATGAAGTAACATGAAGACGTTTGACAAAAACACTCTTTGCTGAAGCCCTACTTTCTAGATTTTTCGTGAACTTTCAGTCACATTTTTGAACAATATGGATTATAAGAGTTAGTGTTTGCTTAACATACCAGTGACAGTAATGTTGAGAGCGTTGCTTCTCTCTCCCTTTCCATTTTCACACCAGTATTCTCCACTGTGGAACACAAAGGCTGGTGTAATGATCAAGGATCCTGCTGATGTCTCCCATTGGGTGGAATTTAAAGACATTTTTTTCATCACTCTCCATTCTGTTGGGCCGTGAAACCCCGCACAGTTAAATGAGATGGATTCATATTCAAAGAACTGCAGTCTGTTTGGATCAATATGAGGAAAAGCTGCATCTGTGACAGAGAAAAAAAGGAATGAAAGAAAGCGATCTCTTCCCAAATTTGATATCCACACTTTAAGAAAAGTTGTTGCATACTCTAACATAAAGTAGCTTGGTAACTCTGGCATCCCCTCATCACCCTTAATGTAGAAATGAAGCCGTAAAATTCATTATGAAGTATATTACGAAAATAACAACCTGAGCATATTCAACAACAAATGTGGAAATGATTTGTTTCTGTTCATACAATTAGTTAACAAACCTCAACTCACCAGCTTTCTGAGCACAGTAACTATTCTGACCGTGAGCAGTGAGCAGCAACAAAACCGTCACCACTGACGAGACAAAAGAAAGATACATGGATGTCTTAATTTACTGCTACTGAAAAACAAAAACAAGACAAGAACATGAAAACATTAATTATTGGGTATAATGGTAAATAGCAATCATATGATCAACCTCAACACAAGTTTGTCTATTTTAATTTTTCAATGGGCAATTTTAAAAATAAAAACTGAGAACGTAGGCCAAAACCCAAACTGTACTATGCATTCATGACACTACACATACTGAGCTGTTAAAGAATTAATAAATGTCTTATTTATATCATTATTGTCCTGTCTAATACATGTTGTTTTTATTCATGATATTGCTTTAATTCTTTCTATTCCAAATACAATTTACATTCCCTTCTTCAGATTTGCTTTGATTTTACTTTAGAATTAAAAAATAAAGGCAGACTCACGCAGTCTGGTGCAGAGCTCCATGTTGTCTTGCCGCTGACTGTCTGAGCGTCAGACTGAAAACAAGCTGTAGCTGTAGGTGAAGGTTTAGTGCTTCCTTTTCCTGTGCAGAGTAGAGGCCACAGCGGTTTATAGCATTTTTACTGTCTATCAGGCATCAGTCGCTCTGGGAGATAAAAATACTTTAATTCAGCTAATCACCTGTCAGAGTTTATTTCAATATTTAAAGGTTCACTCTACTGATTTTACATGCCAAGTTTAGCTTTTTCATCTCAGAGAGTGACTATTCAGCCTGTGAAAACAGTTCAGACAAAGTAATGTCTTCTGTGGCTCCGGGGGAGCTTTGTCTGAGAAGATAACCCTGAGCGATGTCATCAGAGTAATCCTGGTTTCTGTTGCAGGCTAACTTTTAGAAGAACGCTTGCGTTACAAACTGGGGGCATGCTGTCTGAAATGCCATTTACCTGGGAGGATAGAGTCCAAAACACACAACTGCGTTGCATTATGGGAAATGTAGGATCCAGTGTATTCGGGGTTTGACCTATACCTGTGAATAAAATGCGGGATATTTCAGCCTCTGCTGCAACCCTATATCTTCCCTCTTTCCATCTCTCTCCTCTCCCAGACACATTCACATATGAACATGGGAAAGTCCTATTCTGCCCTCTGCTGTAAATCAGCCTCTTATTAAACATCTCAAACATTTCCTCCCTCTGCATTGCAAAGACAACAAAGAAAAAAACCTATTACTGCCCACATTTTATAAAACAATGATCTTATTTCCCTTAAAATAAAAGAAACATTATGTTTCTATACACAAAGATTGCATTTGACTGTAAATAACCTAGCAGCAGTACATTTACACAAGTACAGTACAATGTTGAGGTGCTTGTACCTTACTTGGGTCTTTTCATTTTCTGCTACTTTATACTTCTACTCCACCACAGTTCAGAGGCAAATAATGTACTTTTTACTACACTACATTTATTTGATAACTTTAGTTATTAGTTGCTTTGCAGATTCAGATTAATAATACAAAATATAATCATCAAATAAATGATGATGTATTATTAGGTTAAGATAAAACTTTATTGATCCTGAGGGGAAAGCCACAGGTACCCAGCAGCATGTAAACTAATTAAAATTAGCTCCACATTTACACGCTGCAACATTAAAGTGATGTACATCTTAATGCATCAATAATTGGAATCCAGTACAATAATATACAGGGTAACACTTTATTTGAAGATTTGTCCATAACACTGACCTGACACCTGTCATGAACATGAAAGAGTCTTTATGAAGGTTTATGACTGTTGTCATTCGGCCAATTAGGTCACTTTTAATGAAAAGTTTACTTTGTTTGCGATGTCTTTGTCATGACAACTTGACATTAACCAAACGCCAATCAATATCCGTGACAAGTCCCTCCCCAGCTTCCTGTTTTTACAGTTTTAAATTTTAAATATGCAGAATCAAATAGCACTCTGCTAGCCATTTTGCTCTGTAAAACAGGCTTCCTGTTCAACTAACCAAAAAAATTAGAGGCTGATTGAATTCGTTATGATTAGAATACAATTACCTGACAATTTAAATACAGTTCATGTACTTTTCCATTGACACAAAGGCCTTCAAATAGACTTAATAATCTGTCACAATGTATAGTTTTGGTTAAAAGAGACGAAAGCTGATGAAGTTAAACTAAGCATATAGAGTAGAAAGATAAATCAGCCCTACCTGTGTCCCTTCCACTTGACCATATGCTCAGTCAAAAGCCTGGGCCTGGGCAGAAAATGAATGAAGCACAGAAGTGTCATGTTAGGACAAGAACCTGGTTAAAGGGTTTAAAATAATAAGGGCATTTCAGCCCTATCAGTTCTATTGTGAACAAATGCCTATAACTCAAAGATAGCCAGAATACTGTATGTTGAAGCCACTGTGAGTCTAGCAGGAAGAACTGCACAGGAAGAGGAAGTTCTCACGTACATTGCACTTCAGCTGGACTTCAGTCTGATGCTCAGGCAGTCAGCAGCAAGACAACATGGAGGTCACAGCTCTCTACATCAGACTGTGTGAGTACTGAGTCTCAGGTTTCTCAATTTCTTCTTTAAAAGTTTGATCTAAACTGGTATCTTACATGCATCTTTGTCTGATGTACAGTTTTTCTGCCTTTTTCTGTCCAGTGATTTTTCTGGGTGCAGGTGTTCAGAGCAGCGGTATGTAGCAGTTGGTTTATTCTAAAGATACCCAACATATCTAAATAAAATCTTTCAGATAAAGGTTTACATCTAAATCATTTAAACCTCTGCGTCTGTCTCCATGATGTATTATAAGTTTCTACATTTTAGTTTTTCATAAATTAACCAAAAACTAAATTTGGCTGAGGTACAAATTTGTATTTTGGGAATAGTTTCAGTACCAGGGTGTGTCCTTGTAAGAAGACCAAATGTAAATAGTATCTTTCAAAAGGTTTATATAAATTGATTTATTTTGATTTTGTGATCTCTATGATGCATCATGGGTGTTTAATTTGAGACAGACCTTTCTAACTCCGTCTGACTCTGTCTTTCTGTCAGACGCAGCTCTTCGTATTGTTCCAAACAGACTGCAGGTCTGTCTCTTTTCACTGTGAGGGTCTTGACAGCTCCACTCAGTTGAGAGGGATCCGGAATACTGACGAGTTCATTGCAGTATGTGATAATAAGGAGACGCCAACGGCATCTTGCACCATTAATAGAGCCTATCCAGCAGACAGTGGAGAATACTGGTGTGAGACTGATGGAGGAGAGGAGAGTGTCAGCATCACTGTCACTGGTACGTTTAAGTTTCTATAAAAAAGATTGAAATCCATGAAATTATCTTTGGACGTGAAAAGAGATGTTGAAATACAAATTTAAAAAAAAGGATGGTTTTGATATCGATCTCCCATCACCCACAAAATAAGCAAACGAGTGTATCTCATACAGTTTCATCATACGGTATGAAAACTCATGTTTTTCAGCTGGATCTGTGATCGTTCCTGTGAAAGAGGGCAACAATGTGACTGTGCTGCAGAAACAAGACAACCTCCTCCCACCTCACAGCTGATTTCTACAAAGACAGCCTCCTCGTAGGGAGCAACCCTACGGCAGAGATGACCATCCACAATGTTTCCAAGTCTGATGAAGGACTCTACCAGTGTCACATCTCCGGTGCTGGAGAATCACCTGAGAGCAGGTTGGCTGTCAGAGGTGAAAAATTACACAGTTTAAATTTACAATAGCTAAAACTCATTTTAGCATGCATGCAGTCTAACATATCTCTATTATACTACAACTATAATATTGTTATTCTACTAATTGTTAGTTGAAAAGCAAAACAACAACCTCATCAGTGTTCAGTTGTGCCAGAGTAATGCTACAGAGACACCTTGATACATACTGTTAAATCTGCCATGGCGTTACAGCAGATTTATTCTCTTGTCTTTGCAGCCCTTCACAGAAAGACGTGTCCCTGCTCGGATCACTTCGTCGACGTTCTCCTCCTCCTGAGGACTGTTCACCATTATGATGGTGGCTCTGCTGCTGCTGCTACTGGGACTGCTCCACCGTGGAAACTCGGAGTTACATATGAATAACTCAAACACTCTCATATACAGATAAATGTGGTTCGATCATTAAGACAATGAAGCAGAGAACATCCCATCATGCTTTGGTTCTGGGGAATCTGGTAGAGCAGAAGAGATACACTTGGCAGTCACCAACATTTTGTATTTGTTTGCTTTCCTCACCATGTGTTTTTTGAATCACTTCTACTTTCGTTGAAATCGGGTGTAAGGTGCTGTCCAGTACGAAAGCCCCCTGTCCAGGGGGCTGACACAGTCCTGTACAGTATAAATGAACATTACACAGGCTAGGAAGCACCAATCCTAACATGCGTCACACCAAAACAAAGAGGAGAAACTCTGCTAAAAGCCTGTATCAAGCATCGACAGGCGGAATGAAACACAATTACACCCTAGGCAACTATATTCATTATGATCAAAAACGCGAAAAATATGTTTCACAATTCACAATTTCGTGCTTCTGTTACTTTCACCACTTCCAGCAACCCACACAAGCTATATACCATGTGAAAGCACAGATGCTGCTGGTTACAATGGCTGCCGCGTTGCCATGCGATGGAATCTCAGCGAGCTACCATCAAAAGTGTAACAAATAAAAACATCACTAAATCATATTGTGTCATACCTTTTCTTTTTTCAGGTCAAAAGTTATATTCTGATTAGAAAAAACGCTGCTAATGTATACTTTTATACCTCTATATTAGTTTGAATTGAACTACGGATGTACTGGTTGTTTACATAAACACAAACGAAGAGTTGAGAGTGGAGTAAGAGTTCCCACCACAATATACTATCTTTAGGCTTACTTCTTTCTGGATTGTCATTGGTGTTTCTAAGCCGAACATGTGTGGTGTCAATCGATTCTACTGGCTCTGACATCCACAAAGAGGTGTCATTGTTTCAGATCGGCCAATGGGTTACCGAGATATGCCCTCGCATATCGCCCATACAGCTGCAGCAGCTGCATTCAGTTTTACAAAGAACTTTCCTAGGTGAATCTGACCCAGATTAAAATTTCAAAATGACTCAAATACAGGTCCAGGGTGTACCCCGCCTAAGGCCCGAAGCCACTGGGATAGGCTCCAGTCACCCGCGACCCCGAACGGGAACAAGCGGTAGAAAAATGACTGACTGACTGACTGACTCAAATACAGTTGTATTTGATGGAATGAATTATTATAATGATCTATCAGTGAAATATAATTATTTTTCCTGCCTGGTACCTACTACAGGTCAATGGCACATAGGGTGCCAAATGGGCCCAAATGGCACATTTGCTGGTTCCGCCTGGAAATATCTGTGATAAAACATGTGTCAAACTGCTCAGGTTCACTTTTTTAGCATCTACCTTTGCACAGTTACTTATCAGATATTGTTTTACTAATTCCTACAAAGCTTAGGCTTATTTATCTATGATTAAAATATTTTGTCACTATAAATAAGGTGTGTTTTTTTAGGCGGAGGTAGAAATTTCAATTTCCTACTGTGTTCCAGATGCATTTTATCTGGCACTTCTATTGTAATCTCACAGGTTTTAGCTTTCTTTTGAGACCAAGATTATACGTATACCCTTTGTTGTTGTTATAATGTACCCCATTTATTTGGGTATGTAATTTCGGACAGGAATTAGAAAAAAATGGCCTAGGAATGGTTTTAAAGGCACCTCTCTGGGCACTCGAGGACACCTTACAACACATAAAAAATAAAAACATTACGATATAAGGAACAGATACATGTAGATGATCACGTAGGGTATGCAATTCTGAATAGGTGAATTTTTAGTCTTGATTTGAAGACTATGAGAGAGTCCAGGTTTTTAAGGTCCGATGGGAGTGAGTTCCAGAGTTGAGGGGCAGAGCGGCTGAAAGCCCTGCTACCCATGGTGACAATGAAAGGTTTGCATTAGGTCAACAAAGAAAATAAGCCCAGTATATAACAAACATTTAACAATCATTTTTAACGATCTGCATTAGATTTCATTAAATTCATTATAATTAAAATATTTACCAGTCGATCTACGTTCCTACTCTCACCTATGGTCATGTGCTTTGGGTCGTGGATATTGTGTGTGAATGTTACTTGTTCTCTCTGTCTTCATGTGGGTTACAACAAAGTCCCAGGGATAGCTCAGGTAAATTTGATTTATCATTTTGAATGGATGACAGATCCTTCTGTGCCAGTTTTCCTGTGGGTTAATGTGACCGATGAGAAACCTTTATTCTTTGGCCTGAGGTTGAACTCAGCAATCAAAGAGATTTTCTATTTTTTTTGCTTTCAGATCAGCTCTGCCTCTGAGAAGGTTTTGTACAACTCAAACCAAATGACACAGGAAGAGGTTGTGACCTACGCGATATTTATTTGTAGCTCTGTGATGCTCAGATACTCAGCAGCAGGACATCATGGAGGTCACAGCTCTCTGCATCAGACTGTGTGAGTAGGCTTTCTGTTGATTTATTAAAATGGAAGACACTTAAAATCAATCATTTATGAAATCAATGTGGGAGGAAGACGTTAAGACATTTTCAAGAACATCTGTATTCTTCTATGTATTTATTTTGGTCGTTATATGATAAATAAATGTTTAATATAGTTTTATATTAAATATATATCTATATAACTTATCTGTCTGGTGTACAGTTCTTTGTCTTTGTGTCTCCAGTGTTGAATGGGTTGTTGCTGCTGGATGCATGTGGTCACCACAGTTATGCTCTGACAGGTGGTAAGTAGCAAATAATTAATTATTGCCTAAAGACACAAAAAGTCAGGTTTACCCAAACAATCCAAAATCCCAATTTCTGATAGTTAAACAGCTGAAAACCAACCCGAAAGTCATGTACATCTCCATCAAACAAGAACAACTATTTTGTTAATAACTCTGTGAAATAAGTGTAACATTTTTCAAGGGGGCAAGCAACATATCATCCACCCTTTATTAAGAATCATTTAACAAAAAATTTACTTTTAAGACAATGAGAATAAAATTCTTGGTAATGCTTTATTTTATGGCTTCACATTCGTAAGGATGAATTTAACTCTGCCACTTTTTTGTCTAACTGAGCACAAACCTGATGCAGTTTTTTAAAGCTTTCTGGAGCATGGCACTGGATGGATTATCTTATGTTCCTAAAAATCTATCAATCCATACTGACTTGGCGAAACATTGTTCTGACTCGCAACAATATGTGACCAACTCCATTTTCTTTTTTACTTTATACTCTCGTTTTTTCACTTGCAAGCACGCTCCCAAGAGGCAGCCATTTCAATTACACAACTCTACAACTTTCTATATGGTGGGAACTTGTGAACCAACCACAATACGTACACAACAATCAATATCGACAAAAGATGTGTCACTGATCAGATCATTTTTTACAAGTAACAACAAGAATATCTATAGAATGTACTCTACGTGTAAACTAAGTAAACATGTCATATACATATACCATGAAGCTGGCTGGCTGTCAGAGGTGAGACCCAAACGTGTTTCAAAATAAAAGTTTGTCAGAACAGTATTCTGTCAGTTTAGACACTAATGTTGTTAACTGTGCCGGCAAGTCATTATTATAGTAGATTTTCCTACTATTTTTTTTAATACTATGCACCTTGTTTCTTTCTGGGAAACAATTGTTAATTTATGTCGTTTATCCAATATTTTTTTCTTTTTCATTATGCACCTTGTTACTGTAATGTCTGTTGTTCTCTGTTTCTCATTGTCGGATGCAGCTGTTCGTGTCGTTCCATCCAGACTGCAGCTCTTTGAATACGAGCCTGTCAGTTTCACCTGTGAGGGGTTTAAAGTCTCAGCTGGATGGAAAGTGAGGAACATCAAGGAGTTGATTCCAAAATGTTCAAATCACACAGTGGCGACAACCATGACCTGCACCATTGATTTTGCCCTTGCAGAGGACAGTGGAGAATACTGGTGTGAAGGTGGAGGAGGAGAGAGAAGCAACACTGTCAGCATCACTGTCACTGGTATGTTGGGATTTCAACTCTGAAACCAAATTATATCAATGAAGAAAATGTTACTTCGTGCCCCTCGTTCTGTATTTTAAGCATACGGTTTATTGCACTTCTGCTAACGTTGCTCAGCTGGTGATGTGATCCTGGAGAGTCCCGTCCTCCCTGTGATGGAGGGAGACGCTGTGACTCTGCGCTGCAGAAAGAAGGAGACACCCTCCATCATCACAGCTGATTTCTATAAAGATGGCCTCCGCGTTGGGACCACTTCCACAGGAATCATGACCATCCACGGTGTTTCCGTGTCTGATGACGGCCTCTACAAGTGTCACATCTCTGGAGCTCGAGAATCACCAGAGAGCCGACTGGCTGTGATAAATCACAGTTTTACGGAACAAAATGAAAAAGGTATTTTTATTCAATGTTTGGTGAAAGTTTCTGTAGATTATGCTATCAACCCCTAATGGCAAGCCACATCATTTAGAAGCATTATAGGGCAGATTTTTGTTTATTTTTTTGTTTATTTGCAACAGAGGGCTTATTCAAAAGTGCAGGTGAAGACAACCACTTATCCCTTAACAGCACAGCGTATCAGCATGTGACTTTACAGGAGATATTTGCTACTGCAAATTACTATTTGTTTAATTTAGTTTATAATTTATTTGACAGGGGCCATGTGCAAGTACATTAAGTTTACAAAAGAAAAGATGCATTACACCAGATTTAGCTACAACTAATTTCCATCCGCAGTCCCTGGGCAGACAAAACAATAAAAGTATACATTTAAACATCAAAATATATATCTATTTAAAACCCCATTTACATTCACACTTCAGCCTAAGCTAACCCGGTACTCACTGTCTACAATCAACCCTTCAAAATTACTACTGTAAAACCTTACCAACCTTAAACTTAATCAGTGGTGACATGGTTGGTTTTCTAATAATGTCTTTCTAACGTTTTGAGAGAAGTCCCTTGGGTCAACGGATAATTTCAGATTATCTGGAAGATTGTTCCATTGTCTAACAGCTTGAAATGAAAAGGCTGTCTGTGCAAAGGCGGAACTTCTTTTAGGTAAAGAAGTTGATGTTTCAAAATAAAAGCCCCCGTCATGGAGCTGCTTGGTGTAAAGTCAATTTAAAATAAGAAGTCATTTCACCTGACTGTAATTCAGTTGCAGTTCCAGATCATGTTATATAACACAGTAAAGAACTTTTTGATCCATTTTATTAAATCTGTGTGTTGTGAGTTAAACACGGTGTTCACATTGTGAATTGTCCTGTTTGTTTTCTGTTTGGTTATTTGCAAAGTACAAATGTTACATATTACAAATGGACAGCTAGCTGTTAGGGAAACGTTGCTAATATTGGAATCCTGTTACAGCAGATACTTTCTGTATTCTGTGTTTGCAGCCCTACACAGAGAGACGTGTCCCTGCTCCGACCACTTCGGTCTTCTTCTGCTCCACTTAAGGACTGTTTTCACCATTGTGATGGTGGCTCTGCTGCTGCTGCTGGTGGGGCTGCTTCACTGTGGGAAACTCAGGGTCACACACGAATAACGCACGGCCGCATTGTTAAGGAAACCCGAGTACGTGAGGGACACAAGGTTTAGTGTTGTATTACTTTTACTTTACACTGTGTGTGTGTGTTGGTGTTAAGGTGCAACAAGAATGACTTAAAATGTAAAAAATATAAAAATGAATTACTTGGTTCTCCTCACAGTTGTGTGAGTTTTGTGCTGCCGCTGTCAGCAGAGAAGCAGAAAGGGCTAAAACCCACAGAGGGGGTGGACAGACGCAAGATCTGTTGTCAAAAGAGTTGTGTCAGTATGTCTTGCTCTGGGTTTTATTTAGCTTCTATAGCTGCAGCTGATCATTTGAGCTTCTCAGACACAAACCACACATCGGACAGAAAAAAGGTTTAACGGGCCTTTGAGGTGCTTTGCAGAAACAACATTTGTGTAGTTCTATAGAGAAACGTAAAGGACGGCGTCCGTCTTGGGGGATGGATATTACAGTAGCTTTAACGAGACAAAATGATGCCTTTAAGCTCAGTCTTCGGCCATTTAAAAGTTTCAGCATCCTCTCCTGGAGAAGTATGAAGACATTTCTTTAAGCCCAACATTCTCGTGTCCTTGCCTTGTTGTGTATTACAGTTACAGTTCATCATGTCGCACTTTGCAATACATTTGACCAAGTTTAAGGTCATTGTAGCCACTCCGCGCTACCGCGGGTTCCCTGGCCGGGACGCGGACACCGTTCTGTTTGAGACACTGTTTGCTGTTTGCTTGCAACACCACCCTTTTCCTCTGCCGCACAGCGAGTCTGCTTGTGGTCTTTAGCTGCAGCACACTGCTGCTTTTAGAGGGGGAGAGCACAATTAGTCAACTATACACAGCTTGTGACAATCAGCTCTCCCTGACGCAGCTCACCTGAGACTCTTCCTCCCCCCCCCCTACAGCTGACGCTAAACCACACACACCCCAGGTTACTTTTTTATCTATGGGAACTTCTGACAGCCATTCATTTCCCAAATAATGACTGACAGTCTCGGTGATTAAGTGAGTCATAATCATAGTGGGGGAAGTGCTAAGGATGTCGCCCTCTCCGTGTTTGTTACATGAGGTGACTTGGGGGGAATCCAGTTCAGGGGCAACAGGGTTTTTCTGTGGCCGGTGGGGATGATGAGCTGGATTAAAGCTGCAGATGGTTTTTATCCATAGGTTCACAGTTATGTTGGTTACACGTTGTTCCCTTTTTCCTTCCTTCCTTCCCACCTTCCTTCCTAGTTATAGTGAAGCATCATATTTACATCATATTTAATGTTGTACCCTAGAAGGGATGAAATATCAAGCATTAGCACAGACAGATTAAACTGTCAATGATTAAAGTAGGTAAAACGAGGGATTAATAAAAATAAGGCTCTTCTGTGATTTGACTGCCACCAGTGATGGTGATTTAAAACATTACACTTTGAAAATAGACACGATAAAACATCCATATTACAACCTATAGACCCATTAAACCCTCACCATGACTGTATTCATCATGCTTGTTTTAATTTGGTAATGTTTATAAACTTTGGTGTCCAGTTTTGTATGTGATATAACAAATACTGTATATGTGTGTATATATATACTGTGATGTGTGCAGGTATAAACAGGTATAATAAATATGTGCTACAATGACACAACAGCATTTATTCCCTCTTAATTCACTCGACCAGTTGTTAACCTTTATATTCGTGGGAAAAGGTCTTGTGTTGACAATATTATTAGCGTCACAATCAGCTTTATTGGCCAAGTATGCAACACATATATGGGGTTTTTCTTCACACACAGCTCCAAAAGCAATTTTCAGGAAGGCAGAAATAGATGCACAGCTAAAAACAAGGACAAAGCCGAACAACGATTGATAAACATACAAATGTAACTATCATGTACATTCAAGTAGGTGAAAATAAAAGTGTATATATATAAAAGGCAACAATGAACAACAACATGTCTTTATACAAGTCGTGTGTGTCAACGTTCACACCAACTCTCAGGTTAATGTTACATTGCCATTTGACACAGTGCGACCACAGAGTATTTAAGCAGCTCTCTTCTTGTAAACAGCGTCTCCGGATGAGGCTGAGCAGAGAGAACGATGTGGCTTAGCTGTCATAAACTGATACCTCTAAAAGTACACATGGATGCATGTGAGTTAGCTGAAGCTCTCACATGATAATGACGATGATGATGGGAGAGATGATGACCTGTTTAGAACCATTCCTGTTTAGGTCATTTCATTATCAGTAATTAAGAATCAGCACTGTAGCGGCTAAATCTACACGTAAAGCCGCTGAGGGTTGCTTAGCCAGGCAACGACACCATGCACCATATCCTACTGGTGATTAGTGACATAACGAAGTTCGCTCCTTCCTTCTTTGATCAGATTTATTGCTCACAGTCCATAAGCATCCATCGGATCATCTTTTCCTCACTAAAACACTGGACAGCTCGCCCAGCGTGGCGTTCTTAGCGAAGCCGTCAAAACAACAACTATAGGCGCTTCCCACCCTCCAGCAACACCTGTCACCTGCCTAAAGGTTCCTACCTAAATTGGCATTCGAGGTAAAGCTGCCCCCCCCCCCCATATTTGGCTTTTACAAACACATTTACTCTCTTTACAAATGCACATGCGCTGGAATATCTTGTGTTTCTGATTCCCAGTATGTGCACAGAAACGTGTCATTGTCGTTTTGTCATGAGCACACACGACAGCTGACGCTCTTGAATGGATACAAACAGTTGAGTTTGGAGTAACACGCCATCTCCTCCCTTCGTCAGTCTCTGCTCTCAGTGACCTGCAACACACCCAAGAACAGACCCTGAATGCATCTGCGAGAAAATAAGGGACAGTACACGAGTCCTCTTATTGGTAGCCTGGCCCCATTGTGTATTTATAAAATACTGACCCTCCCCCGCTCACTTTCACACACAAGAAATTGAGGCCGCAAGGTGGCTTAAAGTACTTGATGTTCTGATTAAAAATAAATCGAACGCCTGCATTGTTTTCATGGCGGCTGCTCGACTGAGCTGCTACACGGCGACCTCAGGGGCCCGTCTGCCTTTCTCTGCCTGTAGGTTTCTCGCGTGGCTTTCGTCTGAGATGCTGAAAAAGAAGCTCTGACGATCAGCAGGGCCTAAAGCTTCTGACACAAACACAGTTTTAACTTTCAAAAATATTCTGCAAGTGTCAGATCGGCCGTTCAGTGGTCCAACCACCAAAGTCATGTCTGTTCACACACACACACACACACATGCTGCTGCAAACGTCAGTCTGAACGAAGGTCAGCTTTAATAATAATAAAAAAAAATATATATATATTTTTTTACCTGTTTAAAAGGTGTTACATGTTGCATTCTGTGTATCTCAGAGTCAAGTTAATTACCTTTGTCCTTCCTGGGTTTTGTGACGGCAGCATATATTGCCACTGAAACAGAATAAGAATGCAGCACCTTGCACATAAGTAGCAGGTAGATATACAGGCAGACAATTACTTACAAATATTAATAAATATTAATTACCTTCTTTAAATAAATTCTATAAATCCATTCCTATACACATTATTATACGATTGAAGGTATTATTTCAATTTACCAACACTTGTTTTAACCCCCATGTTTTGTTTGTGGTTCTCGGGACCTTTCAACAGCTCGAACCGCCATGACGTTTCATACTTTAATGCAAACTGTTTATAAACATGGTTTTAAAATTATATGTTTACATCAGCTGTAAAAAGTGTATAAATGCTGTGATTTTCTTCCCGTATCCGCTGAAGCCCTGCTGAGCTGCTTCAAATGAAGGTGTGAATCCATTTTTTCTGCATCATTTCGGGTCAAGAAAGGTCGGACTTTGACAATGTTTCCACAGCGTATGGACGCAAATACATTTATACACATGAAAGGAGGTCGGTGTTCCTCACCTGTTTGTAGAGAAGAGCAAAACTCGGAGGAGGAAGGACAGGCTGGGGTACCTGTTTGAGTAAAAATACAAAAACGAACAAAAAAACAACACAGCACCAAAATAAAATGAGTGGACAGTGTGAGGACCATCAGGGACCACTTCTTAATGCTTATTCTCTGTACCTGCAATGGTTGTTTGATGTTTCCTACATCGCAGTAATCCCACCAACAGCAGCACAGACACAAGGGAAACACTGACACTGACGCAGAGCAGCAGAGCGAGCAGAGCGGCACAATGGGGGGAAGGGTCAGGGCAAGGGTCACGGGAAGGGTCA
>CM022475.1:19161071-19194746 GCA_011952105.1 Coreoperca whiteheadi
TGTAACCGCCCCAACCCCGTTGCCCCACCTGAACTGCGCCGTTCGAAGGGACCGTGAGCGGAGACGAACAGAGGCGGCAACGGAGGTGAGCGACGGTGGGCGGACGCGTGCGAGGTCTCGGGGAGTCGCGGAGCTTCGGGCTTTTATGGAAAGCCGTTTGAGCATTTATTCTTGATATCAAATTTAATTTTCCTTTACTAGTACAGACTTTGTGTTTGCGGCACATCTGGTTAAATGACAAAACAACACGCTAAAACTTGCCACTAACCTTATATTTCTGTGGTGCACCTGGATATCTATGTTTTAGAATATTTGGGTTCATATGCGATCTTTTCGTTTGTTTCAATAGGCGTTATGCGTTTGCTCAGTTCAAATTCACCACCAAGAACAAAAACTGCATATACGCACCAGCGTCTTTCTTACGTGTGCGTGGTCTTTCATGCCTTTCTACGCACAGTTTTACTCAGTTCCATTTAATTCCACTGTCATTAACATGTTGTGCAGGAAACACAGTACATAGGACATAAATAGCATGAAATGAATGCAGATAAAACACAAGGTCAACAAACTTGCATTTAATGAGGTCGTATATACAGAGCTGTGCGAATGGCATTGTGAACATATGGCAGTATAGTGCAAAAAGAGTCACTGAGGTGCAGAAATGTGGATGTTGGTAGGTGAGAGAACATGGAAGCGAGTGTGTACTATATGGGTGTGTGTGTGGGGGGTCTCGGGAGGCTTTAAAGGTGTCGCTGTAAGTAGTCTTTCACGGTTTAGGTTCCTCCATGACACCGCAGAGGACCGAGGAGCCCGCTTAGGTAAATGCATATATAAATAAATAAATACAAGTCAAATTGGACTAAAATCTGAAGCAGCGATACAAAAAATAATCATTTGGAAAGAGGAAAAATCATCAAATTTGAGGTGGAAAGAATATAATATATGGTGTTTTTACTGTTCTCAAATGTTTTTTAAAAATCAGCCAAAGCTCTGTAAGGGTTAAGATGTGCATGTTTTAATATGTACATCTAATACTGATTGTTCCTCATACGTCACAGGACAGCATGCAACGGAAAATCTTTCTTTTTTTTTGTTTCCCTTGGAGGTTTAAAGTTATTTTCTGCAACGGACCTCTAGGATACCTCCTTCAGCATCCAACTGATGCAGCTAAGGTAGGACGAGTCTGCACCCCTGAGGGAGGACATGGTCAAACAAAATGCCCCGACTGTGGTCCGTCAGAGAAGAGGTGATGCCTCAGACAGGACAGAGGTGGAAAGTGTTTCTGCTGAAAGGGCCTGCTAGTTCCCAGCAAACTGACAGGACGGTTTCAGCAGCAGGTGTGTATCACAGGCTGATTTTCAGATTCAACTCAATTTTATTTATATAGCCCAATATCACAAATCGCGATTTTGCCTCAAAGGGATTTACAGTCTGTAATAAATGATAGAAATCTCAGGTAGAGCGACAGAGGAGGGATCCCTCTCCCAGACAGGAAATAGATGTCGTATGTACGGAATAGACTCACAGCAGAAAATCAGAGCACATACATAGACATTTAAATTCATTTAGCAAGCATGTGTTTGTGTGTACAGTAAGGTAAGTTACCTTCAAAACAGGGTGCTGAGAGAAGGAGGAAGTATACCAGCAGACACACAGCACGTCTGAAAACTAAATAGTTTGGAACATGTTAATTTACACATAGGAATAAAATATGCAGCGTGAAACGCAAAATGATGAAATATTAAATGTCACCCAGTCTGATAAAGCCTTACTTTGGGTATTTGAAAAGTTTATATTCTCTAAAGAGGAAATAACTATATGTGGCATTATGAAATAAAAGTCCATTGAAATGAAAAGCCATTTATTTATTTATTGAACCATATTAACTCATTTATTAATTTCATTAGCATATTTATGTATTTATTTAATACTGAATAAAACGGCATTCCTGAGGTATGTACTGCAACGCTGATGAGGGAAAGTGGAAACGGCTGAGCAGGTGAAGGACAGATGTCAGGTGTCTGGGACTGGTGGGAAAAGTCTGACGGCTTCTGGTGGATGAATGGGGAACGACGAGTCCAGAGAGTTCTGAGGAAATGCATGGGCCTGTGGGAAGGGAGAAGTGCCTGGAGGCCGGGACCGAGGGCCAGACAATAAAATCAACTGAAGAAGACATTGTGGCACTCTTGGATGTCTTTATAGTAGATACAATACGATAAAGTGCCCTCTAGGGTGTCCCTTCCAGTGCCCTGGAAAACGAGAAAACGAGTCCACCATTGTCTTTATGAAACAGACTGATCCTGGTTCAGTTTGTTTAAGCTCATTCTAAACAGGCTTTTCACAATAAGAAACACCTTTCTGAAACAGTCCCCTGAGGGTTGAGTAAAGCAAAATGCAAGGAGCCCAGGTGAGCTTTGAACTCGCTACCTTCAGTCTACAAAGCGCTTTCTTTACCAGCTGAGCTGTAAACCAAGCACAGAAACTAGCATGATCAGAGGTTGACAGTGTGATCAGGTTTCAGTGTGAATCTGTTACAATGTGAACAGCAAAGTGAAGTCTGTAAACTTTGTTTCTCTATAGGTTGATGAAGGTGCAGTGTCTGCAGTTTCAGTCTGATCTTCTTACTCTCTCTGGTTCTTCATGTCGATCAGCGCTGAAGATGGTCCAGTGGTGAAGGAAACTGACTGGCGACGAGGCGTCGTGGGATCGAATCCCAACGTCACGCAGGTATGTGTGTGTATGTGACGAGTGTGTATGTATGTGTATGTGTGTGTGGGGGGTTTCATTTGTTCGTTCGTATTTCAAACGTTGCGCTTTCAACCTCGTCGTCGTCGATTTCAACTTGCGAATTTCCGAATTTCCCACTTCAACCGACACGGAGGAAAAAGAGAACAGGTAAGTCCAGTAAAGCCTAAGGGGGTTGAGCTAGCTAGCTTTGCAAGCCAGCTAGCTTGACGGGCATTTTGCCTTCTTTTGTTGTCACTTTACATTATCTGCAGTGTTTTAAATTTCAGGCTGTTCAACTGACTCTGCAAGTGGTAGAGAAGCTGATAGTGTCACATTCACCTGCATATTACATATTATACAGTAAACCTGGCTTATTAAGACTTTTAATGGATCATCTCCATGCTTTCAGTTAAATGAGGTACAATTTAAAGGATAAGAACCCCGTAAAATGTAAAACCTTACAGCTTTCACTGTAATGGAAAATGGATTTAAGTATTGTTAAAGTGTAAATCCCCTTACAATGTACAAAACAACATTACAGATGGCTACCCGTTAATTTCAACACATCCTCATACCTAAACGACAGAATAGGTCATTTGTCAATAACAAGATATACTACCTTTCCCCAAAACGAAACATCTGACCATTGGAAAGTCCCAGCGATTATGGAACACCATTATTAGTACCATGAAATAAATAAATGTGGCATTATGAAATAAAAATCCAGTGAAATAAGAACCTATTTATTTATTTATTGATCCATATTGACTCATTTATTAATTTGATAGGCATATTTATGTATTTATTTATTTAGTTAGATATTGAATAAAATAGCATTCCATAGCATAGTCACCCTCTGTGTGACGAATAAACTAAACTTGGCATGTAAAATTAGTGGAGTGACCACTTAAAATATTTAATTTAATTAAATTTGAATAATTTTATTTTATAATTTTCTCAGATTTCATTTCATTCACTGTCGTTCAGGTTAGCACTCAGAACCACAGTGCCTCTGACAGTTGACTAGCTGAATGAAATATTTTTATCCCCCAGAACGACTGATGCCTGATAGACAGTTATAATGCTATAAACTGCTGTGGCCTCTACTCTGCACAGGAAAAGGAAGCACTACACCTTCACCGTCACCTACATCAGATATAGCTGGTTTTGCAGTCTGATGCTCAGACAGTCAGCAGCAAGACAACATGGAGGTCGCAGCGCTCTGCACCAGACTGCGTGAGTCTGCCCTCATTTTTTAATTCTGAAATCAAATCAAATCTGAAAAACAAAATGTACAGGGTATTTGAAATATAAATTAGTTAAAGCAATATCATGAATCAAATCAGGATGTATTATAAGTTAAACAGGACAATAGTAATATATTTAAGACACTTCTTACTTCTTTAACGGATTTAAATATGCATGTCAATATGCAGTTAGGGTTAAGGGCTACGCCAGTTATTATATTATTCTAGTTCTATGTTGTCTGTCTATATACCAAATACCATAAATGAACAAATAAATGCACAATGAAAACTTAATATAGACACACTTGTCTTGAGGTTGATCATATGATTGCTATTTACCATTATACCTAATAATAAGAAAAGTGTGTTCATATTCTTGTCATGTTTGTGTTTTTCAGTAGCAGTAAATTAAGACATTTATGACTGACATACTGCGCTCTTCTATTGTCTCTTCAGTGGCGAATGTATTGTTGCTGCTCACTGCTCAAGGTCAGAATAGTTACTGTGCTCAGAAAGCTGGTGAGTTGAGGTTTGTTAATTAATTGTATTAACAGAAACAAATTATTTCTACATTTGTTGCTGAATATGCTCAGGTTGTTATTTGTATAATATTAGTCGTTCCTGTACTTCAAATGTGAGACATACTGAATTTCATGCCTTCATTTCTACATTAAGAGTGATGAGGGGATGCCAGAGTTACCAAGCTACTTTATGTTAGAGTATGCAACACATTTTCTTGAAATGTGGATATCAAATTTGAGAAGAGATCTCTTTCTTTTATTCCTTTTTTTCTCTGTCACAGATGCAGCTTTTCCTCATATTGATCCAAACAGACTGCAGTTCTTTGACTATGAATCCATCTCATTTAATTGTGCGGGGTTTCACGGCCCAACAGAATGGAGAGTGAAATGTTCTTTAAATTCCACCCAATGGGAGACATCAGCAGGATCCTTGACCATTACACCAGCCTTTGTGTCCCACAGTGGAGAATACTGGTGTGAAAATGGAGAGGGAGAGAGAAGCAACGCTCTCAACATTACTGTCACTGGTATGTTAAGCAAACACTAAGTCTTATTATTTAAATTGTTAACAAATGGCGAAATGTGGCTGAAAGCTCCAGAAAAAAACTAGAAAGTAGGCCTAGTTTTCGTATTCATTTTACTTAGTATGATGCACTGTACTAAGGCCCAGTGCAAAAAGGATTAAATTCATGCATAATTTGTGAATGTATGTTCAAGTATTAAATTCTTCACATCTTGTTTTGGGGTTGTTGTTGTTGCTAAGTTTTGTACAGGAAAAACTGTTTCAAGGCATTTGTCACTTTTTCTGCCCAGAAAGGATTCAGGCATCACCTGGACACCAGGCAGAATTGCCTGTAAGCACGACTCCACAGATTCAATGAGTGGACCCCGGTGGTTCAGTTTGGTTGATGTTCACTGGCTGATCCTGTCCTTACTGCATGATTTCTAACCGCTTTTCTTTCTTGTTGTTCAGCTGGTGAAGTGATCCTGGAGAGTCCTGCTCTCCCTGTGGTGGAACAACAGACTGTCACTCTGCGCTGTAGAAAAAAGGCAACATCCTCCAACCTCGCAGCTGATTTCTATAAAGATGGCCACTTCAGTGTGACTGGATATAAAGGCGAGATGACCATTCACAGTGTTTCGAGGTCCAATGAGGGACTCTACAAGTGCAGAATATCTGGATCACGAGGAGAATCACCAGAGAGCTGGCTGGCTGTCAGAGGTGAGACAGAACAGTGTTATCAAACTGTAAATATATTTTTGCTTATTTAATTTCCCTAAAGCCACGCCGTGAGCATGGCTAAAAGTTTGATTCTATCAGGGAAAGATTTCAGACACCCTAACAAAAAATCAGTAACTTGCCCTACGCTCATTACATATCTTGACATATTTTGACTGAGGAGTGTTATTATCTTTGAGGTGACAATTTTAGGCAAACTGAAACTTATGCATGAACTCACAGACTGAAACCACCTTTTCTCATGGTGTTAACAGCTTATGTTACTCCCGCATCTCAAGTCACAACACCTCACGATGATCGCCCAGGCTCCATTCAGCTCTCCAACCTGTTACGAGTTGCCTTCACTATTTTGTGTGTGGCTGTGCTGCTGGTGGTGGGAATACTTCAGTGTTGGAAACACAGAGGTACAGGAAAGAATATAATTGGGAGAAATATAAAGTATACTTTCAAATGTAGTTTCTTCTTCATGGAATGCCTCCCTAAAAAATAAAACTAAAATCCATTACCCCAAAACAATTCAGACTGATATCATGTGTCAGTGAAACGGCACAACACAGTCATCATAAATCTACAGCAGCATCAAACAGGTGGCCATATAAACTGCCTGTATACTAAACTATAATATGCTTAAACTTGTAAGAACTGGTTTTAAACCATGGATATAAATGTGTCCCCATTGCTGCAAATTGAGGCAAGAGAACAAATCCATGTCTTTGGTTGCTATGGTAATATCAGTCCAGTATCTTAGGAGTAATGTTTATATTGGACGATTCCATACCTTAGGATTTATTATTTTCAATGCCAATGTTCACTGACAATGCAGGAAAGTACAGTAACTTGCCTCATATATAACCAAAAGAAAGTCAGGGTGTGGAGGTCGGGTGGTGGAGTTTTTAGCGTGTCTGAATTTCTTGAAGGAGACCAGAGTATGCTTTTTCTTATAGACCTGTAACTGATGCCTTTTAATTAACCATAACCAAAATCGTTCCCTTATCTTAACCAAGTTTTTTCTTGCCTAACATTAATCATAACTAAAGATAGGTTATTTGCCAAAAGAACAATCTTTGCCTGTGTATGTATTTTAGGAAGCCAGGATTTTAAAAATGTTGATATGGAAACATTGGAAACATGTTATCATTGCAACTAAACAGGGCTTTGCAGAATCATCCAGTATTGATTTTCTTCTCTGCCAATCACAGTTATTTAAATTTTTTTGGTTAAAATGGAGCAAGATTCTATAGTAGTAGTACTATATACTCTAGTCTTAAATCTCAATGGCAGCATTGTAGTATCTCCAAGTGAGGCTTTCAATCCACCATTATTAAGTTATTGTTACTTCATGAGGGATGTGTTGAAATTCATTGATTTCCATTGGAGTCTCAAGAGAAAATGACTTAATACAGTATGTAAAGATTACTATTCATAAGTCTAAATGTATGTCCTTCCGTATACAGTGGAAGGAGAGAGATATTTCACATGAAATCTTTTTTGTTTTTACCAACTGTTATTACACAAGGATTTTAAAAGGTCAACTTCATGTGTCATGTATGTCATGTTTAGCAAATCTAGTTATTCTTCCAATCTGATAATTATAACTTGAGAGGCTACGATAAAAATGTTAAATTAAAATTGTGTTTTCACAAATTTAATTAAGTTAATTAAATTATATTAATGAATTTAAAATGAAAGACAGCTTACTTAAACATGTCTAAATGTTTTGGTAAATCAGTCTGATTTTACAGAAATATAAGGTCTGGTCATCTCCATACTGCTTGATACAAAATACATAGCAAATTCATTCAGATGCACAATCCTAACTGTGACAAAAAATAAGCTTATATAGAAGTTTGACTGATGTATCAGTCGCTAAACGTGTCAAAACCATTTACAATGCATGTAATATTATTTATTATTTCTATCCTTTTATCATGTTGACAGCTGTAGCCCTATGTGTCGTCCAGGTCACTGAACTCCAACTGAAGGACGGAGGAGAGACTCTGTTAAATAGGGGCGGCTGTGGCTTGGTGGCAGAGTGGTCACCTTCCAATCGGAAGGCTGGCGGTTCGATTCCCCAGCCATGCGTCGAAGCATCCTTGAGCAAGATACTGAACACCAAAATGCTCCTGAAGCTGTGCCTTTGGTTTGTGAATGTTCTCATATGTAAGTCGCTTTGGATAAAAGTGTCCGCTAAATGACTAAATGTAAATGTAAATAACTGGTAAACAGTGTGTGCAAGACAGAGAAGACAATGCAACCAAACTTAGGGCTACAAGAGTAATTTGTAACTTTTTAAATTAACATGAACTTTTTTTCCGATACATTAGTGGTTTATTAAAATATTTCTTTTCCCTATATTTTGATTGTTATCCTCTGTGGAGTACATGTTTGACTGACCAAGACTGAGTTATGGCTATACCTGTTAGCATGAGCATGTTAGCCAAGATGTCTCATCCATCCACAGTATACTATGAGCGTTCTTTATTAAAAAAAACAACAACAATTGTTTAAGCTCTGTAAATCAAAACATCAACTGTAAAAGTGAAATGTAACATCTAACAAAACTTGTTAACTGTTGAGATACACCGATCTCTCTCTGAGTTTGTTGATGAGAAGGGATCCACATGAGACCTACCAATGTCTTTCAAGCAGTCAGTTATTTTCTTGTTCCCGTTTTGGGCTCGTGGGTGACTGGAGCCTATCCCATTAATCGGGCCTTAGGCGGGGTACACCCTGGACAGTGGCCAACTCGTCGCAGGAAGCAGTATTTATTTCCACACAAACAAACAATACATACAGGGAAACACAACCTACAGCGCTTACCATCTTAACGCCACGGCTCCCCCACTTGTGTCCGAAGTTAAAGGCACAACTCAGTTGGTTATATATGTTAAAGCCACACCCTGTCCAACACTCAGTATATTTTATGGCTCTTTGTCTCCATACATTCCTATGCATCTGGTTTCCCTCAGGATCTGGTTACTGTGACTGGTATACAATGGTTAACAAAAGAGACACATAGTATATATATAAGTAAAATACCTTTCCTAATAGGGTGTGTGTATAAGCCCCTTAATTCCTACACAACATATCTTTTATTTATCACACTTTAACCCATTTTGGGTTTATCATATCCACATTTCCCCCTTTTGATCTCTCCAAAGAAAGATCACTCACTGAGCCATCTTCTGCATTTCCATCTTCTGACTGGAACTTTTCTATAACCTTGTACTGAAACAGAAACCTCTATCCCAGGAGATTGAATTATGACTTATTTCACAGTCTTTTCCTTCTGGATGTGACATCATCCTCAACTTCTGGCTGGGAATTGTGTTCGTCCAGCACGCTCTTCTATGACCTAGGCGAAAGTTCACTGGCACTTCACCTGTTGCAGCTAACAGTGTGTTGTTGTCGCTGATTTTTCTCGGGGGTACAGGGGTTGACTTCCCTGTCCCTTTTGACCAAAGACCAGAGGATTATTCTGCCTCTATTGTTGGGGTCTTGGTTTTCTCCAACTCAGCCAAGCCGGTGTGCTCTGCTTGTAGTGGCTGTAGATCTGCTAGGACCGGATGCCACCCATGGTACAAATTCCTGTTCATCTGGTTCACCCCCACAGGCTCTTGCCCGTATACCTGGAGGGGGGACCATTCGTCCGTCCGGCCCCCTCCAGAGTCCATTTTGCTCTGTAGCTCCTCTTTGCATTCCAGACTACTTTTTCTTGGGCCGCCTTTTGATATTCTTTGACTGCAGTGAGTTTGGGTTGTAATTCTGTCTCCTCACTGGTTATCTTTTGGTACATCTGCAAATACCCTGCTGCTCTTTGGTGATATTACTCATATTCAGTTCTATTTACTCTTTCAATGGTGCCCTCTGTTATTGTTAAAGGTTCTGATTTCTATCTTAGCCTAGAGGGTATTAAGTCTCATAACACCCCCAAACATAAACACAAGGGGGTTTTATCAGGTGTAAACCCACCTATCTTAATTTGTACTGGGATTATCTCTTAATGCCTAATTTTCAGTCAATTTATTAGATAGGGAAATCAAACATCCAAAATCTTTGTGTGGCACCCAATGGTGTATATTACACAATTCTCTGTTGATTATATTAAAAGCATTTTTATTCAAATCATATATATATAATTGTTAACCACTAGAACAGGAAGTATTCAATTCCAACATTAATTTGATTTCTTGCTTTCAATTTCATCAGGCCCTCCTTTGGGAACACTTACAGTCTAAGTTGGCCTTTTGTGATCAGTGTCCCCCTGAAGTCATTCCTCCTTGGACCTGTGGAGCCCGAGGTATTCATTACAGTCCTTACAGTCACCTATAAGAAAATAGCTGAAAAGACATATCAGTACAAAGCTTCCTGTCCCTGTCCGGATGGTTACTCAGTCTGTCTCACACTCAGAGGTCAACTCTTGCAGTGGTTTGTACCACAAACCCACTTACAAACTTGATTTCACTGTTCTGTGGTCATGCTGACATCTTTCAAAACACCAGTCTAACAGCTCAGGTTGACTCTCTGTCCTCTACGTGAGGAGCACACATAACTTCCTAATAAGCAAGTGTTTGTGAAGATTCCTCTAGTGGTGGAAACAATTAATTATTTTATAGTTTTTTCTCAGGCTCAGCCTTCTGATTTTGTCAGAGACTAAGGACTTGTGGTCCTTTTGGATTGAACACATTGTTAGTTAAAAGGAGTTGTATCTAGCAAAGGTTTGGCAGCGGATTTTCCTATGTGCTTTAACAGTAGTCTTTCCAGTTCAACCATTAATTTCTATCTGTTTATACTGTTTTTTAACACTTTTTGCAATTCAGATTTCTCTTCCAATGTTCAAAAATGTCCAAGATAACTCTTCTTTGTGTTGACTTTCTATCTATTCATCTCTTAGGATTCATTTAGGGGTTTGTGTTGATTTACTCTGGGATCTCTTCACCTCTAAATATCTCGGACCGTAAATTCTTCCCTAGGTTGAGACAACTTCACTAAACATATTTTAAGAGTTCCCTTCGACCCCAAACTTTCCCAGTCGATTAGTAATTTATAAGCTTTTTTTTTTCTCTCCCTTAGGCAACCCTAATTCTCTTTTATGACCTGCAATCCTCAGTGGCTATTGGCTGTATTATGTCATCAGCTAATGTCAGTTCTTTTCTTCTTCAGGTTTATCACATGGCTTTAACCGTAGCAAAATAGATTAGACATGTGGTTTAGGCATATCACACCTATTCAACACTTCCAAGAGGAATATACAGCCAGCTTTTTCTATTTTCCTCCAAAGCCTTTTCAACTTTGATCTGATGATTCAGTTAAATCTTTCTTACTAACCTTGCAGATTGTTTATAACTTGTGTCCCATTATCACTATATATTTTCACTTGAATCCCATAATTTGTAGCTATTTCCTTTACTTATTATTTTTTTTAACTGTGATTATCTTCTTTTGAGTTGCACACAAACATACTAACAAAAATACTAACCTATAGCTATTACTAACTATTCATTAAGTATACTTTTCCTATAATCACTAGGCAATATCTCTGCCTTTAACCCTCCTTCAGTTCTAACAAATTCATGCTAATATGTTTGAAGGATTTATTGTTTAAATGATCTCTTTTTGGTCTTATGTTTCCTTGTGAATTGTGTTTCGGACAAATACAGCATATTAAACAGTTTGTATTCATTTTTTATCTTGTAAACCCATTTTTTTCATTTTGAAAACCCATATGCTGTGCTGTAAATGTCTTTTGTCTTAATTTTCATCATACAATCCCCCTTTTTGAGTCAGGACAAAGCCCATGACTCAATAATGCAGCCTAATTTAAGAAGCTTCTATATAATTATGTGTTTCCCTTCCTAGGATTTTCAATTAACAAAGAAATAGCGTCCTATTCCTTCTCTTCCTTGTCTTAAAACAGTATCTCTCCCTGACCTACTAAGCTTTTTTATCACCTGCATGACAACAGGATCTTACTGAGTTGCTTAATAAAACTGTTTGTTTCAGTTTTTGGCTATGAGTCTGTGATACAGATTTAATTTGCCCTCCTTGCATTCTACAATCTAGAAAATGCTTCTGTATATTCTAATAGTCCCAATATTACTACGTTCACTAGTAATTGTTTTCATTTTTAGCAAATGTTTTATAAAAGGCATTGTTTGCTTCTCTTTAAAGAATAACTTCTCTTATTTTAGTCTTTTAAATCAATCTATCCACTAATCATTTTAACCAAAGCATTTAAGAACTTGAGCGGTCAAATAAATGCATCCAAACTACAATTCTTCCTTTTGTAAATTTTAAGGATGTAGAAACAAAAAATAATAAAAGAAATACTCTAGCAAAGTATCAGCTCCCAACTTTTATATTTAGCTTCAGCATTTTAAGTAAGTTCTACCTCCTATTAATTCTATTCATTGATCTATTATCCTCTCTAATTTCTAATTAGGGTAGTGGTGTGTCTAAACCTGCTTTTTGAAAACTATTCCAACCTACTAATTAATTATTCTTCTGATTTAACTTCTGTTTCTTTAGACCCTTTTCTCATTCAATCTTATACTTACACACTCACACATATGGTCTCATTCAAACAATTCAATTCTGTATAGCATAAAAATGTAGGTCCTTCAAAACGTACCAGGTTACATATGAAACTATGGTTCCCTGATAGGGAACGAAATGCTGCGTCAGCTGACGCTATGGGGAACGCCTTCAGTGTGACTGCCTCTGAATCTCTGTATTAACTTAGACCAATCTTGATTGGGTTTAACGTCAACATGTGACACACACCGGCGGAACCGGAGGTACAAAGGGAACCGGCTTCACTGTTGTCGTCAGCCTTCTGATCGACTGAAGCAAGCCGCTCTCAGGCATGCCGGAAGTATGGCAGCGAGACGCAGCATCTTGTTTCCTATCAGGGAACCATGGTTACATATGTAACCTGTTACCTTCCCTTTCAAGGGAACTTCAATGCTATCCACCAAACTGTGGAATGCTGCGATCGCAGCCACATACACCTTAAGTGTAGCGGGGGAGAGTCCAGCCGAAAACCAGCCTTGGAGGAACTCCAGCACTGAAGCCATCGAGCAGTGAACTGGGTCAAGATGGCACTCCTGGCACCATGTAGTGAAAATTTTCTCTAGCGTGTAAGATGGTCTCAACTACCACAGTAGAGAGACTGGCAGCTCGGAGGTTGTACTCCTCAGGGGCCAGACCAACAGCTTCAATTTCCCCGGCTGGGGATGGAATATTTCGCCTTGGCCCTGCAACAGAAGCTTCCTCCTGACGGGAATCTCCCACGGGGGGCCGTCCAGCAGGGCTACTAGGCCCAAGAACCAGATTCTGGCAGGCCAGAACGGGGCCACAAGCAGCAGCTGGGCCGATGTTAGGAGAAACTTCTATAGAACCCCCGGGAGCAGAGCAATCGTGGAAATGCATACAGCCGTAAACTCGGCCACGGCTGCACCATGGCATCCAGCCCCAAGGGCGCTGGATCCACAAGGGAGAACCAGAGGGGGCAGTAAGCGTCATCTGGGGACGCGAAATGGTCTACTTGTGCTCTGCCGAATCTCCTCCATATCATCTGCACCATATCGGGTGCAGTCTCCATTCGCCTGGCCTCGGCCCCTGCCTCGACAGAATGTCCGCTCCCACATTGAGGTACCCAGGTACGAAAAGTGCTCTGAGAGGGAGCAACTTCCTCTGGGACCACAAAAGGATCTGGCACGCCAGTCTGTACAGAGGGCGCGACCTCAGACCACCTTGTCAATTTATGTAGGAGACCACCGCTGTGTTGTCGGAGCAGACAAGCACATGATGGCCCCTGCGGTCTGGAAGAAAGTGCCGTAATCCCAACAAGACCACTCGCATCTCCAGGCAATCTATGTGCCATAGATGCGGGGTCAACCACTGACCTCGGGCTGTGCGACCATCCTGTGCTGGAGGTGTACGTCGAGAGTATCACTTAAAATGACATTCAGAATTGTACATTCCTTTCTATACAGTTCAATTTAGTCTAATTCTATTTTTCCTCTAAATGCACACTCATGTCATCTAAGGCTCCACCTTCAGCTGTCTCCCTTCACAGTCTGCTTCACATTCATACACATACATGACAAACAAATCTGCTTGAGTTCCCACTAAAAATTCCCAGGGGCCTCAAACCCCTTTTACCGGTAAAACATCACACATCAAACAATTTAACAGGGCCTCTAACCCCAAATCCAATTTTGCAAATGTCCTAGGGCCTCAAACCCTAGATCCAATCATAACACAGTGGGGAAATCTAATTCCCTCACCAAGAATTCGGGGGACCTAAAACTCCTCTGGCCTCTAACCAATCTCACTAAGGACTTTAACCTAGTGATCCGTCCCCTCGTCAGAACACGGTGGGGTTGCCAAACCAAAGCCAATGTCTCAGTCTCCAAATGTTTTAAACCTTTCACATCAATCACCACAGGCTCTAAATTAAGTTTCAATCCAATATGCAGAGTTTGATTAAACAGGTTCTGCTTACCCTATTTAGTGGCCAGCCATGAGCCTGAGGCAATCTCCGTGATCAGTTCATCTGTTCAATTCAGGATCACCTTTTCATCCCCACGGACGATCCCCCAATTGTTGAGATATGCCGATCTCTCTCGTTCATTGATGAGAAGGGATCCACATGAGACCTAACAATGTCTTTCAAGCCGTATTTATTTCCACACAAACAAACAATACAGACATATCTGGGGAAACACAACACAGATATAACTTCTTTATAACCATAAAAGAAGAGTCAAACAAGTCTGCAGTTTTCAAATCTTCTATTTTTAAGGCAACTAAATACAATTTTGAAATATATGAAAATGGTTAAACAGTGCAGGTATTGTACATTTTTGAACAGTTAACATCATGAAGCTTCATCAGAGTCAGAATCAGAAAGATCTTTATTGCCAAGTAGGTTTACACATATGAAAAATTTTCTTTGGTGTTTTTCGTGCAGACAATTAACATAATAGAAATATAAAGTAGTAAGTACTGCAGGTGAGGAATTGTAACTATAAAATTGACAATAAGATGTTAAATAATATTAAACCAAAATGTTATAAGACAATAGTAATAATGGAATTGAGTATGTACAATATGACGACATGGTATTTAAATTCCAGTATGTGCAATGTGCAACATATTTAGAGGTAAATGTGCAAACCTTTACAGAATTAAGGGGTTATAATGAGTCAGTGTCAGTAGGGTTGATTGCAGATGGAAAGAAACTGTTTCTGTGGCGTGTGGTGTCGGTCCTGGCCTCCTGCCAGAAGGAAGTGTTTGAAGCAGTTTGTGTCCAGGGTGAGAAGGGTCATCCACAATCTTTCCTGCTCGCTTCAGGCTCCTGGAGGTGTACAGGTCCTAAATGATCATAACTAAAGAAAAAGCATGAACTGGAAACAATTTCAAAATGTCTTATTTCTTTTAAGTAGATTGAATGTTAAACCATTTAAAAAGAGACTGACATGGTTCTCAGTCTTTGAGATCATTAGTCTTCATCTGAGGGCTTCAACCGACTCGCAGCATCTGTGTCTATTTTCAAAGGGTGGTGGTTTGTTATAGCTTGACAGTTAAACCACTTTCTTCTATCTGCTCTGCCTGTTCACATGTCTGAGGACGCTGCTTACAAGAACAGAGCAGCTGCAGCTTTTAAATAGACTCTCTGTGGTCAACTGCTCACACCAGTGTTTAAACTCATCAGTGTGACAGATCTATAATCAACAAATGTCAAATCTTCGACGCATGGCTGGGGGATCAAACCGCTGACCTTCCGATTGGCAGGTAACTGTTCTGCCACCAAGCCACAGCCACCCACTCGTATCAGATATGTCTATTGTTTATATTCTATTTATTCTAATCCACACCTACATGGTTATCTCAACTATTAATGGAAGAATGCATTATAATGTTGACAATGTTTTGCTAAATTTGCCTTTTTTTTCTCCTTCATATATTTCTGGCCTTTTCTTCTAAAAAAGTATTGAAGCAGTAACCCTCGCCTACAAACTGGGCTTACACATGTGATAAAGGCATCAAAACACAAGATTGACCATAAAGCTTTTTCATTACACCTAATAAGGAAATACGTTATGTTTAATATGTTGTAAAGGCTATATGTGAACAAAAATATCTTCCTTTTATTTGCCAAAAAGTAAATTGCAGACATAGAAATGTACAGAATCACGCAGTAAGGGCTCTCTGTAAGGGTGCTTTTACACCTCTAGTTTGGTTCAACCAAACAGCAAACAGTTATACATTGTAGCATTTTTCAGCTTTTTTGGTTCCTTTTCACACCACACTGATTGCTTTGGTCTGAACCAGTTGAAACTAATCAAAATGCAGTCACATGACAACATCCACGTCACTCATTGGCCATGGCGTATTTCCTAAACTGCTTTTCGATTGGTCAGAATTTACATGCAGGAAAATTCTAACAGAAGATGAAAAGCCAGCAAACAACACGGAGACAACGCAACTATGGAGAGACAATTGCGCGGGCTGGTTTTTCCATAATCTATTACATTGCTTGTACACACCATAATATGCAAACAATACATTTCTATAATGAAGCGCGGATGCGGCTTGAAAACAATGTTCTAATGCACGGCAAACGGCAAGCGCACATCGCTCGTCACTTCGAGCGGAGGCTGCATTAATTCTTCTTAACTCTGACATGCTCATCGTCCCGAAAATATGACTATGGCAGCTGGTTTAGTCCAAAAATGATCATTATTTTTTGCAGTTGGGTCGGTTCGAGGTCTGATCCCGTTCTCACCACAAACGAATCACTCCAGAGTTCTTTGAAAACCAAACACTTGTTTGGTCTGCTTTTGGTGCGCACCCGAGTACGATTGCTGCTTTCACACCTGAGCAAACGAACTGCACCAACGGGGCAAACGAACACTAGTACGATTCAACTGAACAAAATGAGGCAGGTGTGAAATCAGATTCCTCTTTAAGCCATACCTGTCTTTTTTGTAGTGGACTTCTGAAATGTGATAAACAATGTTAAGTATGTTTTAAGAGATGTGAAAGAGAGTCCTAAACACAATAATAGAGTAACTCTTTATAAATCAGTGTTTCGCTTCCTCCCTTTCTGACTGAAGTTCCCTCAGAATCTCTTTTGTCTCTGTCTGTCTCTTTCAGGTGCTTATTCATTTGCTCATTATCCTTCTCTAGTTTCCCTTTCCTTTCTGCCATTCTAATAATCTGATCCTCTGCTGTCTCCAGTAGTTTCTCTGTGTTCTGCAACTGTTTCTCATGTTCTGTTCATCTCCTCTCCATTATGGAATGTCAATTTATTCAATATAAATAAATAAATACATAAATATGCCGATGGAATTCAGAAATGCATCACTATGGTTCAATAAATAAGTTTATATTTCACTGGACTTTTATTTCATAATGCCACATTTATTAATTTATTTATTATGGGATATATTTTCTCATTCGTCCATGATACATGTATTGCACATCATTGCAAGTCAGGTGCAGTTTTTCAGTAGAACTGGGAAAACAATTTCTCAGATTGGAAAGTATTGTAATATATTATCAAATTCTCAGTAGTGGAACACATGTGTAATACTAACTGTTACATGTACTGTAGGCTGTCAACATGTATGTTTTAAAATGGTGACAGCTTGAATGGATTACAAAGACCACCAGTTAAATTGATTAAACTTTCCTTTCAAAGGTCCAAAGAAGTAACTTTGAGATCACACTTCTTCCGTCTGACATTTTTTGTAAATATGGATGATGCACAAGCAGTGAGTTTTCTGTTCACATATGAAACATTTAAACTAGCCCGCTACTTGGAGAAAGCCTGAAGAAAAGGATAAACTTTAGGCTCATTTTATTTTTGGTGTCCATGTGATTAGACCATTTTCACATAAATATGTTATTTGAAATTAGATAGAAATGCATATAATCTTGTTACTGGTGTTTTTTTTCTCTTTTATGGAAGTTATCTTTTGATGTTTGACGAATAGTGGTTCCTTGTTACCCAGAGGCTCCCCCCTCCTGTACTGTAACAACAACTCTCTCCATCCTGGAGAGAGACAATAACAGAGTGTAGGAGGCAGAACCCTCGCAAAGCAGCTGGACCAGACTCTATCTCTCCATCCCCCCTGAAGCACTGTGCCGATCAGCTGTCTCTGGTGTTCAAGGACATCTTTAACACGTCACTGGAGACATGCCATCCTGCAATTCTCCACCATCATCCCCGTCCCCAAAAAACCACAAGGACCACAGGACTTAACAACTTAACAAAGTCTTTTTAGTGCCTTGTGTGGTCCTACCTCAAAATTATCACTGACCCACTCCTGGACCCCCTGCAGTTTGCCTACAGAGCCAACAGCTCTGTTGACAATGCATTAAACATGGCCCTGCACTTCATCCTCCAGCACCTGGACTCCAATGGGACCTAAACCAGGATCCCGTTTGTGGATTTCAGCTCCGCCTTTAACACATCATCCTGCTGCAGGACAAGCTCTCCCAGCTGAGTGTGCCTGGCTCCACCTGCAGGTGGATCACAGACTTATTGTCACAGAGTCTGCCTACAGGTTTGACATTGACCACCTGGTGACCCGGTGCAACCTGGAGCTCAACGCTCTCTAGACAGTGGAGATGTTTGTGGACTACAGGAAGAATCCATCCCCACCCGCCCCCATCAACCCTGTGCGACTCCCCTGTTGACGCTGTGGAGTCTTGTCGCTTCCTTGGCATCATACTCACCCAGGACCTCAGCAGGAAAGCCCAGCAGAGGATGCTGCCACTGCCAAGGACAAGGGCGGACTGCAGCATATCATTCACTCTGCTGAGAAGGTGATTGGCTGCAATCTACCTTCCCTCCAGGACCTGTACACCTACAGGACCCTGAGGTGAGCAGGAACGATTGTGCCTGACCCCTCCCACCCTGGACACAAACAGTTTCAGACACTCCCCTCCAGCAGGAAGCTCTGCAATCGGTCTGTTTATGCAATCGGCCTTATCAAAAAGGCCCGGAACCCTCACTGACACAGTCTGATGCAGAGAGCGGTAACCTCCATGTTGTCTTCCTGCTTCCTGTCTGAGCAACAGGCTGAAATACAGCAGAAGTGTAATGTAGGTTAGAACCTCCTGTTCCTGTGGCTAATTTTATAGATACCTGGACTTCAGTTGAGCATTATATGGAGAAACGCGATGGTTCTTTGGCCTTTTAATGTCATCTCAACCAATAAAAATAATTCTTCCTTTATATTAGATCTAAGAGATTTTTCTGTCAAAAAAACTAGAACTATAATTTATCATTTTTATGGTTATGTGATCAGCAGAAAAGATTATTTTTTACATATTTACATTTCCATACTGGATTATGTTAACTGTAGTACTATAGTCTTTGAGTGTCCAAATTATGAGATTTGAATTTATGTTCTATATAATACCTTCAAAAATCCCCACAATGAAAAAAAAAGGATCCCCATGTCATGTACAAGACTTTCTGAGCATGTTGACAAAAGGCATTTAATTGCAAAAATTATAGTTGTGCAACACTTCTCCTGGCGGTCACGTGATTTTTGGTGTGCAAGAGAGGCATTGAAAAAATCTGGTTGCAATGCTTTTGCCTAGAAAGTTCGATAGCAGTACCGTAGCCAGAAATCATAACGTTTGTGAGCATAGAGAAAACCAGACGGGCCTAGCTGTCGAGACCATACACAGGTTTGGATCAGATTAGACTAGCTTCCATTAATAGTTGAGATAACCATTTAGGTGTTATGTGGATTAGAATAAATAGAAAATAAACAATATGAAAATTTGAACTGAACTTTAAAAAAAGGTAATTACTGTAAACAGAAGTTGGATTGGCTGTTGCGCTTGATGGTGCATGTGTTTTTTTAATATTGTTTCCACATATAAACACAGCTTTTTTTCACTTTGGAGGGCAGCATTGATCTATGAATGTTCCCACGCTTGAGGACATTTACTTAACTGAAAAAATGTATGTTATTGTTTCTTTTTATCTGCATGTTTTATTTTTTGAACGACAATAAAAATGCTAATTTGACATTTGTTCATTATAGATCTGTCACACTGATACATTTAAACACTGGTGTGAGCAGTTGACCACAAAATGTCTATTTAAAATCTGCAGCTGCTCTTTTCTTGTAAGCATCGTCCTCAGACATGTGAACAGGCAGAGCAGAGAGGAGAAAGTGGTTTAACTGTCAAGCTACAACAAACCACTACCCTTTGAAAATAGACACGGATGCTGTGAATCGGTGGAAGCCCTCAGATGAAGGCTAATGATGATCTCAAAGATTGAGGACCATGTCAGTCTCTTTTTAAATGATTTCAACAGTCAATCTACTTAAAAGAAATAAGACATTTTGAAATTGTTTCCAGTTCATGCTTTTTCTTTAGTTATGATCTTTCAGGACCTTCTCTTCAGGACCTGTACTCCTCCAGGACAATAAAGCGGGCAGGAAAGATTATGGCTGACCCCTCCTGCCCCTCCCATCTTATTGTCAATTTTATAGTTACGATTCTTCACCTGTAGCACTTACTTCTGTTTCTTTATACTTCTTTATAATCCTATTGTTTTTATTGTCTGCACTCAAAACACCAAAGCAAATTCCTCATATGCGTAAACCTACTTTGCAATAAAGCTATTTCTTATTCTGACGACAATTCATGATGTTAACTGTTCAAAAATGTACAAATGTACATTTTCATATATTTCAAAATTGAATTTAGTTGTCTTAAAAGTAGAAAATTTGAAAACTGCAAGCTTGTTTGACTCTTCTTTAAAGGTTATTAAAGAAGTACAAAGTTTTGCGCCATTTGATCAATTAATTCATAACAAGGCTCATTAAGCATCAGCAGAGCACAGTGACTATAGGTTGTTACACTACAGGCATCATGTATGCAGACACAAGTATAGAATAAAACACAAAAATATCATCCTGATGGAAAACAGTTAGGTGAATTAGACGAAGGGGACAAAGTTCACAATGTAGTCCACTGGAATTTTTTGTTATGTTAACAAGTTTTGTTACATGTTACGTTTCACTTTTACAGATGATGTTTGGTTTTACAGAGCTTAAAATAATGTATTTTTTTACTAGAGCAATTTGTAAACAATGCTTATAGTATACTGTGGATGGATAAGACATTTGGGCTAACAGGCTCATGGCAACAGGTAGAGCCATAACTCAATCTTGGTCATTCAAAGGTGTACTCAACAGAGGATAACAATCAAAATATAGTAAAAGGAAATATTTTAATTTAAAATTGTAATGTATCAAAAAAAAGAAAAATTGACATGTAATTTAAAAAGTTAGACATTACTGTAGTAGCCCTATGTATAGTTGCATTTCCTTCTCAGTCTTCCACACACTGTTTACGAGTTATTTAACAGAGTCTCTCCTCCATCCTTCAATTGGAGTTCAGTGACCTGGAAGACACATAGGGCTAGAGCTGTCAATATTGCATGCATTGTAAATGATATTGACATGTTTAGAGACTGATACATCAGTCAAACTTATCAGCTTATTTTTGTCACAGCTAGGATTGTGTATCTGAATGAATTTGCTATGTATTTTGTATCAAGTATTATGCAGATGACACCAGACCTTATATTTCTGTAAAACCAGATTGACTCACCAAAACAGTAGGACATGTTAAATTAAACTGGCTTTAATTTTAAATTCATTAATCTAATTTAATTCACTTAATTACATTTTATGAAAAAACAATTTTAATTAAACATATTTTATCATATCCTCTGAACTTATAACTATCAGAATTAAAGAATGACTAGATTTGCTCAACTTGACATATGAAGTTGACTTTTTGAAATCCTTGTAATATCCGTGTTATAACAGTTGGTAAAAAAAATTTAAAATCTCTCTCCTTCCGCTTTTTTGTGACAGCAGCATACTTGTTGCTTTGTTTGAATCAGCTAAATTTGCCTCTCCAGAAACTTAGATATAAAAGAAAAACAAACAATTACTGTTAAGCTATACTTCGTCTTAATCTTAAGTACCAGGTAGGCAGTTGTTGTTAGCTGTACTAGACAAAAATAAATATATGTAAAAATATAAAACAAATGTCCACAGATGACCAATCCAATAACTTGTTGTAATATAACTAGTTGGCTGGAATGAAGTGTTGGATAAATTGTATTCATCTTAAATACAAAACTGACATTCTAAATTTCCAGATCCATAACTCAGTGTCTTCTTGAAGTCAAACTGATCTGTACTAAAATCATAATATTAGTAGATGACCACAGATGGTGAATTTCACAGCAACAGCAGCTCTGCTCTTGTAAACAGTGTCTTCATCTGGTTGCATTTTGCAGTATGCAAGCCAGCATGCTTTTCTGGCTATTCCAATCCACAATCCTCTGCGCACCAGTGTTGATGAAGTAGTATGTCAAAATTGTATGCATACTGCATGCAACAGTATGTACTTTGCAAGGACAGCTGCAGTATGTACTACAATTAAAAAGAAAACGTGTGATTTGGAACACAGGGACAATTAAGTTGTAGGACGTCATGTGACATAAGTGAAGTAGGTCACATGAAATGTAAGTCACGTTACGTGACTTGCAACATAGCATAACTTAGAACTTTAAATAACTCAGTGTTAAATTTTGGTTTCACATGGGACACAAATCCACCCCACCGCCTCCATAGGTGGGCTTTCGGTTTTTATCTCGCTTATATTATACTTGTTATAGTACGTCACCTGACATCCTTAAGGCTTTCTGGCAGCCCTGTGCGCATCCCATTCGAACACTAAAAGGTACCTTGTGAGTCTGTATACAACGCAGAAGGGCATGACAAAACGTCAGTATTTGATGCCCCGTGAGTGAGAACAGGCTGGATTTGATGTGGTTTGCACTGCGCTGTCAGTAAACTATTAAGTAATATTAAGAAGAAATATAATAACACCAACAAAATACCTCTCTCGTTCCTCTATGTTTTGATAACAGCATACGTCACATCCTTCGTGTGATCAATTACATTTGCCTCTGGACAGCCTGAAACATAAAAAATATATCCTGTCATCCCTTATTTCGACAGGAAACATTTAAACTAGATATACATGAGCTAGCTGCTAGGTGGGTAATTAGTTGTTAGCAGTTTAGAGACAGGTATAAGTAAACGCACATTCATTTACACATATCCATGACGTTAACGTGACGTGTAATCCTTTCTTTGCTGATGACAGCCATCTTTATATTTCTGTTAATCCTAACTTTATACAGTCTTTGGTTAATCTAAAGAATGTGTCAAAGAAAAAGAAAAGTTAGCCACTTGCTCAAAATAAAGGATTGGTTAAGCTCGAATTTTTACCTATACCTTGCCATCTTATGAAGAAAATATTCATTTTTTGAGTTGCCCCAAGTCATAATTATTTTAAACTTCCGCTCAGTCAAACCAAAAGCAGCATATTTTATAAGAATACTAAGCCCATAAAAAGATGTTTATAGTAATAATAAGATAACATCAAATAAATACCTCTCTTCTTCTTGAATGTTGTGACAGTAGCATATGTAGCTATGTGTGAATCAGCTTCACCGTCATGTTCATGCACTGAATGAAAAAATAAAATAACAGTAAACTTAAATTTCAATAGAAGTAGTATTGAGTAGTATTAAGAGAGACATATATACATTTTGACTTAAAAATAGTCTCCCTTACATACTGAATTTTGTAGTTTTTCCTGAGACTGCAATGGAAATCAATGATTTTTGACACATCGCTCAAATTAAGTGACAATATTTTGATACTAGTGGAGTGACAGCCTTTCTTGAAGACACTGCAATACTGAGAAGTATAGCTTAATTGAGATTCAAGACTAGAGTATAGGAAGGTGGTCAGGCTAAAAGACTAATTAACCCACTGTCTTACATAATGAAATATCTAAATTGTTGACATCTCAGAGGAAAAGCCTGCTACTTTACAAGAAAAGGAAAAATAATGGCATTAATAAAAAATAATTAAATAGAGATGGAAATTGAGAACTAACAAGAAACGTGTACATTTTGCTCTATTTTAACCGAAATAATAAAAATAAATGTGATTGGCAGAGAAGGACATCAATACTGGATGATTCCGCAAAAGCCCTGATTAGTTACAGTGACAACAATGTTTCCAATGTCAACTTTTTTTAAAATCTTGGCTTTATACAATATCTGCATAGGGAAACATTGTTTTTTTGGCAAATAAACTAACCTTGATTATGGTGTGATTAATGTTGTTTTGGGGTAATGGCTTTTTGTTTTCTTTTTTAGGGAGCCATCATATAAAGAACAAACTACATTTTAAAGCATACTTTATATTTCTCCCAAGTACTTTTTTCTCATGTACCTCTGTGTTTCCGACACTGAAGTAGTCCCACCACCAACAGCAGCACAGCCACGCACAAAATGGCGAAGACAACCAGTAACAGGGTGAAGAGCTGAATGGAGCCTGGGCGAGGAAGATGAGGAGGAGTCTCTTGATCATCTTGAGGTGTTGTGACTTGAGGTGAGGGAATAACATATGCTGTTAACACCATGAGATAAGGTGTTTTCAGTCTGTGAGTCCTTGCATAAAGTTTCGGTTTGCCTAAAATTCTGTGTTCAAAGATAAAAACACTCCTCAGTCAAAATACATATGTCAAGATATGTAAAAGCGTAGTGCACGTTACTGTTTTTTTGTTAGGGTGTGTGAAATATTTCCCTTTTAGGGGCAGCAAGTCCTACTGATTACAATCTAACTTTTAGCCATATACCTACGTGGGTCTAGGGATGACAATGTTTGTCTTTGGTCCAGACTGAACTATCGGATGGATTGGCATGAAATTTTGACCGACATTCATGGTCCCTAGAGGATGATTCACTAATAACTTTGGAGATCCCCTGACTTTTTCTGTAATCCCACTGTGTGGTTGACATGTGCGGTTAAGAGTGCAATATCTTGCCAACTATTGGATGGATTGATAAGATAATTTACCTTGGTGTTCCTCTGACTTTTTCTCTAACGTCACCATGAGGTTAACATTTTGGTTTTTTATTCAAATGTCGCAACAACTGTCAGATGGATTGCCATAACAGTTGGTACATACATTATTAGTTGTTAAAGTTGTTTCTTCTGTCCATCTGTTTTGTATTATAGGCTGTAATGAACATTGCAAACTCCAGGGTCCACTAACTTCATGTTTGTTATTATTATTATTTAGCTCCATATATTTAGAAAGAATTTTAACATTGTCTGATGAAGTACTTGGAAATTAAATAAGCAAATAACATATTTACAGTTTGATAACACTGTTCTGTCTCACCTCTGACAGCCAGCCAGCTCTCTGGTGATTCTCCTCGTGATCCAGATATTCTGCACTTGTAGAGTCCCTCACTGGACTTGGAAACACTGTGAATGGTCATCTCGCCTTTATATCCAGTCACACTGAAGTGGCCATCTTTATAGAAATCAGCTGCGAGGTTGGAGGATGTTGCCTTTTTTCTACAGCGCAGAGTAGCAGTCTGTTGTTCCACCACAGGGAGAGCAGGACTCTCCAGGATCACATCACCAGCTGAACAACAAGAAAGAAAAGCAGTTAGAAATCATGCAGTTAGAACATGATCAGCCAGTGAACATCAACCAAACTGAACCACCGGGGTCCACTTATTGAATCTGTGGAGTCGTGCCTGGTGACGCCTGTATCTTTTCTAGCCAGAAAAAGTTACAAATGCCTTGAAACAGTTTTCCTTTCCAAAACTTAGAAACAACAACAACCCCAAAACAAGATGTTTAATACTTTAACATACACTCACAAATTATGCATGAAGTTAATCCTTTTTGCACTGGGCCTTAGTACAGTGCATCATACTAAGTAAAATGAATACGAAAACTAGGCCTACTTTCTAGATTTTTTCTGGAGCTTTCAGCCACATTTCGCCATTTGTTAACAATTTAAATAATAAGACTTAGTGTTTGCTTAACATACCAGTGACAGAGATATTGAGAGAGTTGCTTCTCTCTCCCTCTCGATTTTCACACCAGTATTCTCCACTGTGGGACACAAAGGCTGGTGTAATGTTCAAGGATCCTGCTGATGTCTCCCATTGGGTGGAATTTAAAGAATATTTCACTCTCCATTCTGTTGGGCCGTGAAACCCCGCACAATTAAATGAGATGGATTCATAGTCAAAGAACTGCAGTCTGTTTGGATCAATATGAGGAAAAGCTGCATCTGTGACAGAGGAAAAAAAAGGAATAAAAGAAAGAGATCTCTTCTCAAATTTGATATGCACACTTTAAGAAAATGTGTTGCATAAAGTAGCTTGGTAGATCTGGCATCCCCTCATCACTCTTAATTTAGAAATAAAGCCATAAATAACAAATGCAAATAACAATCTGAGCATATCCAACAACAAATGTGGAAATAATTTGTTTCTGTTAATACAATTAATTAACAAACCTACTCACCAGCTTTCTGAGCACAGTAACAGTTCTGACCATGAGCAGTGAGCAGCAACAATACATTCACCACTGAAGAGATATTAGAAGAGCGCAGTATGTCAGTCATAAATGTCTTAATTTACTGCTACTGAAAAATACATACATGACAAGAACATGAAAAGATTTGTTTTATTAAATATTGATCATATGATCAACCTCTAGACAACTGTGTCTATATACATTTTTCAATGTGCAGTTATTTTTTTCATTTATGGTATTTGGTATATAAACAGACAAAATAGAACTAGAGTCAAATAAAAACTGAGAACATAGGCCATAAACCTATCTGTAGTATGCATTGGTTACATACATACTGAGCCATATACTGTATGTTCGTTTAAATCCGTTAAAGAAGTAGGAAGGTTCTTATTTATATCAATATTGTCCTGTCTGACTTATAATACATCCTGATTTGATTCATGATATTGCTTTAACTAATTTCTATTTCAAATACCCTTTACATTTTGTTTTTCAGATTTGATTTAATTTCAGAATTAAAAAGTGAAGGCAGACTCACGCAGTCTGGTGCAGAGCGCTGCGACCTCCATGTTGTCTTGCTGCTGACTGCCTGAGCATCAGACTGAAAACCAGCTATATCTGATGTAGGTGACGGTGAAGGTGTAGTACTTCCTTTTCCTGTGCAGAGTAGAGGCCACAGCAGTTTATAGCATTATAACTGTCTTTCAGGCCTCAGTTGCTCTGTGGGATAAACATACTTTAATTCAGCAAGTCAACTGTCAGAGGCACTGTGGTTCTGAGTGCCAACCTGAACGACAGCTAATTATTTTGCGAAAACTATTTAGTTTTCTGAATATAAACCTGTTATGAATGTGACCTCTCTCCCATCATCAGGCTTTGTCTCCTCACCTTTCATAGCAGGGATTTACTTAAACAGCAGTGTAGTGGATTTACAGTGCGAGTCTGCAGGCTGGTATCCAGAGCCTGAGGTGTCCTGGCTGGACGGTGAGGGAAAGTTCCTTTCTGCTGGACCTCCAGAGGCCGTCAGGGGTCCTGATGGCCTCTATACTGTCAGCAGCAGAGTGACTGTGGAGGAGAGACACGGCAACAACTTCACCTGCAGAGTCCAACAGAGGGACATCAGCCAGAGCAGAGAGACAAATAGTCACATTTCAGGCTTCAGTCAGCGGAGAAGATGGCAGAAAGGGACCGAGCTGAGGGATACTACAAGGAAGAAGGAAGTGGTGAACCACAAGGAGAAAATCCACGAGCAACTGGAGGAGATTCAGAGAAAACTTCAGTCAGAGCGCAGGGAGCTAGAGCCACTGATTCATCAAGAGCCAACCACCGAGCCCACGTTTTAATATTTTCTGGTGCTGATAAAGATTTGTTTATTTCAGCAATAAGACATGCAGGAAAATATCAATAATATTTCAGGCGTAAACATAGGAATGAAAATAATGTCATCCTGAATAAGAAAGATACCATCATTACATATTAAACTGCAACAATTTTATTTACAAAACACGATGAAAGGAAGTACTTTGTGATTTCATGTCAAATTTTTTGGTACTTTTCAGTAATGACTGTATTGCTTTAATGTTGCCTGCTTTTTATGTACTGTAATATTGTGATCTATATGGCAGGTGTAAGCATAGAATTAAAAATAATGTCATCCTCAATAAGATTTCATACTTTTGAAAAGTTCACTAATGACTGTATTGCTTATCTGTCAAACTATTTATGTATTTGTGTCCTAATTTTGTGGTGTTCAGTTTAGGGTATTCATGTTGTTTTTGTTTTTTACAACATCTCATTTTAAATGCTTTAAATGTCGTTTTTTTCAATGTGAATGAATAGAAGGGTTCAGCTCTTTTTGTCATGTGTTTGGTGTAATGTAGATGGAAAAATCTCTTTGTGATACTCATTGCCATTTTTTAAATACAAAATACAACTCTTCAATTTTACGTTTACTGTGATTGTTTATAGTTTGTTTAGTGCTTGAATATTTGTTTGAAATTTGAAACTTCCGTCATGCATAAACAACATGATTATCTGTATGTATGTTATCTTATTTGTCAGTTGTTAGATTATAGTATATTCTCCTGTGGACCACTGTTGATTAAAGAATTGTCGCTTGTTTGAAGCAATGAGCTGTTGAGTTCCTGTTTTATTTTGAATATGTCTGTGCCCTCATGTGTCTCTTATGCCTAGTGCACACTACAGGATTTTAAACGTCGGCAGATCACTGTGCTGTTCAGACTACATAACTTGCTATTGAGTCTTGAAGTCGTGGTGTTCACAATACATGACACTATGTAAATTTTCCGCAACAGGGAGTCACACACTACACAAACTAACAACAACTCTGTCACCCAATGACTCTATCTGGCCCCCAAACCACGTTTTGTCACAAACACTCGCGAGAAGTGGAAATGACGCGCAAAACAGGAGTTGTTTTGAAAATGGACGTTGAAACAAAATTAGCGGTGCAAGTGGTTTGCGCAATGATCTGTTCTGAACCCCGAAAAAGGGGGAAAAAAAGAATATGTTGTTTGTCTGTCTGCTGAGATGACCTTGAGTCATGCCTTGCTCTCATTGGCACCATAGAACATCGATTCGGCCATCAGCTCCAGATATTTAGCATGCTAGATATTTGTCTGGCGTCGGCGACGTGTCAGCGAGCGTCTTTAATGCGTCGTTAAGTAGTTCACGCATAAAGATTGGCAAGTGCCGATCAAATCGGGTTTAAAATCCTGTAGTGTGCACTAGGCATTAGTTTTGCTTGAGTGCCCTGATTGTTTCCGCCTGTGTCGATTTGGTTACACCTGTGTCTAGTTGTCTCGCCTAGCTGTATGTATTTAAGTCAGTGTTTTCCTTTGTTCTGGGTCAGTTCGTCATCATCATTATTGTGTTGGATCTTTCTGCCTGTCATTGTGGATTTGTGCCTGCCTGCCTGTAACCTGTTTTGCTGACTTGTTTACCATTTAGACAAATAAATCACCACTCATCATCCTACCACCTCTTGGGTCCTTTCCCCTTTCTCCAATTGCCAACTCTGACAATAGCACGGAACTGGAATATTTTTGACCACTGTGCTTTTATCATTAAATATGGTGATCCCATGACTCAGTCTGATCACTTGGTATATCTTATCTGGCTTTTAAATGTGAAAGCACCAATATTTCACCGTCATATCACTTTACAGTTCCCGATTTTAAAACTTCAGAGTTTATGTAACAGAATGTAACAAATTGCACTTTGGTGTTGAACGTACATTTAACTGTTTTTACAAATTTGAACACGCAAAACAGACAACTGTAAATACACAGAGTTTAGGTGTTGATTGGGTTTGAGTGAGAAAACAGTGGATGGATTTTGAAAGACGTGGTCACCACTGCATTTTGTGTCAAAGCAATAAAAAGTGATCCACAGTTTGGTCCATAATGTCTTCCGCTGCGCTGACTGTGTGAAGAGTTTTGAAAAAGTGAATTCAGTATTGAGAAATGCATGTTAGAAATCGTAAAAACAACAACCACAAAAAAACTGTTATATACACATGCAAGGGAGTTACATCCCACACAGTACTAATAACCTACTCTTACAGTTGGTGCAAAGAAAAAGGTCAAGTGCAAGTCAATGTCATGATTGAGAAAGTAAAAGAAAGAAATCACATGTATAAACACATTTTCAAAAAACAGTGAACCACCTTTATCCCAAATTCATCCCACTGTTAATAGAATGGATTTAAAATGGAAGTTATAGTGCCACATGATAGGAAAAAGCATCAAAGCAAAATACATTGTTACTGATAATACATAGACTACACTACCGGACCTTATCTGATAACGTATCCGAACTACAGTGAAAGTATTTTATTTGAGGACATTGTGTAAAAGGTTCAGTAGACAACCAGTGTTTTAATCCAGGTAAAAGTTGTCAAGTGGTCAAAAACAGGCAAAAGTCCAACCATGCAGGCAGCTCTGAACTGGCAACTTTGTTTTAAAAGGAGTCAGGCAGAGAGGCAGAAGTCCAAGGGTCAGGTGGGCAGAACAAAAGGCTGTAAAGCTACGGTGTAAGCACAATAGACAATCTGGCAGGTAGTAAAATAAACTGCAGGGCTAGTGAAGGGAAAGTAGGGAACAATGGGTGGGGAAGGTCATGTGATGGAAACAGCGGGAAAGATAATGAATCGCTAGGAGTTGGCTGGAGTTGTACAAAACGTTGGCTGTGTCTCATACTGCCATCTGAATGAGCTAAAGCGTTGGTCGAACATTACAGGTATGTGGGCTTTTTAAAGAATAATCATTATTGATAACTTGTATTTATTTCATAATTTTTTGTACAAGAATTTATTTGGGCTTTATTTTAGTTGGTCCTTTAATCTCAATCACACCTAATCGGTTCATACTTTGTCAATTTTTATAAGAAATGTGCATGACATATAGTAATAATGTAATAATTTTCTGTAAACCAAAGTATTGATAACATGGTATCATGGTACTTAATGCTGGCGCAATGTTGCTAAATCACCCGCCATATTTTCTATAAAAAATGTTTCTAGCTAGAGAAGGCTAGTAACGTGAGTTATTTACTGCTAAAAGACAGTTATTATCAAAGGTGTTCTGCTTAAAATGTGGACATAAATGTATTGCTGTCTGTGTTTTATCATCCATCCATCCTACTTTAAGCTCCTCCTGAGTGACCGAGCTCCTCACCCTATCTCTAAAGGAGCGCCCAGCCATCCTATGAAGGAAACTCATTTCAGCCGCCAGTTTCCGGGACCTCTCTCGAGGAGTTGGGTTCCACAGCCCAAGCTGTGCGTGGAGGTGAGCCCGACTATCTCTACTCGGTATCTCTCAACCTCCCACACCAGCTCAGGCTACTTCCCCCCCAGCGAGGTGACATTTCATGTCCCTAGAGTCAGATTCCGTGTCTGGGGATTGGGTCGCCGAGGCCCCCGCCTTCGACTGTCACCCAATCCACAATGCACCAGCCCCTTACGGTTCCTCCTGCAGGTGGTGGGCCCACAGGAGATTGGCCCAACATCACTCCTTTGGGCTGGGCCCAGCCAGGCCCCGTGGGGTAAGACCCGGCCACCATGCGCTCACATGTGAGTCCCAACCATGGGCCTGGCTCCAGGGTGGGGCCCCGGTTGCGCCATACTGGCCGACATCACAGACCTTGTATTTGATCAGTTCAGATAATTTCGTCCTGCAAAAATCTTCTTCTTGTGTTATTGTCTTTGGTGTGAACATATGGAGATAATAATCTGGGGGTCACAAATTCATTTTAGCATAGTCCTCCTTCCTTTTTACACCTTTACTTTTAATTTCATTTTCATCATTTGTCAATAATGGAGGAAAGCACTGTTTATCTCAATCTGTCTGTGGGGAATGAGCATACTAGGATATCCAAATAATTATGATAATTAATAATAATAATAATTTTGCTGTTCTGTTTTTATGATTCCAGATAATATCAGTATGTACATTTCTGTGGCCACTGTCCTTGCTATTTGGACATGGGAACATTGGAAAATCAGTAAGTTACAAATTAATGTATTAATCACCTTTCTGAATACACATGTACTTAAGTGACCTTCTGTGTTGATAATTCCAATATAATGTAAATGTCTACTGCACTAAGTCTATTAGTACTACAACTGTCATGCACTCAGTGTGCAAACCTGTGCAGGAAGTGTTGACATACATTTACAGTAGGTAACAATTATTTTCAAAAACTGGCAAAGAAGAAGTGATTGGAATTAATTAGTGAATAAAAATGTATGTAAAAAAAAAGGAAAAGAGAAACTCAGAGCAGCAGAGTGGTGCGTATGACATGACTCTGTTGCAATGACAGGATTTATGCTGTGGAAATGTAAATTGTACTACATTTTCATTTGGGCCAGTCAAGCTCTTGTTAATTATTAATGATGTTTTTCTTTTGTTTAATGTCTCAACATTTCTTTTGAAAAGGAAAGAAAATTAAAGCTTTGGATGAAAACATAGCAGACCTCGAGGAACAATTAGACAACACAGAGAAAAGCCTTGCAGATCCACCAAAAATTGACATCATCACGATGATACTGGAGAACCAGAGAGAGCACTTCAGACTAGACCTGGAAGATATCCAGACAGAGATGAGAGACATCAAGGCGAAGCTTCAGTCTGTGGAGAGGAAAATAGCAGAGTGTGAGGAAAGAATGGAAATCGACAAAACTGAAGAAAACTTGAGAAAAAAACAAAGGCTATTAAATTTTCAGTGGAAACTGGAGAGGAGAAACGAAGGGCTGGAGAAACTGAAACTGAAAACAGAGAAAATGCTGCAGAGTACAGGAGCAGAAGGCAGAGAGGGAAATTAAATTAAAGAATGACTTGAAGCAGCAAAATAAACAACTGGAGGAGAAAAAGAAAGAGAGGGAAGAGCTTCAGCAGCCCTGGTTCCTTATCTTTTAAAGTGAATTGTTAACCACTGTGATCAGAAAGCAGCAGGCAGCACACGTTTCTTTATCATCTCACTCTTGACAATATGATGGATTAAAAATCTTAAGTATTTCTCCAACACTTGAAATATGTATTAAGCATCATTCAAAGCTAAGACTTAAACAATCAAAAACTATGCCAATGGGCTTAATCAGGACTGTGAGTGTTTGGTTTAATTCGATGCAACTCACAGTGGCCTGCTCTCATAATCAAACAGTCCACCAGCAATCATCAGATTTTGATTCAAATGTTGCTGCTACATCCAGATTGGTGGCTGTTATCTCCTTTTTCAAACTGAGCCCCGCCCACTTCAAACCAGTGAGAAGAGCCCAGAGAAAACAGCAGTCACAAAGTTTTCATGTGAAATAACCAAACATGTTTGTGTTCATTTAACCCCAACGTTTATAGTAAATTAGTAAGAAGCTGATTGAGAAAATATTTATTGGATTTTATTTTGTTGTCTTCCTGGTCACGTGGTTACGGTGGCCGACAAGGGCCAACACACTGCAACTTAAGAAAACACATGTAACTAGACAAAACACAAGCAAATCAAGAAAACAACTTCATCAATTAAGGTAAATTTGAAGGAATTTGGCAATGTTGGAAAACTATAAGAGATAGCCCAGGTTCATCAGTAATGACTAATGACTAATGTGTGTCTTTCTGGTCTAATAATGCCTCTATGATTATCATGCGGGCTACATGCATTCTCTGTCAACTGTGGTGGTGGGATGGTAAAGGTTAATATCTGTCATAAATCTAAATCTATATCTCCTCACAAATCACTGATAGAACTATTGATAGAATTCCACTTTTTCATTCTGCAAGGTCTTGCAAGGCACATGCAGCGGTCACTTTCAGCACATGTGCAGAGTAGAGTTGTCCATTTACATTTAGTAATTTAGCAGACGCTTTTATTCAAAGCGACTTACATATGAGAACTTTCACAAACCGAAGGCGCAGCTTCGGGAGCATTTTGGGGTTCAG
>CM022475.1:19208736-19220198 GCA_011952105.1 Coreoperca whiteheadi
AGATACTAGTATCATCTGCAAAAAAAAAAGAAAAAAATTGCAGATAATTTAATTAATAATAATAAATTAAGAACAACAAGGGCTCTAAAACTGACCCTTGTGGTACACCAGATCTTTGTTAAGAGGATCTTAGTTCATTCCTTGATAGGTATAAAATAGACTTTGACCATGAAGATTATTAGAGAACAAACAGAGGGCACTAAATCTCTCATTATCGCTATAACAATTAAATGTGTTCCTTTCATCACTGTAAGAAGTAACCATGTAATACATACATAGATAGACTGAGGGATCTTGTTTCAAGTGTCTTCTTTGTTTGAAAAAGTGATATTGCTTTATCCAGTTGGCCACATTTTTATTGTTTTTAGGGAAACTTTTCCAATAATCACTATTTTATTAACACAAGCATAGAAACTGTTTTAGGGCAGTATTGAGAGTTCCAATCTGACTCCTTTAGGTATAATTGCAAGTCACAATATACATGAAAGAAGCATAAAGTTAGCATAGTCGATCTGCAATAAAACAATCAAATAATTAATTCTCATGCAGATACTTTTTCTGTGTCTTCGCAGCCCTTCACAGAGAGACTCGTCCCTCCTCAGATCACTCCTGTCACATTTACCTCATCTTAAGGACCCTTTTCACCATTTTAATGGTGGCTCTGCTGCTGCTGCTGGTCGGACTACTTCACTGTGGGAAACTCAGAGTTGCATACAAATATGTATGTGTATGTAAAGTATGTAAAGGTAACTGCCAAACTGAGCAAAACAAAAGCATAGATGACAGAGAATAGTGAGTATACAGTTTACTATAGTTAGTTGCATTAGGATAATAAACACCATCATGCCTTGTATGCCGTACCAAGGAGCATAACCACTTGTAAACATGTTTTATGTCTGTGTGATAAAGTTTAAAATATCATCATGCATTGCAACAAATGGCATCCCTCCAAATAATCCATATGATACTGTAGAAAGGAGCATAAGCACCTGCAAACATGATTTATTTAGTCTGATACTTCTATCGCCCCATCCTTATAGAGGAGAGAAATTGACAATTATGAAGCAGTCTTTGCTGTGGTATTATTATTTGAATCACCTCCATCTGTGTTTTATGCAGCTTAACTGTGTATTGCTTTAGTTAAAAGGACAAGTCTTTCAGTCAGTGGCTTGTTTTGTTATTTTACAGTTTTATTCGAACATTTCACTCAGACTCTGAGGATCACAAACAAATTTGGCAGCCTTCGTTAGATGGAATAACAAGAAAAAGATTGAAGTGTTTTCTGCCTGTCTTGTTACCCCGTGCAGTGGTTATTATCAGACTTTGTCACAAGCAGAAAAGGTTAAAAACCACATATGGACGCATGACCTATTCTTAAAAGGTCTGCTTTGTATCTTGTTCTATCTTTCGTTTTAGAACTACAGATGCTGGTGATAATTTAAACTTCTTAGACACAACCACAGAAAAAGATAACTGAACAGAAAAGGCTGAAGGGCCCCTCAGGGAGATCTGTATTGTTACAGAGACATTTCTGTTTGATAGAGAAACCTGTTTTTGTTTTTTAAAAAGTCAATGTCCTGCTGTAGTGCGGTGAGTTTCTCTCTCTGCGTCTTCAGTTCCTTCTTCTGGTTCGTCAGTGTTGTAATCACCTGTTCTACATGTTTCAACTCTCCCTCATTCTTCTGTAACTCCTCATCAAGTTTCGCCTTCGTCTCGTCCAAATGAGCCATTTTCTCACTTCCTGTCTTGAGCCGCCATCTGTCTCTTTCTCCCTCCATCAGAGGCTGACGTTCATTGCTGTCGTTTGTGGTTTCTATATGAACAGAAGAGGCCTGTGTTTAGTTTGAAGTTCAAACCAGTTTTGCTTATGCACTTTTGCCCTTTGTTGGGACATAACAGAGTAGCACAGCAGAAATGTGATGGCATTTAAAGTAAAGCAAAAAAAAAAAACCACATTTGCATGGTATTGCAGAATTATGAAGCATTACATTGTCGAACCATAACATGCTATGCTACCAAGACAACCATTGAAATAATAACAATAACTTAACAATTCACGTAAAAACAATATTTTCTATTGTTTTTCGTATCATGGCCACTGAGAGTTCTAGAATCTGATTGGCTGGAAGGTGTGGGTTAACTCTAAGTAACTATGATGCAGTTCAAAGTTAATGCCACAGTTTTAATCTGTTGGTGAAAAAAGGTAAAAAAACAAACAAACTACTTGTACTACCTGAGAACCACCCACGTTTAATTTCACATGTGTTTGACGTTCGCGTGAAACTGGACGTCCAAACCAACTAATGGCAGGAGGAGAAAAGAGAAGACTCTTCCAGTAAAGTAGCTGAGGTCTGAGGGACAGCTGGGGGGGAACTGAGAGAGGACCAGTGACAAAAACTACACAGAAAACAGATGAGAAGTTGTAGGAAGACAGCGATAAAGAGCTAACTAATTAACATGTCTCTGTCCGTCTGTGACAGAGGGAGGGGGGACATGTGACAAGTTAAAATCTAAGTCACTAATAGCCTGTGAATAAATTAAAATGTATAATAAGTTCATGGGCTGTAATGTTAAAACATAAGGATAAGATCTACATGCATGGGGAACAGTCATAATGACAAAACTAAGCCATAAAAGTACTAGAGTTACGAGTCTGGTATTAAGAAGGTGTCTACAAGTTGGTGTCAATCCAAGATCCTGAGATCGATTAGTTCTGTCTCGCCCACATACCTGGGGAATTCGCGATATTTTCCTCATTAGAGTAAAGTTCTCGCTGAGGGAACGTCTCGTGGTTATTACTCCCCATTTTTCAGGTACGCTTTCAGAGTTAACCGAGCTAACTTACCCGCTAACATGTCACGAGTGTTCTATAAGTGTTTATGTGATATTGCGAGTAAATTAGTTAGGTTTTACTGTGTGTAGTAATGTGTGTGTGTGAGCGAAGTCCCCGCTTGGTATTAGAGAGCAACTCATTGCCAGACCGGGCACAGCCGCCATTTTGTGAATGTGCGAATTCACATGTAAACATCTTGTTATATATCTTGTACTATTGTTGGTAATGTTTAATGCACTTTAATGACTCGTGTCTGCGTTTACGGAGTTCATGCTATTTTGTGGAGACAGTATAAAATAGTAAATGTCTATAGTGAATACAGTAAAATGTCTGAAGTAGTTGTTGCTAATGTAGTAGAAGACAATTGCCTTTTTTACACATTAACCCATTTTCTGTAATTTCACTGATTGTTTTGATGAAGACTGTCAGAGTTTAGTTTAGACCCACAATTATCAATCTTATTGCAAATAACTAGCTTCATAGAACTTGAGTCTTTCTTCCTTTTATAGGGTTGTAAATTCGAGTATTAATTGTGTCTCGGACTGATACCATGTAACCGTAAATTGTATTCCCTCTACAAAAAGATGTTTTTCCTGTTATATTGTCTTTGTAAGTCATTGCATATATGTAAAAAGTCGTTAGAGTAAAGTTCTCGCTGAGGAAACATCACTACCACTCTCGTGGTTATTTCTCCCCATTTTTCAGGGGCGTAATAGACACAGAGCGCGATGGGCAGACGATGACGCTGCAGCGCTTTGCTCGAAGGTTCTCAGTTGAGTGTTCTCTCCCGGTTTCAAAACGTGTTCCTGTTTAGCTTGATGTTGGCCAGCAACACAAAAGACGGAAATTCTGAGACTCTTTCCATATTATGCTTTAAACAGAAATGTGAAATCAAAAATATTTATATGAGTAATTTATAGCTTAATTTGAGGACATGTGGTTGAACATTTTGTTGGCCGTGGTGTGATAATGCCCACCAAGTTGGATGTTCCGTGATTGCAATAAATGACACGGATGCTAAGATCACGTCAGGTGGTTCTTAGCCCTTCTCGGCAATGAAAGAAGCACAACGAAGATGCGACTTACTGGTTTCGTTTCGTCCCCATTTCCAAACAACGGAGACAACTGCAACAATAGACATGAGGCACACAGCCGAGCAGATGGTGATGCGAACGGCAGAACTAGACTGGACCATGAAGAAGTCAGCTGAAATAAATAAAAAATGTGTTCATAAAACTGGACTTCAGCTGTATGTAACTAAAAACATGATGGCATCAACTAACTCGTAACCATTTTCCCACCTGGAACGTGGATGTGCGTCTCTCTGCTCTGGTTGATGTCCTTCTGTTGGACTCTGCAGGTGAAGCTGCTGCCGTGTCTCTCCGCCACAGTCACTCTGCTGCTGACAGTATAGAGGCCATCAGGACCTCTGACTGCCTCTGGAGGTCCAGCAGAGAGGAGCTTTCCCTCACCGTCCAGCCAGGACACCTCAGGCTCTAAATACCTGCCTTTAGATTTACACTTTAACAGCACTCCACTGCTGACTATAGAAATATCTATGTCCGGCGAGGAGACAGAACCTAATAGAGAGCAGAAATGTCAGAAGTTCTTTGAATGTTGCCTCAATAATGAAAATATTGCACTAATTCTTCAATAAACTTGATGATTCAAGTTCAGCTTAATATACAGTCTATACACGTCTTCAGCTGAAAAAGTATTTTAAAAGAATTTTTTTATCTGCCGTTTTGAGCTGGTCATTAAAATGCCCTTTTTTGCACATTTATTTTGAACCATGATGTTCAAACCCTTATGAAGACACTTCAGTCATCCATTTACCCCCTTAGAGTTTAGATCAGTAAATTGTTATTTCTCACTTCTCGGGATGCCCTGATCACGTTTTTTCATTCATTTATGTATTTATTTATTTGTATCCCCTCCGAGCCCTTTATTGTTGGTCATCTGCTGATATCAGAGTCTAATCTGATTTAAAAAATGACTTAAATGTGGATGAAATAGGCCTATGTACCAGACACAGTGAAATAACAGCTGTAAATATAAATATAAATTAATAAAGCATGCAGTTAAAGAGAAGCTTGACTCTGTTGGAGTTTCTGCGACTACAAAAAGAACTCATAGTTTTACAATGTTGTTGCAGAGAGCTGCTTCTTTTAGCTCACAAACAACCTGTGGTCGAGTACAGGTGGACGAAACACAGCAGAGTTCAGTGAAGAAAGGATCCCGTTTTGATTCGGCTTCACCGATCCATTACAATTAGTGGTGTAATGGATCACAAAACCCACGGTTCAGATCCCATTACGGATTTGGAGTCACGGATCATTTTTCGGATCAGAAAAAAAAGGGGGGCAAAACAATTTTTTCATTTGCATTTCCATTTTGTCCACCACCCTTCTTCCGTCATAATTATATTTTACGGGGAAGCCAAAATGCTCCCATACGTGCGATTTAAATGATGCTGGAGGTTTTTCAAGTTCTTCTACTCCTCCGCTAGCCACTATTGAATAATTAACATGCCCTGTTCACTGAACACATGACTGTTGTGTGTAGTTTCACTGAAACTCAGCAATGAGAATACAAACACGCAATTACTTAAAAAGCAATATCAGCAGAAAAGCTATCTTTCACTCTGCGATCGCTAAACAATTTAGATTACGAGGTGCGTAATAAGATTTGCGGGTCACAGGCGTGCCAAACCGTGGGTCTTGATCCGTACGGATCACGGATCAACTGCGATCTGTTACACCCCTAATTAAAACCGGCCGGGATCGCCCCCCTGAAGACTGGCTCGGGACATCCCTACTCCAGTGTGGGGTTAAACGTTCTGTTGTGTGAATGTATGTAAAGATGAACATAATGCTCACTTACCAAAGACAAGCTCAACAGTAGAGTCTCTATTCAGTATGGGAATGTAGCACCTGTATGTTCCTCCATCAGACAGTCTGACTTTGGAGAGTTTCAGTGAAACGTCTCCGTGCTTCAGTTTGTTGATGAACAGTGATGTTCGTCCTCTATAGGACGGATGCTGAGCATCTGGAAGTTCTTGACCTGCACGCCACACGTGGACAAATCGGGGTGTCAGGTCAGGTCGCGACCACTCCACAGCCGTGGAAGCAACATCCATGGCGGGCTCCAGGTGACACGGCAAAATGAGGTCATCGCCAACGGATGCCACTATTGGCTGAGGTGGACCAATGACTTGAGGCTGAACTGGGAAGAAGTGGTGTTATTTTACATCAGTCTGAGCTAAACGTATTCAGCTCTGCAAGGCTCACATGTTATCTACTGGTGTCAGTGTGAAAGCAGCTTCAGGCTTCTGTCGGTGTCATTCTGGATGCCTTCAGGCACAGCGCTGATGTGCACTGGAAGCATCTTGGCAGGACTCACTGCCCTATTCTCAGTTAACGTAGTTCAATTTGTAAGTGATAAGACAAGAGAGTGTAAGCATGAAAATATGATACTATGTAGTCATTAACATTGAATTGTATCTGATCTGTCAGATACACACATAAGATACATTTTATACAGTCATTTAGACAAGGCACCAATCAAACCACAGAAGCCCCGACTATCTGCCTTCATCAAACAGAGTTTTTGTGTGCTTGGTTCATATATGTGATCTATATTTCCCCTAAATAAAGTTGTGACAATGCGAACCCTCACCTCGAACACAGAGCGGGCGAAAGTGTCAGTTACCTTTACAGCAGCGCGTCAGCAGAAGCAGGGCAACCGTGTGATGGAAAACGCTGAAGGTGCGGCGTCGCTGTCCGGGGGCTCGCTGAAACATCCCGGGATTCGGAGAACCGTTCCACTTTTTCAACTCGTCAAAGTAGCTTTCCGGGACAATCGAACGGAGAGAACATATCTTCGTGAGAAACAGCGGAAAGCTTTTTGCGGCTTTTGCAAGCAGCAGGCCCGTCTGTATCGCTGGATCAGTTGTAACAAAATAAAATCCAGATGACTTTACGCTCAGATGTTTTTATCTGGCAACAATCATTTTGATGTAAAAGCAAATCTGTTGCTTTCTTCTCCTCCCGGCTGGTATAAGGAGTCCATCTTTACTTTGCCTACACCTTGAAATATATCAGTGAAATTTTGCTTTTTTTGCAAATGTCACACATTTACACTAGTGAATAAAAAAACCAAACCCGTGGTGGTTTGTTCCAACGGCTAAAAAAACAGTGTTCACATTCAGGAAGTGGAGTGACCTTCTTATTATTTCTAACTCTTTTATCTGTTTTTATTCTAAAGGGACTTTCTTCTAGTTCAAATGCTGGTTAAACGTCATTAAAATAAGCACAGGAGATAATAACGTATTCATAAAAGCGCACATACCTGTTGCAGTAGTCGGTGACTCGTCTCACCACAGAGGACTGAAGGCTGCACGGACTTTCACCCCAGAAGTTAGGGAGCGCTACACCGTACGCCGACTTTTCTCTTTCATTGTCGGTCTCTACATGAAATCTAATTTTGCCGTCTTAAATCAGATCAATCGATGCAATATTTTCTCCACCTTATAAAATGATTTAATAGTATTTTGACAGTCATGGACTGAGACGCCATATCTCAAAATCTGATCACTTGTTAGCTAGACAAATGTATGTTGGTCACTGACGCAATAAGCATTTAAATCGTTTCTGTGCAGTATTCCGAGATCCAATCTGAATCCTTTGAGTGTAACTGCAAGTCACAGTATGTTAAAGAGTAACACATAAAGCCTTGATTTGTGGATATCACAAATATTTGATATCCACTCACTATGTTAAAGGTAACTGAACTAAACTGAAGAGAGTTTACTGAAAGCTACTTTGGTCATTAGAATAATATATATAGTATCATGCCTTGCATACCGTAGCAAGGAGCATAACCACCTGTAAACATGATTTTTTATTTAGTCAGATACTTCTATCTCTCCCTCATCGCTATACTGTTATTATTTTACTCACCTCCATCTGCTGTTTATGCAGCTTAACTTTGCTTTGATCCAGCTAAAAGGCCAAGTCTTTCAGTCAGTGGCTTGTGTGCTTGCTATTTGACAGTTTTATCTGTACATTTCATTCCAAATTTGAGGAACAGACACATGTGACAGCCTTCATTAAATGAAGTAGCTAGAACAGGTAATGTGCCTGTCTCGTTTTCACTTGCAGAGGTTTATTGTCAGACTTTGTCACAAGAGGAAAAGCCACAGATGAACGCGTGACCTACGTTCGAAAGGCGTGCTTATCTGGTTCTGTTTGGTTTGAGACACTACAGATGTTGGTGAAAATGTAAGCTTCTTTGACATGTTAGCGTGATATTTTTTGCAGGACAAAAAACAACTAGAGACTCCATCTTCCTTTTTTAAGATTATTTACTTTGCATTAGAATATCAACATACATGCACACGGGTTCTCTCCTCCAGGACTCACAGAACAGGCCACCCGAAGGTGGGCCTGTCTGTAGCCCATCCAAAAAAGAAGAACAACAAAACAACGATTATACAAAGTTTTTATGTGCATTTGCTGCTGTCTGGTTGGTCAATGAGTTGGGGGAGGGGGCGTGGTTTAGACTTGCTTCCCCGTTGATCCTCAAACTAATGACATCATCTCCACCAACATCTGCACCAAGGAATATCCTGGGAATATGTAAACATCCCCTCCATCAATCACAACAGGGTCTCTGTCTTTGTAACTGATTCACTACCTTTTCTAACAAAGTTACTTATTTTAGTTATATTCACTCATGCAATGAGGCCCACTGTTATCATCATGGGATCTGCTTTCTATCCCTGCCTAGGGGGCATTAAAGGTCTCACACCCCCAGAAACACAGACACCAGGGGATTTAATTACCCTTGGTCACACACAAGAGGCAGATAGGCGTTATGAAGCCAAGACAACATGGGGATGGGGCGAGGGGGCAACCCTGGTAAATGCCCACAATTAAGTTTGACTTGATCGGCAGTAATTACAAACACAGCTCTCAATTTACAGAAGGTTAAAGATCTGCTGAAATCTATACTAGTTCAGTAGTCTGTACCTATTATTCATACACTTTTTCCTTCCACAGACAAAGCTAGGACATCTCCTGTATCTCTGAGCTTTGTGATACACAAGGAGTCACCATACACCAAAAGCACCAGTGAGGGTCATGAGTGTACTGAGAGGGACAAGACACATCTTTTTATTTTGTGTGGTTTGTGTCTGTTGAGGTGAAATAAATTTGTATACTGATGCTTTAAATATATTCTTTAGAAATAATCACTAAGTGTGTGTAATAATCATTGTGCTGTGTACGTCTGTCAGGATGCAGATTAATCGCCCTGCATGATTTGATACATTTTGCAACATATTTTTCAAAGGGTCTATACTGTAATTTCAGTGTTTTTTTTTATTGTATCAAGAAATAAAGATTTTCAGAAGTCAATTAAAGACATGTGTAGAGTTATGCATCATTAGTGCACTCCAGTCATTTTAAATGTGTCTATATTTATAACCCACCAAATGTTCTGGACAGGGATCATGATAAAGGTTTAATCATTCATTTATTCATAGTCAGAGCCATAAAAGTTGTACTTATTGACACACAAACACAAATCTGTATTTCTTAACTATAAAACATCAGCAGCTGCAACTGAATTTTTTTTTCTTATTTGCACATTTGTATTATGATTTGATTTTCCATTGCCTTGGGAGTGTTTGGAGGAAACAAAAAAAATATGTCCATTCAAACTATGAGTATATATAGTAAAATACTTCACTTTAATAAATGAAAGCCTTGGGGAATACTGACATGAGGTTCCATAAACGTGGGATTATTTAATCACACACACTGTACAAAGTATTATTTATGTCAGTGACGGACAGCCTCACATGAATTTACAACGAATACAAAAGAATATTATAGCACAATATGTTCAAAACAGGAAACGTTATGAACACAGTGATGAGAAAAAAAAATAAGATTTCGATCACATAAAGCACTGGTGCCACTGGAGTATTGTTGTATCTTAACTGTTTCTTAGTCACATGAGCTGGAGGATCTGAGCAGAGATCATTCACTGGAATAACTATTACACTGACAACGCGAGGGATCTCGAAAAAATACATCACATTTTGGAAATATTTATCATTTGTGTGACTAAATATCAAGTTAGACAATCACACAGGCCCATTGGATGATGGGGTATTTATTTCCTCTTCTCCCTCTGACTGCTCTGACTGAGGTTTCCTCTGATCCTCTTCTCTCTCTGACTGAAGTTTCCTCTGTAGCTCTTCTCTCTCTCTCTCTGTCTCTTTCAGGTGTTTATTTATTTGCTCCTTATCTTTCTCTAGTTTCCCCTTCCTTTCTGTCATTCTAATAATCAGATCCACTAATGTGTCCAGTAGTTTCTCTGTGTTCTTTAACAGTTCCTCATGTTCTGTCTTTCTCCTCTCCAGATCCTGTTTGATATTTTCACGCTTCTTCATTTTTTTCTCTTTGTCTGTTGTTGGGATCGTCTCCAGCTTCTTCTTGTTCTCCACTATCTGTGTCTTGTCCTCCTGCTGTAGTGCGGTGAGTTTCTCTCTCTGCGTCTTCAGTTCCTTCTTCTGGTTCGTCAGTGTTGTAATCACCTGTTCTACATGTTTCAACTCTCCCTCATTCTTCTGTAACTCCTCATCAAGTTTCGCCTTCGTCTCGTCCAAATGAGCCATTTTCTCACTTCCTGTCTTGAGCCTCCATCTGTCTCTTTCTCCCTCCATCAGAGCCTGACGTTCATTGCTGTCGTTTGTGGTTTCTATGTGAACAGAAGAGGCGTGTGTTTAGTTTAAAGTCCAAACCAGTTTTGCCCTTTGCTACGAAAAGGTTTGAAGGGGACGTAACAGAGAAGCACAGCAGAAATGTGATGGCATTTAAAGTACAGCAAAAAAAAACACATTTGCTTGCAGAACTGTGAAGCATGGGATTCTCAAACGTGACATAAACCAATTGAGGAGGAAAATCTAAATCTAGGCAACTGACATGATCAAAGTTTTTGTAACCAAAACATATTAAAGGCTACAATTTGAAATTGTAATAATGACTTAACAATGAATTTAAAGTAAATATTTTCTATTGTCTTTCATACCATGGCCGCTGAGAGTTCTACATTCTGATTGGCTGGAAGGTGTGGAATAGCTTTTAGTAACTATGATGCAGGCGTTTGTTTGCAGTTCTACGACAGTGTGAAACTCAGAGGTGGGTAGTAACGAGTTACATTCACTCCGTTACACTTACTTGAGTAATATTTTGAAAAAAATGTACTTCTAAGAGTAGTTTTACTGCACCATACTTTTTACTTGTACTTGAGTAGATTTGTGAGGAAGAAACGTTACTTTTACTCCACTACATTGGGCTACACTCGACTCGTTACTTTTTTTTTTTTTACATTAATTCTACATATTCTAGGCTTTATGTTTGCCAGAGATGCCGTCAGTACATCTACCACATGACTCCGTTTCACCAATCAGACGTAGCGATGCGGTCACATGACCACACACAAACTGTGGCAGCATAGCCTCACAAACTCTCAGGGAATGAAAATACATGACAAACGGCAGTGGCAACTGTCTCCAATGTTCAAATAGAAAAGGATGACCACCCCAAATAATATGCAA
>CM022475.1:19229545-19283897 GCA_011952105.1 Coreoperca whiteheadi
GAAAGACAACATGGAGGTTACAGCTCTCCGCGTCAGACTGTGTGAGTACTGGGTCTGTCTAACGGTCACAAAAAACCCATTGAGTAATTCACTGTGAAATACTACATGTGGAACTGAATTGTGTTTTGGGAAATCCAGAAGGCACATTTATACTTTGCATGTGTCCTCTCTGGAAGCTGCGGATTTAAAGCTGTAACCGGCTCACTGATAAACTCATAGAACTCTTTGCCAGTGACAGATCAAATATTACTGACATTTGCGTGTTACTTATGTTCAACATGTTCTACGTTACTTCTGATGCAGTAAACAGCTCTGTTGTCTCTCCAGTGATGTCTGTGTCGTCGCTGCTGGTTGACTTCAGTTATTCTGAAAAATCCGGTAAGTAGCAGTCAGACTTTACATTGTGCGATGTGTTTTGATGGCGCTGCATTTATATTGTCAAACAGAAATAAATGTTGCATGTCTATTCATTGTAGCACATGTGCAATAAATATTGAATTTCGAATGTTAGAATGTTTTGTTAGAATTCGAAGACATATCATTGAAACACGTTTGGTTTAGTAGATCGCTCTTTGTGTCTCTGTCTCAGCTTTTCCTCAGGTTGTTCCCAACAGACAGCAGCACTTTCAGTATGAGCCCATTGCTGTCAGCTGTGAGGGGCTGGAGGGACTGACTGGGTGGAGAGTGATGAGGAAGGTCAAAGGAGCTGTTACAACATGCGCTTCTACCTGGTCGACATCGACAGGACCCTGCAGAATTAAAAATGCTATTCCAGCACCGGACAGTGGAGAATACTGGTGCGATATGGGAGCAAAGAGAAGCAACGCCGTCAACATCACTGTCACTGGTATGCAAGTAGTAAAACACAGAAGTACCTCTGAAGTGAATTTATTCATGCAAAGTCATCACATTTTTAATCGGAATCATAATAAAAAAAGTAATTTTTTCAGATTCTGTGTGACTTACACGTTCTGAGGATATCATTATCTCAATGTCCATGACAAATAAAAAACGGCCTGAAATCTGCTTATGAACAGTAACAAAAAAAACACTCCTGATAACTCCAGAACTTGCCTTAGGACGGTCACGTTTTTAAGTTTTCTTCAGTATCGTTTGATATTAGTAATAGTAATAGATTAGATTGGGCTGTTCTGTTAACCTATTTTCTATTACACTGGAAATAAACATTTATATGTATATATTCTCAACGCTAAATAATTCTTGACACAATATTTCAGGTTTTGATGTCATTGACATATTTTTCGTAACATATGTGGCTCAGCTGGTTCTGTGATCCTGGAGAGTCCAGTCCTTCCTGTGACGGAGGGAGACGCTGTGACTCTGCGCTGCACAAAGCAGCAGACGTCCTCCAACCTCACCGCTGAATTCTTTAAAGATGGCCGCTTCATGGACAGCAGCTCTACAGGCAATGTGACCATCCACAGTGTTTCCGGGTCTAACGAAGGACTCTACAAGTGCAGCATCTCTGGAGCTGGAGAGTCGGCAGAGAGCTGGCTGGCGGTCAGAGGTGAGCCGCAGCAGTGTGTGCTTTTTAGCTGCGACCAGCAGCTCTTTAGCTCGCTCTGACGCTCTGTCGGTCAGTCAGTTGGTCCACAAAAATTCCCCACCCTTTGGCGCCCACAACTCTATGAGGCTGAAATTTGGCATGGAGGTGAAGTGTGTGCGTGGGCGGGTATTACTAATGTTGTGGGGACATACATCTGTTTACACAGTCACATTGTGAGGTCTAGGCTAGCGTAAGGGTTAGGTTTAGGCATTTAGCGGTTAGGGTTAGGGTAGGTCTCCAGGGAATGAACATAAGTCAAAGTTAATGTCCTTGAAAGTGATGGAAACACACTGTGTGTGTGTTTGCGTGTGTGCGTGTGTGTGAAGGTATGTGTTTGTGTTCATACCAATTGATTAAAAGGGGGCGAGGTAGTGGGAGTGACCTTATGCAAAAATGGCACATTACTTCCAAATGGATTCAGACTTACACAAGATTCTGTGGAAAGCCCAAGCACAGCTGATTAACTGTTCATGCCAATTGGCAGAAATGAGGAGTGGCAGCTGCCCTGTAACAAAAAGGCACATAACTTCTAACAGTGCAGTTCCCAGAATAAAAAGTTGAGAATTATACGTAGCTGCGCACCACGGATATGTTGAATCTCGACGTTTTAAACCAAAAAAATGTATCATATCGACGTTTGTATTAAACATATCATATAAAGATTTGTGACGTAGTTAAGAAAACTTTTAAGAGCAAAATTTCATACGAATGGTGAGATCTGCAGTCAGATGAATTGCAAAAGCAGCAGAAACCACAGTTCAAGATCACTGTTCCCTTCCCGTTTGAACCGACAAAACACGGCTGTTTTTTAGCATTTCGTCGGGACATTTGTAGCCCTTTGTTGTTGCAACAAAACCAGCTGTATTTACCCAAATCATGATCTCTTGCGAAGCCTAACCAAATGGTATTTATACCTAAACCTAACCAGACATTAACCATGGCATTTGAGACCTAGAGATTCAGCCTGTTGGCCTGAAAAATGATGGTGTCTTGACTGATGAGGTCTGAGGAGGTCCTAAACTTTCCATTTTCAGAGAAATGTTGAATTTAATTAAGGAATGGACATACAGTACTACTTGTATTGAATGTTTTTATTTTACGTTTTATATTGATAATAAAAAGCATGTATTTTACAGCATTAGGATCAAGTCTCATATGCAGCACATGCCAATATCTCTCCAGCAGCTCAGGAAGAGCCTGACCCTTCCCCTTCCTCCCTTCATGTCCTTCTGCTCCCTCTGCTGCTCTGCATCGGTGTCAGTGCTTTCTTTGTGGCTCTGCTGCTGTTGGTGGGATTACTGCGATTTAGGAAACCTCAAACCATCATCACAGGTACAGAGAATAAACACAAAGTTTGCAAGATATAGCATAGATGCCAATTGGCACAAAAGCTATTGTGGTCGTTCCTGATTTCCGTCACACAACTCATTTTGTTTTGTGCTTTTTTATATTCAAACAGGTACCGCAACCTCTCCTTCCTCCTTCCAGTCTTCCTCTTCTCCACAAACAGGTGAGGAACACCAGCCTCCATTCAACATAACTATATATATAGGGTTAGGGTAAATGTAATTACACACACATATTTTTTTACAATAGAAATAATCTCAGGTAGAAAAGTGAGCTAGGATAATAACCTATCTTCCTATTGATAATCACCTGAAAATAAGGATCGTTGTGTTTTCATCACCATAGAATGAGCCCTTTATATATACAGAGGGAGCGATTCCCCTTCCAAGAAGTCTACCATGTTGCACCACTATGTTTCTACAGTAGCCCAAAATGGACAAACCACTGACTCTAGATAGGGTCTTTCACATTTTTCATGAGTTTCTCGGCCACCGTAGTTCTCCTACACGCTTGGAAGGTGAGGGAGAGGCGAGCAGTATTGAAATGGTTGCAAACTGCAATTTCCCCGCTAGATGCCACTGAAATTGATCTTGTGCCGGTTTATATTTTTGTAAATAATTGTCTGCCTGTATCTCTACCTAGTATTTTAACGTAAGGTCTTGTACTTTTATTATGTTTTAGTGTCTGAAGAGGCCAGTGGAGCTGATTTGACGCAGCCAACATATGCTGTGGTCACCAAACCCAGGAAGGAGAAAGGTAATTAACTTAAGTTGCTAAACACACCTTTAACCTAACACCTTTTATCAGGTAAAAAAGGCTAGTAAATGAAAATATATTACTTAGTATGAAAGTCGACCTTCCTTTAGGCTAAAATTTGCAGCAGTGCTTCTGAAAAGACATTTCTTTATTGTCACAACCAGAAAATGGTGAGAAGCACTGAATGACTAATCTGACACTCACTTTTAAACTGTGTCTGCTTCAGGAGCTTTAGGCCCTAGCTTCTTTTTTAGCATCTCAGACAAAAACCACACGAGAAACCCACAGGCAGAAAAAGGTAGATGTGCCCCTCAGTTCACCTTGTAGCGGCTGTTGGCTGATGTTACAGTTATGAGGGAAGGTTTTTTGTGAGTCAAGAAACCCCCATGAAAATATTACAAGACAATGACGTTAGATTTATTTTTAATCAGAACATCAAGTACTTTTAGCCACCTTGCTTGTTGTGTGGGTAAGTGTTTTATAAATACACAATGGGACAACAATAATGATCAGAGGACTCAAGTACTGTAGTAAATTTGGAATGTTATTTTCTCACAAATACATTTTGTTCTTGATGCCCCTGCAATACAGTAAGGACACTAAGTGCATCTGTCCACATTGTGAACAGATCAAATATTATTATTTTAAGTATAAATTGAATACAAATCTAATATTTTACTCTAACATGCAAATCCAAAGACAAGATATTGTAGATGTTGACATGTTTTGTCAAGATCAAATAACCAAAAGCACTCTTTTAAGGACATCTCCAATAAGGAGATCGTGGGTTCGAATCCTGGACCAGAGCACGATCTCCCTGGGTGGAGTCTGCATGTCCTCCCCGGGTGCTCCGGCTTCCTCCCACCGTCCAAAGACATGCATGTGTAGGTTAATTGGTAACTCTAAAATTGCCCCTAGTGGATGAATGTGAGTGTGAATTGTTGTCTATCTATATGTCAGCTGCGACGAGTTGGCCACTGTCCAGGGTGTACCCCGCCTAAGGCCCAAAGCCACTGGGATAGGCTCCAGTCACCCGTGACCCCTAACAGGAACAAGCGGTAGAAAATGATTGACTGACCCTTTCATTCTGAAAACTCCTCCTTCCCCTCCTTAGGCAGTCATTGAATGGATATTTAATACAGATATTAAGTTGGGTATCATCTGCATAATAATGACTCACAATCAATCAAAGCTGTGGATGGTGTCTCTCAGGAAAAATATTTTATAGAAAAAGAAATGGGCCAATAATTGAACCCTGTGGTACCCCACATGAAAATGGCAGGACACAAACATATAACAAGTCAGTATTTAAATTATTGTTCAATAATCAATTCATGTATGTCTCAGGCTCTCCGAAATGTTCTTTTTGTCAGATAAGGATGAATCCTTGCTTATACCTGTTTACCACACCTTAAGCCTGGGGGAGGTTTGACAAACAATTAAGTCCCGCACCAAAGGTAATACTACTGAACTGGAATATGATGTGTTTTGACTACTGCTTTGCTGGAAACATTTGTGCCCTGCTGGGATGGCAGGTGACTAAACTGTGTTTTAAGTGGAGAGTAGGAAGCTAAACAACCGAAAACATAAAAAATAACAACGTTAGCCTTTTCAAGTCCATATCTATATCAATGAAGACACTGAGGTCATGGGGGGAGTTTAAATTGTGCGGTTACTTTTAGTATTTTTAAACTCATTATATTAAATTGGGCTACTTGCCAAGAAATAAATAAATGCACTATTTTCCCCACCAGAGTTGTATTCCTGTTAGTATGGGGGTTACCATCCTGGCTACCAGTGTATTCAGCTTTTAGGTAAATAAAGAATAAACTATTTTGAAATGTAATTTGTCTCCAAAACAGGATCAGGAGTATCCAGCTTCTCAGCAACGTCATTTCCCTCTGCAGGTACCAACCCACTTTTAAGAAGAGAGGATCACTTCTATTATACAATCGATTAGGCAAGACTGAGGGTAACACTGCTCACCAGAATCTTTTTGCTCTATTTGAAAGCCATATCTGCCTTGCTATACAGAGTGGTTGAGAAGGGGTAGTTTGAGGGGTCTATATGCATCTTAATTGATAAAATTAAGATTTTTCAGTCTAAGTTCAAGTACATTAGAACAAACATGAGCACTGATGTTGATCGTGTGTGTGTTGCAGGTTACTGAGAGCAGAGACACCTGACTGAGGAAGGGAGGAGAGGCAATTTAAAGCTCTGTAGTGTGCGCAAGGGAGGACGTCATATGACCACTCGCAGATCTGAACATCTTGTTTTTTTATCTTTTACATTTTTAATAACCTCCATTGCAGTAAGACTTTAAATGTATTCATTTTCTCTAAACTCCACTGTTTAAATTGTATGCATGCAGTTGGAGAGTTGTGCATGTTTATTACAAAAGACAATTACACATGTCTGTGCTTATAAGAAATGTATTGAGGAAAACTTAAAAATATTGCAGCTTATTTCCATTTTTAAAGAGAGTAAATGTGATGATGATAATATGTGACTTGTTATGAAGTGGAAATTACCTACAGACATGATTCACTGTCATCATCATCATCATCATCATTGTCATTATCATGTCAGAGCTTCAGCTAACTCACAGCATGTATGTCTATTTTAAGAGGTATCAGTTAAACCACATCGTTCTATCTGCTCAGCCTCATCTGAAGGCGCTGTTTAAAAGAAGAGAGCTGCTGCAGCTTTTAAATACTCACTGGCGCCTCTGTGGTCGCACTGTGTGACAAATGTCAATGTAACATTAACCTGAGAGTTGGTGTGAACGTTAATGTTGCAAACCATCAGCATATTGTCAATTTGCAAGTAAGAATGTAGCAATACTGTCAAGACAAGACCTTTCCCATGAATGTAACGGTTACCAAGTAATAAATGCTGTTCTGTCATTGTACAGTATATAGTATAGTGTATAGAGTGTGTTATAATATACATTCTGAAAATGTTTGGTTTGTACATGATTTCCTTTTAGTCATTGCTAAATAACCAGACAGAAACTTACATGAACAGAGAAACAAGCTAGAAAAATTTTAATAATTGAAATGACTGAAAAATATTTCAGGTACAGTGCTGCCACCCAGTAGTACCCATTATTATGATTGAAATATCTGCAGCATAAAGTTAAACAGTTTCAATTAAATAATGCCTTTTTTAATCATATAGAAACTAAGCAGACCTGCCAGTAATCAGAATCCTAAATTATTACAAGGTGTGTGATTTTTAAGTGTAGGTCAAGAAAATCTATTATAATTAACGGGTATGTATTTTAAAGGGGATTTAAAGGAAAAGAGGAAAAGTATGTGGGGCAAAGGTCAAACCAAGGTCAGAAGTGAACAGGAATGTATGGAGACTAAGAGCCATAAAAGTTACTGAGTGTTGGACAGGGTGTTTTAACATATATAACCGACTGCGTTGTGCCTTTATCTTCGGACACAACTGGGGGAGTCGTGGCGTTAAGATGGCGAGCGCTGTAGGTTGTGTCTCCAGACATATCTGTGTTGTGTGTTTCCCCAGATATGTCTGTATTGTTTGTTTGTGTGGAAATAAATACTGCTTGAAAGACATTGGTAGGTCTCAGGTGGATCCCTTCTCCTCAACGAACCCGGAGAGAGAGATCGGCGTATTACAACATTATGCATTTCAGAACAAAACCCAGAATCCCAGAATGTAATATGGCACTTAAATACACCTAAATGGGTTTAGTGTAGCAGTCAACCTAGGGAAACGGACTCAGAGATAATAAAACAGTTGCGTTGACGCTGAAAACCTGTGTTGGCCCACATTTTTTCAGGAATCAGTAAGGACATCAATAAAGAATCGGACCGATGGGCAATAGGCAGAATCAAATATGGCATATGTATGAACACAATTTTATCATTTCCCATCCCTACTCCTGACAGACAACAGTCATAAATCACATGGCCACAAGAGGTCATTGTCAGGTAAATTTAAACATAGTTTGTTTCAGACATTTAAAACGAATGACCAATGCAGCCTCTCTTCAGCTGAATAGATGATAATCAGTCTGATGTAATACCATCCATCCTCTAAATGGATGGATCCCCTTCTGTATTTATGTCTCTAAATTATCTGACTTGAGTTTCTTTTGAATTTCATCTCTCTGCTCCTTCATCTCCTCTAGCTGTTTATGAATGTGCTCTTTGAGATTATCTAACTCTTTCTTCTTCTCTGTCACTATAGTAACCCCATAAAATATAGACTTTAAAAATGTGTCTGTGTCCTGTATTTTTTTCTCAAGGTCTTTCTTCGCTGGATTGCGATTTGTTTCTTTATCTAGAAACTCTTTTTCGTTCTCTTTCTCTTCTGAGTATTTTATATTATTTTCCTTTACCATACTCTCTACACCATGCAATTCTGATATGAGGTGATGTAACTGTTTATCCACATCCTTCTTTTGATCCATTAAAAAATCAAGCAACCCTTCCACATCTTTGCATTCTTCATCTACTTTCTTTAACTTTGCTATTTTCTCATCCAAATCCTTGATTTTCATGCTCTTTGCCATGACCTGCAGTGTTTCTTTTTTCTCCTCAATGAGCAAGGGAAGTTCTGTGCTGTTATTTGTTGTTGCTGCTGCTGTTGTCGTTAATGTTGAAAAGTTGTTTCCTGTTGTAAAGCAAAAAAAAGAGAGTGTAAAATTGAGGAGGACAGAGGCTTTTGTTTCTGTCTCCATCTCCACACAACATAGGAAACTGCAAGAACAACCATGAAAACCACAGCCAAGCTGATGGTGATGTGAGCAGCAGAACTACATGGAGCATCGAAGAAATCATCTGTAATGACAAAACAAAGATGACCAACAACTCAACCTCAGAGAGTTGAGTCTAAAACACTAAACATATAAATATTGAACTCTAACTCTGAACATGGACGTGCGTCTCTCTGGTCTGGTTGGTGTCCTTCTGTTGGACTCTACAGGTGAAGCTGCTGCCGTGTCTCTCCTCCACAGTCACTCTGCTGCTGACAGTATAGAGGCCATCAGGACCTCTGACTGCCTCTGGAGGTCCAGCAGAGAGGAGCTTTCCATCACCGTCCAACCAGAACACCTCAGGCGCTGGATACCAGCCTGCAGAGTCGCATTGTAACATCTCTCCACTGATGTTTTCATCATTCTCAGTCCTTATTAAGCTGATGATGAGTGAGGAGACTGCACCTAATGATGAAGAGAGGAAAAATGTATAGTTGCCTCTAAACATTAAAAATCTTGGAAATACATGTACCAAAAATAAATGCACTCTCCTTCATTAACAGTGACCATCACATTGCCTTTCAAAAGTCAGATCTTACTTTCTGGCTGTAGACAAATGTGGTTCCACTCATCAACTGTCTTTGAAGTTCTGCTCTATAAAGCCAACATCTTTTTTCCACTCACCAGGAACAAGGTCAACAGTAGATTCTATATTCAGTGTGGGAATAAAGCATCTGTATGTTCCCTCATCGGAGAGTTTTACTTTGCAGAGTTTCAGTGAAATGTCTCCATGTTTCAGTTTGTTGATGGACAATGATGTTCTCCCTACATAAGATGGATGTTTTTTAGTCTCTAGTTCCACACCATGACGCCACACATGGACAAATCTAGGATTCAGATCAGGTCTCGACCACTCTACTGTCAAGTCGGTGGTATCCACAGCAGGTTCCAGATGGCATGGTAACATGATGTCACCATCAACTGTTGCCACAATTGGCTCTGACGGACTGACCACCTGAGACTGACCTGAAAACAAATGTACAAGTATGCCATCTTCATTTTGAGAAACACAAATTGCTATATTTAATATTTTTAAATCAGTTTAAACATCCAGCAAGTTAATTCAATGAGTTTAATGTGTCAAGTCCAGAAGACTAATGAACTCTTTCATTGTAATAATTTTAAGTTCATGTGGTATTAAATAAATGTACCAGGAAAATATATAATTGAGTTGAGTTCATTTTGATTAATGGAAATGTTAATGTTGGTATTATCTGTATATAATGATTAGAACACAATAAAATGTACTGTATGCTGTGGATGGTGTGCCACAAGCAAAATATGCTGAGAGAAAACAAAATAGGTCCCTGAATTGAACCCTGTGGTACTCCACATGTCAGAGGAGCACCAGACGACAAAGATTCATGACTGAAATCTAAGATTGTCTTTTACACACATGCAATGAAAACAGTTAAGGGCATACAATTTATAGTCGCAAGATCATCAGTCAAGATGATGGTTCTCTAAAAAGCAATGTGGCTTGTACTCAATTGTGGCTATTCTACTAATTGTGTATTGTACCAATTGTGGTTTATTTTGTATTTTTGCAACAGAAAACTGGGGGAATAAAGCATCATGGATGCAGGAAGTAGGGGTGCTGAGGGGGCTGCAGCACCCCCTAAAACCAGGCATTATGAAAACCATCAATTGATCAAAAGTGTGTTGCAGACTTGCAGCAGAGAGAGAGAGAGCTCATGTGGACGAGCAAGACAGAAGTGTCGCCTAATATTAATCTACACATGTGCGGTTTATCAGAAGTGTATGAACTACACTGCAGCCTGGAGTCTCTGTTAACAGATGACAGAGACTGTAGATCTGCATTATATGCTATACACTCGTCTCCTCTATGAAACATCATGCACGGATTGGCTCTGATATGATCAGAAAACCTACGCATAAATCACACAGCCGCCACCCACCTGAAACTAAATATTTTCTCCATTTTAGAGACCCGCACCAGCATGGACATTTCTCTCCACCTCTGCCGGTCCCTGTAGGCTATGTTGCCTTTTAAATTATGTCAAGCAGCGCGAGCTTTCCATGTGAATTATTTATTGTGTGTTGCATTGATGTATGAGGGTTTTCTTTAACGATTGACTTTAATGATTAAAGAGGCTGCTTTCAGTCATTTTAAACGTCTCCATGTGTGCAGTAATGTCACAGCAAATATGCAATCAGCTAAACTAAAACTTGTATAATCTTGACAAGGCAGAGGACACTCTCCAGAGGAAGCAGAATTAAACTTTTAGCTTTTTTAAGACAGCTCTGATGGAGCAGCAGGATTTATAGCACGATTTATGCTATACGGCTGCTTTACTCCAAACTGTTTCACTGTATGAACCTGGACTGTGTGTGTGTGACCTTTTGGACGTGTAGAAGAACACAGATCATTAATTAATATTAGATCCTGATCGATCTGTCTGTCTTAATTGGGAGAGGGTTCACCCTATTTAACCCCCCTGCAACCCATCCGCTATTAACCAGAATGTTCATGTTTATGCCCACCCGATCTCTAGTCTGTTTCCTCACTGCACTGCATTATTATAAACTATAATGAACTGGTCGGGGGTCCCATCTTTCGCCCATGTCCAGGCGTTGTCTCTTCCTCTTTATGTCCTTTCACTTCTCATGCATGAGTTCCAATTGTTAGCTGCTGTGGCTGCTTTGACATACTGCATAATGTTGATGTTCAAGCTTGCTGTCTGCTGTAGTGTAAAAAATTCTCAAATTGTTGTGTATTAGACTTAAGTTATCCTGGCCATTCAAATTAATGCAAAAAACATGAATATCGTGTAATATTTAGTATGATAACATTATATCAACGGACCTTCTCTCAGCACCCCCAACCCTAGGTATGATAGAAGGGAGGCAGCAGAAAATCAACAACAAACAAGGCCAAGACGGGAAATAGTGTTCCAAATGTGGGGAAACAAAGTTGGCAAGGAGGGTCATTATACTGACATCTAGAATTTGTTCTCTAACTAGAATATTGTTGTAGCCTATTTAGTAAACCTGGTCTGAGTGGAGTTTGTGTAACTCCGTCAAAAAGGTGTTGTGTGAGCAGTTCAGCAATTTTGAAAGATGTCTACCTCCACAACGATGTGTTAGGAAAAGGAAGACAACAGTGTGATGGAAAACCAAAGCGCTTGTGGCTCCGTGGCGAGGTTTAGAGGGCCATCCATCCTTCAGGCGAAGCATCCTGGAGTTTTGAAAATTGAAATGAAGTAGTTTTCCCTAGAAAGGACACATACATTTTGCTTGTATTTATGCACAATAACTATTACAATGATAAATGAAATATTTTAAAATATATATACTGTATGTTCAGACTTATATGTGTTGTTTTTTTGTCACAATATATCAGGCTATATTTGACACCTGTTTTCACTTGGTACTGTGCTTGCAGTAGATTTGAGGGTGGCTGAATATCACCCATACACAGTACTCAGGAAAGAGTTGGGTTAGTTTAATAAAACGTTTATTGCCAAGATAATAAGTAATGAAAAATATAAATGTGCATTTTAGTATCAAATATGCTCTATAAGTACTGAAACCATGAGGAAAAAGTTGCCTAGATTGCTTTTTAGGGACATCAGGCTCAAACCTTCATATTACATAGAACAACATGTACAATCAGTTAAGTCACTGTATAAAAACTTTATCAAACATATTATATATGGAGACAAGGAAACTTAAAATTGTAGTAAACCATCTTTGGGACTAACATTTCCTTGGTTTTCACATGAGCATATATATGACACAGGTGTTCTTGTATTAGAGCTATGAAATGTGTTTTCCTTCTGCCTTTATCCACTCATGTTTATAGGAGGTATGTAACTTTGAAATAATAACTTTAAATGTTCTGTGTTTATTTGGGTCTGCCAGTTTTGGTTATTCTGTTCATTACTTAAATGCACAGTTTTGAAATTAAAATGCAGAACCCCTCTGCAAAAGGTGAGATAAACAAGTGGTTATGGTTTGCCGTTAATTTTATTAAATTAATAATAAAATGTCGTTTTATCCTACCTGTTGGGTGGTTCAGACAGTCACCTCATTGTGAGAAGACAGTGGAGATTCTATCACTGTCATGTGATTTCACTGTCAAAGTCCAGTAAAATCACATGTCCTGCATTCTGTTAATCTTTCTTTCAATCTAACATGCTGAAATCTGCCACATAACAGAACACATTAAAATGCACCTTAAAGAATCAAGTGTCTTTTTTTTATTTATTTTTTGGCCTTTTCTGCTACCTTGAAAAGAAAATGTATTTTAAAAAAAGGCCAAAATATAACAATATTAATTGACAAAAAAAAGAGGTCATTCCAAAGAGGGTTATCTTTTTGAACAACAAGGGCACGTTGTCCTTTAACTGCAACTGCAACTCCAACGTCCTTTGTTACATGCTATTCACCATCCCTGTCTCATGATTACCTGTCATCTCTCTACTGCTGGCTATGAAATAAAGACACACACTATTTGAAAACATATTTTTGCCCATGTGGCAATGAAAATATGGGGAAGGGTTTAATTTTGAAGCCTGATGCCAAAGAACCCCTTGTTCTTTCTTGCAAGATTAAGCTAGACGGAAGCTGAAGTTTGGTGAATCACTTATTGAAAATATATAGCGACTTTTTAAGCCCCACTGATAGCGTCAAGTAATACTAAGTCACTGCCATTTACATCCTTACACATTTATTAGCATTTTGACTATGTTCTTTCTTAGCTATTTAACTTAGGCAGTTAAGTGACTTTCTAATAGTTCTTTTGTTTTGTCAACTGACATAAAACTCAGCAGTTTTAGATTGAACTACATTAACATTACCACCATGGAATGTACAACTATGGAGGGTATTATCACGCATTTGCCAACAAAATGCTATATATAAAATCAAAGTCTCACTTTTCTGTTTAAAACATCATGAAATATAGCTGCGAAACTGGCGCGTTCATTGAGAACTGCAAACAGCTGCGTGTTGGTGTACAGCTTAGTTATGAAAAGTTAATCCACATCTGCTAGCCAATCAGATTCAAGAATTTACATTAGCAGGTGTTAGCATTTAACTCAAAGCACCACTGTACAGCATCACACAGTCGCTGGTACCTCGAAAAAGTAGCTGTAGTCATTTCAGTTTAAATTTGTAGCTATATTTTGACCAGAGGTCTCTCCTATGCAAGTGTGTTTTGTTCTTTGGCTCCACCCACTGATATTTAACTCAACCATTGAGGCTATTTCTACCACGGCAGCAGCTCTGTCTGCAAGATAAGGTTTTCAATCTAAAGCGCAACAGAAATGAGCCACACAGGAAGCTGATGCTCAGGCAGTCAGCAGCAAGACAACATGGAGGTCACCGCTCTCTGCATTCGACTGTGTGAGTACCGACTCTGTCTCCGTTTCGATGACAGTGATGAAAACAAAATGTCCGTTTGAAGTCAATGAGCCTGCTAGAACATATCGGTGATGTGTCGCAGGTGTCATGTAAAGGAACCTCTTTGTGCAAAGATGTGTGTTTTTGACTTTAAAGGCTTTCTTTTCCTTTGTCTCTGCAGTGACGACTGTGTTATTGCTGCTGTGTGCGCTTGATCAGAAAGTTGGTAAGTATCAGTTAGTTGCTCATTTATATTGAAGGCTACATCGATATATTGATTTCTTGTTTGTTGTGGAGTGTTAAAGGAATGAAGGAAGTAGGAAAATATCTTCTGTGGGGGTTTTAGTGAATTCACCCTTTATGAAAGAAATGTTTGTTCATCATTTTTCATGCACTGATATGTTCATTGGTTTTAATTTGGTTCTAATATTTTACATTACTAATGTTCCAGTAGTTTTTCTTTGATTTGAGAACAAATCTCTTCATTTGTTTCAGATTCAGTGTCCCTTGGTGTTGTCCCAAACAGACTGCAGTTCTTTGAATATGAGACTCTGGCTTTCCATTGTGAGGGGTTCTATGTCTCACCTGGATGGAAAGTTGTACATAAGTTCAAAGGGAAATTACCCTCGTGCAAAACTGCTAGTAAGGTGACATCAACGCGGTGGTCCTGCACTGTTCAAAACCTTTATGCAGACGACAGCGGAGAGTACTGGTGTGAGACTGGAGAAGGGAAAGAGGAGCAGCAGCATCAACATCACTGTCACTGGTATGTTTGCATTGAGACAACAAGGCTTTGTTCCTCAAATTCGAGCATTTTAAATAAATATAAACCCACGCTGACCAGCTGGTTCTGTGATCCTGGAGAGTCCTGCTCGTCCTGCGACGGACGGAGAAGCTGTGACTCTGCGCTGCAGGAATAAGACGACCTCAAACCTCACAGCTGATTTCTATAAAGATGGCCGCCACATCGGGAGCAGCTCTACAGGGAACATGACCATCCACTTTGTTTCCAAGTCTGAAGAAGGACTCTACAAGTGCAACATCTCTGGAGCTGGAGAATCAGCAGAGAGCTGGCTGGCTGTCAGAGGTGAGACGCAGCAGTGTTTTAATATATAATGTGACATAAATGACTGCCGCAGCTCCACAGACTTGAAACAAAGTCTTTGAATCAGAATCCCTGTGATGCTAAGCTTAAGTGGACGATTTGAGTATCTGAAACAAATGCATTGAACTTGTAAGGGGTTTTTAGACGCTAGAACACTAGAAACATTACATGCGTAGTTATAATGGACATTAACTTCATAGGTTTAATTATTCTCTTCCCGTTTTCACTTTTCACTCTCTTCACGCCATCGTTTAGACTTACTTCAAAACTTACTTTTAACCCTCACACCCCCAATGTTCTGTTAACATCATTTCTATTGTTGTTCCAGAAGCTCCCATAGAGAATATCCCTAGCTCCTCCAGTACCTCCTCCTACCCTACCCCATGGATCATTGTCACTGTTTTATTGCTGGTTCTGCTGTTGTTCGTAGGACTACTTCACCTTGGAAAAGGTCCCTGGCGCAGAGGTATGGATGCATTTCACTAGCAACTTTGCTGCTAGAGCCACTGCTGTGCTGCACTCCCCAATAGATCACCTGTCATTCAAACTGTAGGTGGTGCTGTGATGCATTTGACCTTGGATTTTATGTTGATGCCATTTGAGTGCCTGTCGATGGCGCACTCTTATAAGCCGTGGATTTTTTTACAATACATAACACATTCTGTGCAGAAGAAAATGGCACTCCCCCTCTCTGCAGGTGTACTACTGAAAATCGCTTTTTCTTGTGGGATCAACCTATCAAAGATGGGAAGGAGTTAGTCGGCAACAATGTGGTCTCAAAGCAAAGATAATAAGCGTTTCACTAATATGATTTGGGGCAAAAACCAAGACAAACCGGTGTTGACAGAGCCTAAGGGTGTAAAGCATGCCACGCAAATCTCAACCAGCAAATTGGTGTTTTTAATGGGCAAAGTGATTCACTCACATGCTAATATTTGGTGGTTTGGTCAGTTTGGCACAGTAGGGGTAGAGGTGCAGTACGGGGATTGTACTCAGTAACCCAGCAGGACATTTTCGCAAAAAAAAAAAGTGTTTTGATTTTCTTCTACCCCTTTATAAATCGATCGATTCAGTGTAATATTTGCTGTCACAGAATAAAGGACAGAAGAAACAACAGGACAAACAGGTTGCTATATTCTGTATCATGTCTGAAATACCTTTAGCTTCCGTTCCTGGCTTTCTATTGATGTGGTTATTCTTCCTTTATTGTTGTACAGCGTTGCTCTACCTGTCGACACTGACACCTGGATCAGGCCCAGCTGAGGATCAAACAGGTGAGAACACAAACATGTGTCAGTATACTGTTTTGTGTTTGGCATCCTAAAATAGGAATGTAAAGTGCCTTCCTTTGTTAGGATGTTTAAATACAGAGCACTTAAGCCCAGGGGCCTCATTTATAAAACTTTGATTTGCGTCAGAAGTGGCGTACGGATGAAACACAGGACGTGCGTACGCACAGACATATTCGAATTTATAAAACCGTGCGCACGCACATCCTTCGCAGTTTTCCCTTAATAAATCACAATCAATTCTAAACGTAGCGCAGCTTTTGCAGCTTCATATCACGCCCATAGTTGCCCATAAATAGTCTATGAAACGCACACAAGTTAATATTCATTGATTGCGAAATCATGGCAAACACAGAGAGGAAATCAATAAAACGTAACTTCGCTCAATGTGAAGTAGAAGTTATCGTTGGCGAGGTGGAAAAGAGGAGAAAAATGTTGTTTGGAGGGGACAGTGTGGGCATTACTAATGCCAGAAAGGCACTTGAGTGGCAAAAGGTTGCAGACGCCATTAATGCTGCAGCCTCACAACCTTGGACCTTGGCCGAAATAAAAAGGAAATGGTCCGACATCAAAGTCGAGGCAAAAAAGCGTCTAGCGCTCCATCGCCAGAGTGTGTCTGCCACGGGTGGCCCAAACGACCGTAGAGGTCCAACAGGACGGCTCGAGGAAGTCGGATTCGGCTCATTAGCCACTCGTCTTCGTTTGCCAGCAAGTCTTTCTGTCTGAAGATGCGTGCACTCCGAATCCTTCCATTTTCCACATCTTCTAAGAGCGCAAGATCAGCCATTGTGTGTCATTACGCATTGTGATGGGCCATTTTATTTCCATCCATTTAATTGCATCTGTCTAGCTACAGATGTCGGTTTAATAATCTACCTGGAAATGGGAAATAGTTTAGTGCAAAGGTAATTTCTTGCAGCTTTGTGAACGGTTGAGACATACGTCATACGTTACTTTATCAAAAATAAAACAAACTAAAGGCATATGCATGAATACCATGATTCATTTGCTGATGAAAAACTTTTTACTATGAAAACAACTTTCCCCAGTGGACAAGTAATACATCTATCTATCTATCTATATATATATCTGCCTAATTATCTAGCTGTCTATCTAATTGCATCTATATCTGCTCCGCCGGACGGACCCATTGATGAGAATATCAGTTTTGTACATTATTTCGTTCTGTTCACCATATTATTTATGAGGATGAATTGCATAACATGCCAATATTATTGCAGAACATATTTCGCTTTTCTTTTTGCAAATATGTGTTAATTTGTATTTCTGTTGTAATTTCCGTTTGATTTAGTTTGTTTCACACTGCAGATCGATCAAACGGGTGTTCGTGTAGGCCGTTTATTGTAAGACTTGCTTTGTGAAGTCTTCATGTTATTTATGAGAGGCAGTATTGGCATTTCTTTAACACAACGGTCCACAGTTTCACGCACTTTCACGTGTTTCTTCCATCTGCCGACGGCGTCGCCGTTTCTCATTTCACCCGTCTATGTGCCGTACGCCCGGGTCAGAGCTTGCGTGAAGGACCGCACATTTTCGCGTCAAGTTTGCTTTTTATAAATACCAATTATTGCGTAGAGAGCGGCGTACGCAACGTCTATAAATGAGGCCCACGGCTACAAAGGGCTCTACGCAAAGGAACAAACAGAAAATCAAATCATCATGTCAGTGACCTCTTGAACTGCAGAATGAGTTTGAAGAACCCAAATTTAAATCTTCCCATGTGATGTAATCCTCATGATTGTTGAGTCATTTGCGGTGAGAAAGGGGAAGACCCCGCCCTATTATTACATTTGAAACAAGCAACAAATTAGCCAACAGGCATCGTGATTTCTTGTTTGTTCCGGGGTTGTTTATTCAAAAATGTATTAAAGTGAGACAGATTTCCTGCTTGTGTAAAGAGAAATTAAACCGCAAAGAGTTGTTGGCTTGACTAAATGGCTTGATGTGAAAATAAATACTTACTTATTTTGTCTGTCTATAGTATCTGCTATTTGAATGTAAATATAGTTTTTTGTTCAGTCTCTGCAGTGTACAGCGCAGTTGATGCAGACAAAGCAACGTATACTGCTGAAAAAAAAAGTATGAAGAGAGGTAATTCACCCGACATTGTTATTTTTGCTTTCATTTTACTTCACCTAGGCCACTTACTACCTCCATGTCAAGTACAGACCACAGCAGGCGTGTGCAACATCACACAGCATGTACACTCTGTATTAAATTGGGTTAATCTAGTTCAAACTTTTAGACTTTATCACTTGGTTTAGAAATTGCACGTTAATGCTAACATCAGCAGTGGTGCAAAAACTGGCTGTGGTTTTACAAACACAAAAAAGTGACTTTGTTTCTATACAGTAGGTCTGTCTGACATCAGTCTTTGTTAGATGTGTAGCTGCAGGAGACAATTTGAGCTTCCTGGACTCAAACCACAGCATAAAAACCACAGAGAAAACAAGGTCGAAGGGCCCATCATGTGTAGGGTGGCGTTGGCGGCATACAGCACATAAAGCTTACCTGTGTAATATAATATGCTTTCAATTTCAACTGAAAGTTTCAATCTCATTCCATTTTCGCGATATCTCAGGAATGCCAGGAAGCGATTTTTCCTGTTATTTTTTTGCCAGAAAAAGGCTAGCCATTTCCCCCCTGCTTACAGCCTTTATGCCAAGCTAATCTCCTCACATTAATGGACAGTTGTAAATATGGTATTGATCTTCTTATCTAACTCTTGGCAGGAAAGTGAGTAGGTGCCTTTCCCAAAATTTCAAACTAGCCCTGATAGACACAATGAAAAGCAATCGAGGGAACAAACAGATATTCCAACTCAACCGTAAATTGATCCAGAGGATCTTCACGGATGTGTTTATCTATCAGCTGACTGACACAATCTCTCCCTCCGTCAGATGAGGATGAAATGTCACCTAGAGCTGTTTACTACACCTTGGGCCTGGGTGGCACTCAACAACTGGGTGAGACTCCTTGTGATTTAAAAAGCCACTTGAATGGTAACTGATGTTGGGATTAACCAATGTCAAAGACACCACCACTTTCTTCTAATAAAGTAAGTGAAATCTTCTAGTAATGGGAATATTTTGGCAACACTCTTACACGAGTCCATCCATTCTGAAAGCAGAGCCGGCACTATCGAGCGTCACGGCGAGATCAGTTCCCTCGGCAGGTACCGACCCACTTTTAGCAGAGGATGCCTTCTACTCCAGTAAGTAGGACTGAGGGCAATACTGGCTGTAATGGGATGGATGGTAGAGATCAGAAAGATACCTATATTAACAACTTGCGAGCATGTCATGTCATTGGTGAACTCAGTGGTTATATGATTGCAAAGTTAGCCATGTGGGGGTTAAAATGTAGATGTATTCGGGTTTAGTCGCTGACAATGTTTGTTGGGTTTTACGTCAAGTGGGATATATTTGAGCTTTCCGATACACAATGACGTGTCGGATGTCAGTGTGAAGGCTCTAGGGTAACTTTGATATTACTTGAATGTGGCATTAATGTTTGATTCACCACAACACCACCTCCCACACCATTTCCCTATATGCAACTTTGATTATGAGAATGCTAATGTTTCTTATGAAAACAAACGTTCCGGACTGTTTTGGGGAATCAGTATTTCTAAATATAATCCTCATTTCGGATTTTAAACTGGTTAAAAAAATGAATCAGTCACCCAATCATACTCATATAGAACGACTGGTTTATTTGTAGTAATTTGTTTTTATGATAATGTCAAGTCAAAAAAACACTAGTTTCAGGCCCTTTGTATAACTTAAAATTTCTGCAATGCATTCTGTGTTTTCCCCCACCTTTACATACTTTCTCTATATTTTATATTGTTCATATTTTGTTCTTTACACCCTATGTGTCTTACAGGTTGCGTGACAGCTGACTGAAGGAGGAGCTTTAAAAGACTTCACTCGGAGTACCTGAACTAGCAACCGCGTGGTTTGAGTGCAAACAGGAAGTAACCCAGTTACTTTAAGTATTGCTATTGTGATTGAACAAGCTATATCAGGGAAAAGCTTTGTACTCTTTCAGCCCCATATATGTTTACTGTATTATGAATACATAGTAATGTCTGTTCAAATAATGTGGAAGAACAAATGTACTTCAGGTGAGTCGTGTTATTTAATAACTTTGATGAGCATGTCGATAAAAATAGTACAGCTTGTTTACATTCAGTTAGATAGTAAAACACATTTATGACCACAGTTAACATCGCATATATTCAAATTTCAGTATTTGGTTGTAAGTACATGTAGAGTTTAAAGCATTTGAAAATGTGTAATGCGGGCTTCATCTAAGCTCTTCAGTTAACTAACTATTAACTATTTTTAAGAAGTATCAGTTTGTTATAGTGTCACAGGTAAAAAAAAAACTTGTTCCATTGCCTTTGTCCGTTCACACGTGTGAGACAGAGCTCGTGGGAACGGAGATGCTGCAGCTTATAAATACACCCACTGTGGTCAGCTGCTAGCTTGATGGCACTGCATCTCTTTTGCCTGAAGCAGATGCATTGAGCTTGTGGTATGGCATGAAAGCATGGTTATAAAAGTCACTGATGAGAAGACGAGGAGTAAATGTAACCGCTATTACTGTGTATAAAGGTCACGTTCTACTCGTCAATGCGTGTATTTGTATTTGTTCTGTGATATAAAAGGGTCCTTCTAATGTTGACCAGGCCCACGGGTCCTTCTTTAACACAGTCTGTTCTTGCATTAATGAATGATGGGTTTAAGCAGCGTGCGCCAAGATTAAGGGGTGATTCATTTAAACATTTTAATAAGTGAAGCTGGGCAGCTGAAAGAAAGTGACAGAGTGAAATTCATTTAGATGTCTTCATGCAATAGGCTGTGCTAGAGGCTTGGTCTAACTACTATAGGGTTCAAATTTCTCTTTAAACATGTATAGGGGGGCTGAACACGAGGCTGTAGTCCTCACCACAGCGGACTGGGGTTCGACTCCAGGCCCTTCGCTGCAAGTCATTCCCCTCTCTCTCTCTCTCCCGCATTCCCTGTCTCTCTTCAGCTGTCACTATCAAATAAAGGTGGAAAAGCCCAAAAGATATACTTTAAATAAAAAAGAAACACGTATGGGTTTATGTTGTGACCACCAGTTTTAATGATTTCAACTTTGTTTCTTCGTTTCGCATGGCGGATCGGCCTAAATGCTACAATACCAATGAGCCTTGGTCGCTGTTTCTATGGAAAAAGAAGCCAGTCAGAGGCACCAATCAAAGCGGGAAATTCAAAACGCACCATCATTGAATTTGTGAATAATAATAAAACATCGCCGTAGTTGCTGAATTTGTCCACCATTGACCCGGCCGATTGCAGATTTTCAGGTCACCGTAATTTTTAGCTTCTGCACACCGTTGTCATCTTTTGTACGGGCGATTAAACCCGGGAGAGTTTCATGTCCATCTGAGTCATAGAAGTGCTTCACCCGTGACTCATGTTACATTATCTAAGGGAAAAATACTTGGGACTTTTACTTCCAGGTCCAGAGGCGCCTCCCACTTTACAACTCTATAGCTTGTGAACTAACGGCTAACGGCTAACGGCTAACGGCTTGTGAACTAACGGCTAACACGATAGCAAGCCGGGAACATGCTGTCCAAGTTAGGTTGTTTCTTTCTCCACTATGACATTTTGTTCTCAGGGTTGTATATCATTTCATTCAATAAAAAGTGTAATTGAAGATCGGGGCAAAGCTGCCCGAGCTAGCTAGAGTTAGCTCCGTGAGCAGCAATAGTTTACTCAAGAGACGTATTTGTACAACTGGTTTACTGTCTCATATCTGTCTGCAAACCATTCCTTTGAGCACAAATTTACATAGTTAATATTTTCCCCCACAGGCGAATCCACTGATCACAGATACATTGAAATTAACCAACTTTTTCCTACAAAATGTTGCCACTTTAAATGCTGCTGTGACCTGGGCTTTAGGGAGAGTTGATTGTCTTACTGTAAAATGCAACGGATAAGTTAAAAAGATAAACAAAAACTTTCCCAAAATGTTTCTATTTTAATGTCAACGGAATGATTAAATTCTCTTTGAAAAGTTAAAAAGCACCTCAGGATTCGAAAGACTACCCTTTAAAACTCCAGTGTGAACACTAAAACACATGCCGGTCAAAGTGAAAGTATTTCACAAGTGTTGGAGGTGACATGCCTTCATCTGGCAAACACTGGGAGTTTGACACAGTGAATGACAAGCATGTGGTTGTCAAAGAAATTCCAAGATGAAACAAAGCCCTATTGAGTTCCTCCTTTCTCTTTATTATGGCAGGGTTCCCATGAGAGATGACACACAGCCTCGTTGATGATGATGTAAAGTTATACTTTTTTCTAATCATAAGACCTGACCGGCTGTTCTTGATCACACAATTCTGAGGTTTTGGTGAATAGAGAATAATGCCTGATTAAGAGGTAAAGAAAGGAAGTCATCCCATTTCCAGTCAAGCTGGTCAGATGAGATTAAATGCCAGCACGGAATGAAAGTATATAAGAGGCCACAATTTCACTTCAGGTTACAGCAGATTGGGACATCCTCAGAGGGTAAGAATATGTACTTTTATTTATTATTTCATCTTAGACTATCATTCAAATTTCACTTTTGAATGTATGCCGCGAAAAAATATATCTTAGGCTTCTCTTCAACTTTATAAATGAACGAATTTCTGAAACATTTATAAACAAATGAAATAGAACTAAATGTTTTAATGTCACCAAAGAGTAGATGCCAATAGCAACATATAAAGTTAGGTTAAAAGGGGAAAAAGTGTATTTAAAATCAAAACATTTTAACAGCAACTATGCAAATTCAAGGAATTTAGAGAATGTGTAAAATCCTGTGCATTTTATCAGAACTTGGTGATTTCAGAATCAAATGGTAATTAATTAATTAAGAGTTCCTGTTGTCAAGCCCATTCTGTCTTTGCTTAAATGACATCATCATCAAATTGCATTGAACATAAAAGGTTTGTCAGACAGAGAAGTCAGGGCTTTCAGGGTTGAAGCATGTTTGTCTATACTGTGTTTTTCTCTTCACCTTCATCCTCTTCATGTCACGAAAGAGGGAAAGAAGACACACTTAATAACCGAGATGGATCTGCGCCAGGCAACATGGAAATTATGTGAGTATTTTCTAGCAATATCATTTCCAAGGGCCGTCTTTTTATTTACTTTTTTAAACATTAACGTTCTTTGAAACCCTTTTGTTTTTTGATCATGTGAATACTTAGTGTAACTGTCGATCTGTCTGGTTTGTAGTATATGGGCCGAGGTATTTAGTCCCAAAGGGCTGCAGGGGCCAAGAGCGGGACGTTACTTTTACACTGTGAGTTTGGGTGTCCGTATGAATGAACCAGAGTGCTGTCTGACAGCAAATATGTGTTGAAAGTGCCCATTTCCTCTCTTCAGATCTTCAGATTTATTCCCTGTCAGTGATTCAGACCCTCTTCAAAAAGTTCCAGTTCTGCTTTTTTCAGCACGAGGTTTTACGCTGGTACAGTCTGGCTTTCATCGCTGTATGATGAAACGAGAAGAGGTCACATTTTTCTGCTGAACCTTACAGGAATATGTCTGACTCAATGTCTGGGAGAATTAGACTTTACCAAAGAAATTCCTGCCTCTAAATATCAGAACAGGAACTTAATTGACTGTTGTGTCTACAAATTTGATGCAAACAAGTACAGTTCAGTGTCTCACATATAGCGGCTCAAATAAACTTTGGCTCTGTAAACTCTGTAACACTTTGGCAACTGTGCTTTAAGAAGAAAAGCAACTACACTGAATCAGATACCCTATAATCAATACATATTTAAACATATTGGAGTACTGTGTTGAAGTGTGTTTCTCTTACTGTGTGTGTGCTTCCAGTTGCTGTCAGTGTGCTGCTGCTCACACTGTACCCCGGCCACGCTGCTGCTGTCAGCATGAAGGAACACCTGGCTGATTGTCTGGAGGACACCGACTATGACGTGCTGATGAAGACGGTGAAGACCGGCCTCCCACACATCAACACGTCTCATCATGTTGTTATAGTTGGAGCTGGCATGGCTGGACTGACGGCGGCCAAGCTACTGCAAGACGCAGGACACAGGGTACATGCAACAGGCTGATGTGCTGCACATGTTATTATAAAAACCTCTGCACAACATAGAACACTTTCTGTGCTAGCCAAGATATTTTTGGAGCCAGTGAATTAACCCACTAGGGAGGCAGAGGGGAATCAATTAGCTGCTGGGCCCCTATTCTGCTCTCCCTAATGCCTGTAACCACATTAGTTTGTGATCCTTTGCAATACTTAGATTTTGACACAAGTATAATACAATATCAGGTACAATTCAGGAGCCACCTTATGAGGCCCATGCAATTCATGTCATAGTGGTGCATGTCATAAAACATATTTAAAAGTAATTGAATTACCACAAACTAATTGGGGGGTCACTAATCTAACACATGTCCGTTTCTAAATCAGGAACATCTACGTTTTTTTGAAAACTAATTATAGGTAATTGCTTTTACTAGTAGTAGTAAAAGTAGTAGAAGAAGCAGTACTAGTACTAGCAAGAATAGTTAGAATAGTAGCAGAAAGAATAGTTGTACTCAGTAGAAGTAGCAATATTAGTAGTGGTAGTATTTGTCATAGTAAAAGCTGTGTCAGTTGTGTGAGCAGCAGTCGTATCAGTTTAGTAGAATAGTAGTAGTGGCACCAGTGGTAGTACAAGTAGTACCAACAGCACTTGCAACAGCAGTAGTATTAGGTCTAGCAGTAGTAATAGTAGCAGCATCAGTAGTAGCAATAGCAGTAGCATTGATAGCATAGATTAGCAACAATATTGGCAGTAGTAGTATTAGCAATATTCATATAAGTAGTTAGTAGCTGTATTAAGACTAGTAGTAGTAGTAGCAATAACTGTAGTAATGGTACCCACAGTAGCTGGAAAAGAAAAATCTATACGACACCTACTTAGTACACGTTCTACCTTTGAAAACATTACATGAGTGGCCTCACTTGTATTTATCTACTTGTGATCATCTGTTTTCCCACGGTAACCATGATATTAGAGGCTAGGGGTCGGGTTGGAGGACGGGGGAATCCCCACATCGCATATTTGATATGTGGATTTTTTTATATTATTTAATTTGATTTCTATTTTCTATATGTAGTTATGATCATTTTATATTATGAGTCAAACATATCCTTCTAATTATTATGTCATAGAGCATACTTCAAAAAAGTCACAGACACCCCCCTTCCCTGTGGTACTGGTTTCTTCCTGAATTTGCATTGTGGATATAGTGTGGTTCTAGTGTCTTTATGTGAATCAATGCCCCTTAAAATGTTTGGGTTAAGCAGACAAAATGTAGCACTATTTCAAGACAAGTGGCAGCAGTGTCGAAGTGATTGATTAAGTGAGTGTCATTTTCAATAAACATAACAACAAACACATAATTGACATGAAAATCTCTAAATAAATATGCAGTATTTGCCTTAATATAAAGTGGGATATCACTGAGCTAAAATCAGGATGCAGACACCTATTTCCAAGCTTTTTATCTATCTGTTTTGACAAGGTAACCATAGTAGAGGCTAGTGGTCGTGTTGGAGGACGGGTGGAGACCTACAGGAATGAAGAAGAGGGCTGGTATGCTGAACTGGGAGCCATGAGGATCCCAAGTTTTCACCGGTGAGTTACTGTATATTTTATTTTTAATTAGCATTAGATATAAACATGTGAATGCATCCCTTCCCAATCTCAGACTATAATATATGTTTATGTAAAAAAATTAAAAGTGTACAAATTGGCATTCCAGCTGTTTTATAGGGTTGATTCACACTTGATAGAATCCAAAAGCCTTGAAATTATTATTTAAGCGAGAGAAAAGCATTCCTGTTTCTTGGCTCACACACAGTAAAGAGAACTTGCAGTCTCAAGCTAACTCTGCCACCATCACCTCCTCTTTCAACAGCATCGTCCGCTGGTTTATTACATCGCTGGGAGTAAATCTGAATAAATTCATCATGGACGACCCCAACACCTTTTACCTGGTTAATGGGGTGCGGAAGAGGACATACGCAGTCGAAGCAAACCCCGACGTCCTCGGGTACAAGGTGTCGAAAGAGGAGAAAAGGAGGTCCCCTGACGAGCTGCTACAGAAAGCTTTGCAGAAGGTACGTAAGGCAGAGGAAAGGAGTCAGAAGGGCCTTGACTGAAACAATGAACATGCTGCTTTAGCCATTTTGAAACGTCACATTAAGTGGCCGGTCACATGAGACAGTTTTGGAAAATAGTTGGTGCTATTAAGTTAATAAACACGATTCAAGAAAATGCGTTTGTCTCTTTATCATCGGCATAGAAGAGTTTTATGAAATTGGATCAATTCAATACTTCACGCTGGACCAAAATGTTGAATTTAGACAGACCATTGCTGCTCAGTGGCTTCCTCCCGAATTGCTTTGTTTGTGGGCCCCAAACTCCAAGAGCGTCCACTGGTTGGGCCTTCATGTCAGGCTTCCCGTACAGTTGAGTTAAACATTCATGGTTAATTATAGACAGATCAAACTCAGTTTCTGAATATTCATGATAACACCATCAGCTCAATAGATGGTTCTATTGACGTGAACCGTGGAAGTGACCTTTTCCTTTTTTGTAGGTGAAAGATTATGTGGAGGCTCATGGCTGCAAGGCCGCGCTGATAAAATACGACCATTACTCTGTGAAGGTAAAACTCAATGTGATCTTTTGAAATGTTGTTCAATGAAAACATTGTGTGTTAAGTAAATTGTGTGAATCACTGTGTGTCATTTCCAGTTGAAATTAAATTTTTGGTTAACTTCAATAAGAGAAATACACCTTTGGTTCATCTTAAGGTTATGTTTGAAGAACTGGTTGTCCTGCAAGCGTTTTAACGTTTCACTATAGTTTAATACTCACATCAATAAAATAAACCAAATCAACTGGTCAAAAAGTGAAATTAGGCAAATTAAAAAAACTTAAAATATTACATAAGAGAAGATGGAAAAGTTTGTATATTTTGCTATGAAGTCAAATATTACAAAAAACTGTCAAACAATTTGAAGTGGTTGAGTGATCCGTCCAGAGAAAGCCAGACTAAAAAGTGGTTGCTGAAAGTGTCTATAAATTAAAAGATTCTTGATGTTTGAAAACTGACTAGTGAAAAACATTTTATTAGCCAATGTTGTTTTAATGAATTTCAAGCCTTCTTTCTGACTGCACAACGTGGGACTTTGTGTGTTTAACAGGAATATCTGAAAGAAGAGGGAGGTCTGAGTCCAGAGGCATTGAGGATGATTGGAGACCTGCTTAATGAACAGAGCCTTATGTACACAGCGCTGACTGAGATGATCTATGACCAGACTGACATCAGTGACAGCGTCACGTGAGTCCCTACATCCTACACTGTCAGCTATTCAAAATGGCCAACATGTTAAGAAACAATTGTCTAATTGCACATCCAGGAGACACAGAGCAACATTAGCATTCATTTGGGGTTTTGTTTCTCGTTACCCAATAAATGAACCATGCAATATGAACCTCCTTAGCGCTGCTTTGGTTTTCACCAATTCCTCAGGGTAACTGTACTCTTTAAATGCTAAATGTTCCAATTTGTTCACCAGCAAGTCGTTAACTTAGCTGGACCTGGGCAGATCAAACCAGAAAACAAAGTCTTAGATTTGTGGTATGATGGAAGTTGGCTTCCAGATATACATCCAACCTTGACTCTGCCCTTGATGTTGACAGCCTAGACCTAATCTCAATTGACATGAATGATCTCCCCGTCTGCATTTTCTGAACAATTCATAATCATCTAAATATCGACTTTCTTTGAGATCATTGATAAACCACAGCACATGGACATATTGCAAATTCACACCTCTCTCTACAAGAATTCATGCTATTTGTCTATTTGTCTAAACTCATATGAATGTCCTCAAGTCAAATCAGCTAAAAATATTATCAAACAGCTGACATCACATAATACATACAAGCAAGGCAATCATTTTGTCACATTTGTTCTCAATTCAATGAGACTGAAATTGGTGTGTTTCTGTTTTTAAGGTACTATGAAGTGACTGGTGGGTCGGACCTTCTCCCCAAAGCTTTTCTTACTGCCCTCGATGTCCCTATTCTCCTCAACTCAAAGGTCAAGCGCATCAGCCGGTCACATAACGATGTAGTTGTATCGTACCAGAAAGACCAACTCTCTTCTTTAGAGCTTCGCGCCGATGCCGTCTTGGTAACAACCACAGCCAAAGCAGCCCTTTTCATTGACTTTGAGCCACCTCTCCCCATCAGAAAGATGGAGGCACTGAGGGCGGTCCACTACGACAGCTCTACTAAAATCATACTCATCTTCAGCGAGAAGTTCTGGGAAAGGGACGGCATCCATGGAGGAAAGAGCATCACAGACGGTCCCTCTCGTTACATCTACTACCCCAGCCACAGTTTCTCAACAAATAAGACCATCGGCGTCCTCCTGGCATCCTACACCTGGTCTGATGACTCCCTCCTCTTCTTAGGTGCCAGCGACGAAGACCTGAAAGAGCTGGCTCTGAGAGATTTGACAAAGATCCACGGCGAGCACATCAGGTCCCTCTGCACAGGGGTGCTGGTGAAGAGGTGGAGCGCAGATCCCTACAGCTTGGGTGCCTTTGCTCTCTTCACACCCTACCAACATTTAGAGTACGCTAAGGAGCTCTTCAGAAGGGAAGGCAGGGTTCATTTTGCTGGTGAACACACAGCCTTCCCGCACGCCTGGATCGAGACATCTATGAAATCTGCAATCAGGGCTGCTACCAACATTAACAAAGCGGCGCTCACAGAGTCAGCTAGAACTAGACACCACGACGAGTTTTAGCATCTTAAATCTAGCACCTTTCCTTGGTGATTGCGTTGGTTGCCTTAAGAGTGAGGCTAAATGTCTTAAATGTATTAATAAAAAGATTACCAAAAGGTTTAATATCTCTTTCATAGAATATTTGTCAATAAAACCTGTATGTGCAAAATGAAGTGTACACAAAGAAAAACAAAAGGATTTCAGAAAGAAAATAGAAACTTTATTCTACTATATACAATAAAATACAATTCAGTTTCAGCATTAGAACTAACCTGCACGTCTTTAGACTGTGGGAGGACACTGGGGGGGGGGGAAGGCCCGACCAGCCAGTGGATTAGAACCCAGGACCTTCTTGCTGTAAAGTGCCTCGGTATTGGTCTCCCAGGGATGTTTGTTTGTCACATCTCTCACAGTGTTGTGACCTTTGACGCTACCTTACCTCACAGAAATAAAACTAAATAACTGTATGTCTACATTTTATTTTATTTTATGTGTATACTGTATATTTATATATATTTTTAATAGCACAATTGTTCTGTTTATGTACATGTTTGTATTTCACACTTGCTTTGGCAATGTAAACGTCTGTTTCCCGTGCAAATAAATCTCCACTGAATTGAATTGAATTGAATGCAACCACAACAAATGGCTGCCACAGACAAATGAATGCTTTATTTTGGCGAGTTGAGTGCTTGTGAGACAGTCCAGTGATAATGTAGGATTTTTTGTTTAGGTTTCAGGTTTACATCAATTGTTATGATTAAAGCGCCCATCATATTCCAAAAGTTTTCATTTCAACTGATTTTGAAGTGGATGTTAAATAACCCTACAAAAAGCGGGAATAGTTATACAAACTGCTTGTAGTGGCAGAAGCTGGAACTTTCAACCATTTAGCTACCTATTTCACCTGTTTATGCATTGCTTTTTGGTAAATAATTCAACTGTTTATCCTCTCTTAGCGTACTATTTTAACCATGTCTCCTTTATTTTTAGCTAGCTATCTCAACTCTTCTGCTTGCACTCCCAATGGCGAAATGTAGCTTTAAGGTGTTAAAATTGTTTGTGCTGGAGGAAGTGTGTACTGTGCCGTCAACATGCAGACAGTACAACTACCCCTGGTTAGGAACTGTACTAGACTATAGGGTTGGGTGACATGATGAAATGTACCGTCAGATGATATAAATGTGTCCATACCGTTTATACCCCATGACTTAGTATCTCTGGGTGTATAAGACCATTGTAGGTGATGTTGCAATGAGCAGGAAGCAGGATTGATTTTTGGCAATACTGGATTTATATATGATATTTGGATCAGTGCGATGAAACACACTTGACTGGAATAGCCAGAAACTTCAATTTCAACATTTTTTAATCCATTAAAACCAGTTTCTTAATTAATAGAATCACTTTAGTATATAGTAGTGTATATATATATAGATATAGCTATAGAATAAAATATAATATTGGGCACTGCTATACGATTTCCAAACAAAACAACATTCTTTATGCAGACAATCTTAATGCACATCACACATCAGTGGAAGTGGGTTATCTAGACTAGAGCCTTGAATTTAAGCTTTTACCATTAACCACAGTCCTCCGAGAGTTGACTAAGAAATCCACAATATGTAGATAAAAATGGGTTCTATAAACACCAAAATGAACTGTGGTAGAGCTGATTTTTCTTTTCTGTAGGAATGAAAAACATGATCGTTAGGAGATTCAGTCTGAGATCTGTGCATTTCTGGCACAGTTCCCATAAGATATTGCACACCCTCCTATACAAAGAAGCAATACTTCTTTTTCTGGTTATGAGAACTGAGTGGTTCTTGTAGATCTTCTCATTGCAAGAGCTGGTAAATAATGAAACTGAAAACCAAACATACAGGATGTCTTGCCATTTGTGGTCAGGTGGTCGGGTGAGAATAAAAGCAGGCAGCAATGATGCAAAGTACGGTAGGCAATGTAAGAAAACTTTGCATTCACATCAGCACACTGTAACATCAGATTTTGACGATCAAGCTCCTCTAAAAGGTAAGAATCAGCCATTTCGTCCAATATAACTATCAGCATAAGAAATTGTCATTTTTTTCCTTAAAACATTATATAGCCTTTACAAGCTTGGATGGAACCTGAGACCTGAGAGTATATGGATTATTGTACAGAATACAGAATTACAATTACAGACATTGTAATACATGCTGTGTAGTATTATACTCTCTCTCTATATATATATATATATATTCTGGATGTGTAAAATGTGCATCACAATTTTATATTATGAGTGATGTTAATAAAACAATTGGAACTACCAATCATAACCCAAATGCACAAAAACCTAATGTAAAAGATGACATCCTGTATCTGTCTGAGATGTAACTTCTGTCAGGAGTTTCCATTAAAACATTTTGTCTCCTTTATGCTTCTGCCTCTCTTCCTCCTCCTCAGGCCACCAAAGTGGAAAAGAAGACAAGCTTCCAAACCGAGATGGATCCACATGTGGTGAAGTGGAAACTATGTATGTATGCAAAAATATTTTGAAATTCATAACAAACCTAAACCTGGATATGAGACTGCCCCTCTGCCATGTTGGAACTCACTTGTACAGACGGGTGGAGGCTTAAAGGCGTAATTGTATTTATTATGTGCTTTCAAAAATGTGCTGTACATGCAAAGTTGTACGGCACATCAGTTGCTGTAGACTTGCATGTGCAGAAACTGTTCCTTGTCAGTTGCTTGATCTTTTTTCCCAGTCTGTGGTTTGGACCCACTGAAAAAATTAGCGCAGTTCTGTAATTCTGCTTTTGATCACAAGGTTTTCCTGGGTGTAGTTTTCTTTTCATTACTACATGATGAAATGAGGAGCGGTCACATACTCTTCACATACTGAGAAGAAGAAGTGGGATTAGCCAAAGTAAACCCAGTCGCTTTAGACTAGTCATGACCGGATCTGAAAATTCACCCTGGACAGTGGCCAATTCATCGCAGGGCTGACACATAGACAGACAACCATTCACGCACACATTCATCCACTAGGGACAATTTAGAGTCACCAATTAACCTAATGCATGTCTTTGGACGGTGGGAGGAAACCGGAGAACCCGGAGAAAACCCACGGTAACACGGGGAGGACATGCAGACTCCACCCAGGGAGGTCGTGGTCTGGCCCGGGATTCAAGCCCACGATCTCCTTATTGGGAGGCAGGGGCGCTAACCGCTCTGCTACTGTGCACCCCACTACAATGTTCAAAAACTTCAAAATTATTTCAGTTCATTTTAAATTACTGTGTGACAAAAACTTTAATATTTTTCATAAGTTGCCTGAGCATAATGTATATTTGCAGCAAAATAAAAGAAAAATGATGATGAAATTGAGGCAAAGAGCGCCACTCTGAATCACATTATGAAAAATCCAGATTTATTTTAGTGGTAGTAGTAATGTTTTGTGAAGAAATAATTATTTTTTTTTAATTGAAAGATACATATATTTGTTAAGTTGTATTTATAGATTTAAATGAGTATCATGTGTGAGTGAAAAAAGTTTTTTGTTCAGTGGGATAAAAGGTAACACTTTAGTATGTGAGTCATCTCTGAAGAATGTTATAATATTTCCTGTGTTTAATTTAGTTTAAGATATTTATGGAGAATATAGTTTCCATGAATAATTAATCAATATCTACTTGGGTTTCGAAGGACCGTATTTCTTTCACAAGAATTCCTATTTTCCATACAATTACTGCTAAATTTCATAGTACTTTCTACAAAACCTCCATGAAAATTTCTAGAAAAAACAGAAACATCCATCCATCTTCTTCCGCTTATCTGGGGTCGGGTCGTGGGGGCAGGAGTCTGAACAGCGATGCCCAGACTTCCCTCTCCCCAGACACTTCCTCCAGCTCTTCCGGGGGAATACCGAGGCATTCCCAGGCCAGCCGAGAGACATAGTCCCTCCAGCGTGTCCTAGGTCTTCCCCGGGGTCTCCTCCCGGTTGGACATGCCTGGAACACCTCCCCAGGGAGGCATCCAGGAGGCATCCGGGACAGATGCCCGAGCCACCTCAGCTGACTCCTCTCGATGTTGAGGAGCAGTAGCTCTATTCTGAGCTCCTCCCAAGTGACCGAGCTCCTCACCCTATCTCTAAGGGAGCGCCCATCCACCCTACGGTGGAAACTCATTTCGGTCGCCTGTATCCGGGATCTTGTCCTTTCGGTCATGACCCAAAGTTCATGACCATAGGTGAGAGTAGGAACGTAGATCGACTAGTAAATAGAGAGCTTCGCCTTGCAGCTCAGCTCTTTCTTTACCACGACAGACCGGTATATCGACCACATCACTGCAGAGGATACACCGATCGGCCTGTCGATCTCCCGTTCCTTCCTTCCCTCACTCATGAACAAGACCCCAAGATACGTAAACTCCTTCACTTGAGGCAGGAGCTCTCCACCAACCTGAAAGGGACAAGCCACCCTTTTCCGGCTGAGAACCATGGCCTCGGACTTGGAGGTGCTGATTCTCATTCCCGCCACTTCATTCTCGGCTGCAAACTGTCCCAGTGCATGCTGAAGGTCCTGATTTGATGAAGCCAACAGGATAGCATCGTTCGCAAAAAGCAGAGACCTGTGGTCCCCAAACTGGACTCCCTCCGGCCCCACGACTGTGCCTAGAAATCCCGTCCATATAAATAATGAACAGTACCGGTGACAAGTCTGACTTACTGCCAGCAATGCGAACCAAACTCCAGCTCCGTTCATATGGGGACCGGACAGCCCTTAGCAGAGGGCCCCGGACCCTATTCTCCCAGACCACCCCCCACAGGTCGCCGCGAGGGACACAGTCAAATGCCTTCTCTAGATCCACAAAGCACATGTGGACTGGTTGGGCAAATTCCCATGAACCCTCCAGCAACCTAGCAAGGGTATAGAGATGGTCCAGTATTCCACGACCCGGACGAAAACAGCATTGTTCCCCCTGAATCCGAGGTTCGACTACAGTAACAATAAAAAATAAATAAATAATAAGCAATACAAGATATTCTATATTGTCCCCATTGATGGAATAATCATGATCAATAACTAGAAAGTAAAACCTACAACATGAACATAAAAACTAGAAATTCGAATCAATTTGGACATAATCATCTTGTGATGTCCTCTGGTATGTTTTCATGGCAACTGCAGTTAAAAAATGAAATAACAATTACTTTGTGAGGTTCAGTTACTATTAGCGAGTGCATTTTGTCTTGGAATATGGAAAGTAAACCCTACGTATATTTTTTTCAGACAGAATGAGAAAGAAATGATGAATGAGAGATTGATGAATGTAAATGAATGAATTGGAGAAGCTAGTGGAACAGAGGCTAGCCCAGACGGGATGTCATTACTTTTTTTACAAGGTAGAAAAGCACAGAGGCACAGTTTTTTCTTTCAGTGTCTCAGGTCAAACTCAACCTGACTTGAAAGCCAGATCAAGGAAGGTTAAAAACCGCTGATATGAGTTCCCTGTTGGAGTAAGTGGTGTTGTTTTTCTCGCGGTGTGTATACAGTTGCTGTCAGCGTGCTGCTGCTCACACTGTACCCCAGTCAACCTTCTGCTGTCAGGCTGAAGGAACACCTGGCTGACTGTCTGGAGGACAAAGACTACAAATTGCTGCTGCAGACGGTGCAGAACGGCCTTCTACACATCAACACGTCTCATCATGTTGTTATTGTCGGAGCAGGCATGGCCGGATTGACGGCGGCCAAGCTACTGCAAGACGCAGGACATGAGGTGCATGCAACAGGCTGATACTTCAATAATAATTATAATCTTTATTGTCCAAAAATGTGGAAATTTGCCTTCGGCTTCACAGGTTGGTTAAAATACATCATAGTAAATCACAATGCATACATTAATAAATAACACGACATGAACAGTACAGACAACAATAGTGGACATTATTCCAATTTGAATGGTGTGTTCTTAGCGTACAGGTGCCCATACCACATATAAAATCTTTAAACACTTTCAACAAGACTTGTGTAAATAGTCTCTAAAATGGTCTTGCTTATATCGTATGAATCCAATTTCCTAATTAAATACAAGAGCTGCATTGCTTCTTTAAAAATGCATTCTGTGCCGGCTGTAAAACTTAAAGGGCAGTCTAAAAAGGTCCCTAAGTTTTCAAACTCCTCTACTGCTGTAACAGGCTGATCATTGATCAAAACAGGTGGAATAACAGGCATTGTGGTGACTTACAATAACCAGCTCCTTAGTCTTACATTATAAAATGGGCACTGTCTTCACAGCACGTGGTAAGCTCACCAATATGGTGGAAATATCTAAAGTGATTAATGGTGTCTGCATGAGACCAACTAACACCATATCATCAGCATATTTATATAAAAGCTACGTTAATTGTTTTGTTGGCTACTAGGGGGCAGAACATCATTGAAACAAGCTGACAGATATGCAACCACAACAAATCACAGGCTTACCTACTCCAATGTCTGTCTTGTGTCTGAACAGGCACCAAAGTCATTGTTATGTTAATGTGAAGGCTATAACAGCACAAGGTAAAACATGAACAGAGTCAAATTAAATGCACATTTTTCCACCTTCTTATGAGCGCTGTCAGATCCCGGTAAACTCCCGTACAGGAGGTACTGGACCCGCTCACCATTTAAAGTGTCCAATCTTTAGACTCTCAGAGTATTAACCTAAAGTACTGACTAAGGACAGTTTAAGCTGGTTGCGAGGAGACACGCCTACCTTCTAACTGCTTACTTCCGAGCATCTATAGCCCGTTTGAATCAATTACCACTACCAGCCGCGCTCGTTAACAGCAGGTCTCCTCTAAACAATCTGGGCTCTTGTTATGGTGCTAGAATGGGCTTTAGTGGCTCGGATGTGAGCCCCAAGGGACTGTTAATTTGATTGGTTTGAGTAACCTGTAAGAACCTCTTAAGATGTTATGCACACAACAACCTAACTTTTTACCTCCATCAATAAATCAAATGTTCACAATTTATACTTTAACTATAGTTTGAGTATTTATTGCAATAAGCTTTAGCAAGGGCAGTAGTAAAACAGCTCAATTGAAATTTTAATCTCCAAACAAAACATTCAAATAAATTATACAGTAATTACACAGCTGAGTCTTAATATCAATAGTTCAATGACAGAGTCTGTCTTGGCCGGAGCGACCCCACTCTTCCTGTTGTCAGACCAATTCTCTAAAGAATAGATCACGGCTCCTTACGAAGCCCCCAAACTATCCACAGAGTCTCCAATCCTTTTCGTACTCAATTCATCTGACAGGGACAAAGTCCATGAAATCCCTTGTTGTTGATGGTCAACTTCTCCTTCTTAAGATGTGTTCAGATGAAAAGGCACAAAGAAATAACCCTGTTTCTTTCACTGTCTCCCTATTTTACATCTCTCTAGGTTACACACTCATGTTACACACACCTTTGACATCTCATAGCACATACACACATTTCTGAGAGTTGTTGTCACTATGTTGTTTTGACTACTTCCAGCCTTCTAGCTCATACCATTCACTAGGTCTTATCAGTGCTACATTCCTTTAAATGTGCTTTAGTTTGTTAGACATGTAGTCTTCTCAGCTCTGGCAACATTCTTACAATTAATGTTGATTATTTTCACTACTAGTTATTAATGCAAAATTTAAAATTTTAACATAAATCATGTGACATACAATTTACCACAGGATTTAAATGTAATTTACTCTTGATTACTCCCAGTTTAAGCAAAGCAGCGGTACAATGATCTCAACACATTTGACAGCGCTCATCATTTTCCGCTTGATAAACCATGAAATAGTATAAAAGAGCTTATTTTAAGGTATCTTCTCATGCAGATATATTGACTTCTCATTTAATTAATGCCAACTGCATGGATACATTTATGAATACATCGCAAAACCCTTTAATTGCATATGTAAGGGAGGAAGGTTATTAATGTGCACTCCTGTGGACAATAGAAAACATTACAATAAATATGTGTTGCTTCAATTACATTATACTTTGCATGATAATTTCTCCACAAAATATAACTTATGTGCTTTAAAAAATCTATTTCTGAGATCAAAATGTCCCACCATACCATGTGACACAATTATACTGTAATTCCCTATATATCAGATAGTATATTATCACAAATCCAAAATCAGGAATCAGACACCTATGGCTAAGCACTATCTGTTTTGACAAGGTAACCATAGTAGAGGCTAGTGGTCGTATTGGAGGACGGGTGGAGACGTACAGGAATGAAGAAGAGGGATGGTATGCTGACCTGGGAGCCATGAGGATCCCAAGTTTTCACCTGTGAGTAAAGATATGCCTTTGATTTGCAAGTTTTGCTCCAATACAACTATGTTTGAATCTTTAGCTAGTCAGAAATATTCCTTGGTAGGTGGTTAGCATGAGCAGCAGTACCTACATAACTACTAAGAGAAACTTGAACATCATCGAAAATCCAACACTCTTTGAGAGGTGATGTTTTCAGAGTGCACAGTGCAAAAATGCCCCAGTGATAAACCCTTGTTTGCAATGGCTAAGTATGATTAAGTGATGTGTAGATTTGCCAAGCACAAACGTTCTTCCAGTCTACTCGATACGTTACTTAACTAAAATCACAAAATTGACATGGAGATGCTACATACCCCTGTTAAGTGTCCCAACTCTTCACAGCATTGTCCGCTGGTTTGCTAAAGAACTGGGGGTCAAGCTGAATCCATTTGTCATGGAAGACTTGAACACCTTTTACATGGTCCATGGGCTGCGGAGGAGGACGTATACAGTGAAAGCAAACCCCGACATCCTGAAGTATAATGTGACAAAAAGTGAGAAGGGGAAGTCACCTGACCAGCTGCTACAGCAAGCTTTGCAGAAGGTATTCTATGTAAGAGGGAAGGGAGGAGTGATACAGCACACTGTTTATTCTATCTCGTAACAGTGTCAGCTGCAAGATTATGTTCTAAACACACATTTTTTTAACACATTTGTACTTTATACTGAATGGATATCTCCTTAAATGTCAGTTATGTCAACAGTTTGTCTTTTGCTGTCGCTGCAACTTTTTTGTTGGTGGGTTAAGGGATTTCCTTAATTTGTTGAACGCAATGTTGCACTCATGCAATTTGATAGGCTGTGAAAATAAAGCATTAAAATGTTTTTTTAAAGTTCCCAATAAGCACGGATTTTTCTATTTGGAGTTCAAACTTGATTTGGAGGTCTAGATATCTAGGTTAAAACCAGCCACCTAGAAATATATTGAGCTGCAAATCACCCAATCGTTGCATAAAGAGTTATTTTATTTCCTGCATTGCCTAAAGCATCTACAACAGAGTCTAACTAAAATTTAGACTGTGGTGTTGGGTATAGGTGGTGGATGGTTGGTATGCAGGGGCACCATTACAAATAACAATGGGATGAAAATGATCTTTTCTGCAGGTGAAAGATGAAGTTGAGACACATAGCTGCAGAGCTGCGCTAAAGAAATACGACCACTATTCTGTGAAGGTAAATCACAGCGTGATCTCATGAAATTCTACAATATGAGTCTGAAAAACATCATTGTGTGCTGTGGAAAAAAAATATATGAATTAAATTCCCCCAATGCAAGTTCGACTTGTTCGAAGAAATTTTCTGCTGTTCAGTTTTTCCAAATGTACACGTTAAATGAAAGAATAAATTTGCTGGATTGAACACCGAATGCTGAAAACATCTGTGGGTTGTTTCACAGGAATATTTGAAAGAAGAAGGTCACTTGAGTCCAGAAGCGTTGAGGATGATCGGAGACTTACTCAATGAACAGAGCCTCATGCACCTGGCGCTGACTGAGCTGATCTACCTCGAGAGCGACGTTAGCGACGGCGTCACGTAAGACTGGTTGATTTAACACATTTATGCATTTACATTTGTCCCCAAAGGTGTTAGGAAGTTGCTATGTTTTAGCTTATAGCCAGGGTATACCTGAATCAGAATACTTTGTGCAAAGTGCCATTAGACTACGTGTTATAGCAAAAGCGTTTATAGCTGTTTAAAACTCCCATGCAGCCATCATTAAAATGGAGATGACAATGCACCCTTTTAGGTGGTGCAAACATTTTGGGAAGTAGTTTAATAATAAAATAATAATTGCGAGAGAAGTTCTAATCTGGACTTTCTCACTTCTATAAACCTGGCCAATTGCTGTGTGCATGTCAGATTGTCTGCTTTCATAGTTTTCATTGTCGGACTCAATCCCCGGGATTCTGACGGCAGAAAGGTTTGGGTGAGGGCGTAAACCTGACATCCCATAAAATCTCATAAGCACTTCGTTTGAAGCATACGGATGCTTTAATAAGGCCAGTTTTGAAAAACTAAACTGAAACACCTTTATGTTTGTCCTCACACCTACCTAAACCACCTTTGCACACAGGCTATTGTTAATGCTCGTTGACATGGTTATGTGCATAGACATTAGAGACTTCTATTTTGGTAAATACATTTGTAATCAATTTAATGAGACTAAAAATGTGTCGTTTTGTTTTGAAGGTACGATGAAGTGACTGGAGGGACAGATCTCATAGCTAAAGCTTTTCTTACTGTCCTTGATGTCCCCATCCTCCTCAACTCCAAGGTCAAACGCATCAGTCAATCAGATAAAGGTGTAGTTGTATCGTACCAGACAGGCCACCAGTCCTCTTTGACGAACCTTTCAGCTGACACAGTCTTGGTAACAACCACAGCCAAAGCAGCCCTTTTCATTGACTTTGAGCCACCTCTCCCCATCAGAAAGATGGAGGCCCTGAGGGCGGTCCACTACGACAGCTCTACTAAAATCATCCTCACCTTCAGCGAGAAGTTCTGGGAAAGGGACAGCATCCATGGAGGAAAGAGCATCACAGACGGTCCCTCTCGTTACATCTACTACCCCAGCCACAGTTTCCCAACAAATAAGACCATCGGCGTCCTCCTGGCATCCTACACCTGGTCCGATGACTCCCTCCTCTTCTTAGGTGTCAGTGATGATGACCTGAAAGAGCTGGCTCTAAGTGATTTGGTGAGGATCCACGGCGAGTACATCAGGTCCCTCTGCACAGGCGTGGTGGTGAAGAAGTGGAGCCTGGACCCTTACAGCTTGGGCGCCTTCGCAATCTTCACACCCTACCAACATTTAGAGTACGCTAAGGAGCTCTTCAGAAGGGAAGGCAGGGTTCATTTTGCTGGTGAACACACAGCCTTCCCTCACGCTTGGATCGAGACATCTATGAAATCTGCAATCAGGGCTGCTACCAACATTAACAAAGCGGCGCTCAAAGAGTCAGCTAGAACTAGACACCACGACGAGTTCTAGGGTCTTAAATCTAGCACCTTTCCTTGGTGATTGCATTTTTCCACCATGCAGCCCTAATCTAAATCTGGTGGATTTATTGCAGTGAAAAATGTCTTGATGTTGCTGGGCAAGAGTATAATCGTTCACTTTCGCAGCTGCTTTAAGGATAACTGTCGCTGGTTACAATCAGTAGTTTGTGCTCCACTAATGTTCCTCCAAGCTTGATGTTAATGTCGTGGTCATTTCTGTCTTTGTGATCAAATATGTGCTAAAAAAAAGGAACCACTGCTAACATTTCCTTCTACTTGGAACATTTTGCAACTCGTGAGAGAGCGCACCTTCAAAATCAAAAAATGCTTCCTTCTGCTGTAAAAAAACATTTCGAGCAAGGCTGCCCCCTGAATAACGAGGTTATACCGCACATTATTAAAGGGCAACAATCACTCTTTGTTGGCCTCAAGTAATGATTTGTAGAAATTACAGTAACATTAAACACAGCTCTGTCATTTTAAAAGTTGACCCTCAAAAGATATTACACTTACTTTGGTAGAAACTTTTCTGTCATGAATAGCTTTATGTGTTGCATTTGTCTTTAACCTTTTCACAAGTCACTCAATCAGGATAAAAACATTGATATGTTCCTATAAACAGGATCTTCACAAAATCAAACCACAAAAAATGTCTCTCATGTTGAAATCCTTTATTTCTGTGTCAAGTGATTGTACATAACAATAGGCTGTCCATAACAATGAACAACATTGGCATCTGGTAAATAAAGAAATAGAAAGAGCAGGCAAATGACAGAGTCAGAAAAACAGTCAAATGTGCTCATACAAACTCACAATTTTTGCTCATATATTTAGTAAGTTCATTTGTGCTCTCATATTAGCTACTTTGTTGACTCAAAATTTATAATACGTGCTCTCGATATTTTGTAGGCCCACAGTTAAAGTTGATGCTCGGAATTAAATAATTGATGCTTCAATTAGTTAACTTATACACTCAGATAATTAGTCTTTGCTCTTTAATTACATAACTCAAATTAGGTCATCCCCAATTAATGGATTTATGTTCTCAGATTAGTGTTTCATGCTAGACATTTATCCATTTCGTGCATAGAAATGACTAACTGTTACCATCATCCTCTCAAAAATATTTTGTTGCACATTCAGCAATTCTGGTGAGCTTTGGCTGCTATAATATGGGTGCCATGTAAAAGTTTTCAGCAATTCTGGTGAGCTTTGGCTGCTATTATATGGGTGCCATGTAAAAGTTTTCAGCAATTCTGGTGAGCTTTGGCTGCTATTATATGGGTGCCATGTAAAAGTTATCAGTTGATTAAAATGATTGTATGACATTATGGGGATACAGTATGTGGATATACTTAATATTTGCAATGTTAAACTATACTGTTTATTGTTGACATCCTGTGGAGACAATTAAAATGTTATTCATTCAACTCAATGGTGGAATTACTATATTCTTCAAAATACCTTTTTAATTGAGAGGAAACATTACAATTTATGTACACAAGTTACCAACTTGAGAAAATAAATTAGTGTGGATGAGTTCAAATCAAATGTAACCTCTTTGTGTGAATTGCATTACACAAGCTGCTGCAAACCCAGTAATTTGGGGCCACAACAATCACAACAAAACTCCTGGTGGGATTTTCTGTATATGCAGATGATATAACTATTTCCTTTGTTATATCCAATGATATCAAACCTTCTATTATACAACTTGCTATAAGATCTTGTTTATTGTCTAAAGTTATCTTATAGTGAAACACACTGATTTAATACAATTCTCCTCAAATCCAGTCATTGTCTTTACTCATTGCTTTAATTACAACAGGGTAGTTTTCCTGCTCTGTGTAGAAACAGCAGAGGTAAAACAAGGCTGCTGGGCAGACTAAACCAGTTGGCAGATATCAGCACCACATAGTAATTCAGCAGCTTTGAGTTGTCCAGAGCAACACAAACAAGGAGCCCTGCAAACCACAACCACAGCACTCCCATGATGGCTGTGATGGTATGGTCTGCTTTGATTGATCAACCCACTTCCTGTCCCCACCCACTTCGCCTGGCCCTGGACGAATCAGAACACAGAGAACACATTTACATTTACATTTAGTCATTTAGCAGACGCTTTTATCCAAAGCGACTTACATGGAACATTCAGAAACCGAAGGCGCAGCTTCGGGAGCATTATGGGGTTCAGTATCTTGCTCAAGGATACTTCGACGCATGGCTGGGGGATCGAACTGCCGCCCTTCCGATTGGCAGGCGACCGTTCTGCCACCAAGCCACAGCCGCCAACACAAAGGCTGCAGAATGAGACGACAATTAAAGAGAAGACCAATGAACAAAAACATGGGACAACTGGAAGATCAGGGATGTACAGAGCTGTTATTGTCATGGTTTTAGTATGAAGTTCTGTTGAGGATGTCTGTCTTACGTTTTGGATTCTGTTAGTTCTGTCTTATTTTAAAATTGTCTGTTAAGTCTGTGTTTTGCGGTTTTGGTTCAGTTACTTCCTGTTTTACTTTGTATTTGTGTGTTCTCTCATGTGTCTGATGGTTTTACTTCCTGTCCCTGATTTCCTGATTGTTTTCACCTGTGTCTCGTGCACTAGGCCGACTTGCCTTGAACCTGAAAGTATATCCTCCACTTATCTTCACTGAAGCAGTCTGCAAGTGGGTTCTCTTTTTCCCTGTTGCCAACGCGGAAACGCCCATAAATCCAAAGCACAGCAGCCAAACACACCCAATGCTGATGTTTCTGATCCTGACCCCACCTGACTGTTTCAGCCCCAAGTGGGTGACGGGGTCAACAACAGCCAGGTATAGCTCCACACAGGTCAGGATGTGAAAGGACATCTCTCCAGGGAAAACAATAGAAGACGCATAAACCCCCACTTTGGTCACCTCTGAGAGACCAGTGTAGATGCCGCAAAAGTAGGCTCAGCTCCCCAAAGCAGAGATCAGCTCTACGGCAGCCATGTAGTAAAGTTAAGGCGCAAGCCGGCCTTAACTCCGCCCAGGCTGTACAGTCTCCTGGTGGAAGGAGCCCTGTACCTGAGTAAGGTCTCCATGACACCAGCTGACACGTCCTCTCCTAGGTACAGACCCAGAGGTTCCACAGCTCTGGCCAGGGGTGAAATATTGTGCCCCCCGCCTGAGACAGCAGATCCCGCCTCAGAGGGACCATGGGAGGCCGTCTAGGGAGAACCACAGTGGACAGCAGGATGTCTCTCGAGACGCAAAGAGATCCACTTCCACCGGGCTAAACCTCCTGCACATGGCCTCCACCATCCTCCACCAGTCTGGATGGACTCGCCAGGGAATCTGTGTTTTTTAGCAGTACTAGGATATTTTTGATTATTCGTGACAATTTTTTCTTTTTTGCGATACTTTTGCTTGTCAATGGGAGAATCATTTTTTTTTACGTATTTTGGGGGCGTTCCCCAATGATGCAGTGCGAGTTCCCTTGAAAGGGAACTACCCTGTTGCCATTAAAGTAATGAATAAAGACAATGACTGGATTTGAGGAGAATTGTATTAAATCAGTATGTTTCATTATAAGATAAATTTAGAATATAAATAAGATCTTCTTATAGCAAGTTGTATCATAGAAGGTTTGATAGCATTGGATGGAACACAGGAAATAGACTCAAATCATCTGCATATACAGAAAGTCCCACCAGGAGTTTTGTTGTGATTGTTGTGGCCCCAAATTACTGGTTTGCAGCAACTTTTTGAAAAAAAGTGTAATGCAGATCGCACAAAGACGTTACATTTGATTTGAACTCACAAATTTGTTTTCTCAAATGATTAAATATTTTGAACAATATCGTAAGTCCACCTTTTTTTTAATGAATAACATTTTAATTATTTTTACAGGATGCCAATGATAAACAGTTTAACATACCAAATATTTAGTATAGCCACAAACTATATCCCCATCTTCTTTTCCTTTTGGCTGTACCCTTTCAGGGGTCACCACAGTGAATCATGTGCCTCCATCTAACCCTGTCCTCTGCATCCTCTTCACTCACACCAATTAACTTCATGTTCACTCTCACTACATCCATAAATCTCCTCTTTGGTCAGACCTCCTGCCTGGCAGCTCCAACCTTAGCATCCTTCTACCAATATATTCACAGTCTCTCCTCTGAACATGTCCAAACCACCTGAATCTGGCCTCTCTGACTTTGTCTCCGAAACATCTAACATGAGCTGTCCCTCTGATGTACTCATTCCTGATCCTGTCCATCCTCGTCACTCCCAAAGAGAACCTCAACATCTTAAGCTCTGCCACCTCCAGCTCTGCCTCTTGTCTTTTCTTCAGTGCCACTGTCTCTAAGCTGTACAACATCGCTGGTCTCACCACCGTCTTGAACACCTTTCCTTTCATTCTTGCTGATACTCTTTTATCACACAACACACCTGACACTTTTCTCCACCCGTTCCAACCTGCTTGCACTCGCCTCTTCACCTCTTTTCCACAGTCTCCATTGCTCTGAACCGTTGACCCAAAGTAATTTAAGTCCTGCACCTTCTTCACCTCTGCCCATAATGTTATAAAATCATATTAATCAAATGATAACTTTTGCCTGGAAAATAATAGCAGCCAAAGCTCACCAGAACTGCTGAATGTGCAAGAAAAGATTGCTCAGAGGATGAAGGTAACGGTTAGTCCAGTCATTTCCAGTGTTGGGAGTAACGCCATTTAAGTATAATAGAGTTACTAACAGCGTAAACTAATTAATTACTTTTCCCATCTTTGCAACACCGTTATCGTTATTGAGAATGTAAGTGGCGCGTTACTACAATTTTGTTGAATGAAGTGCGAGGTGTCAGGCTTTGGTTAGTATGGCTACACACCAGCTGCCTGGAGAGAGCAGGGGTGGGGATGATGACACCTTTGCAAATGCGATGATGATTGGGTGGGCGGATACCCTGCGCACACTGTCTCACTCAATGCAGGCTCTAAATACCACTAAACACAAGACAGCGACAATGGCGACAACCCAGGGAAATTCAAAGGTAGCGTTCTTGAACTTAAAGTACTTGCACTACTTCTCCCTGATTGAAATTAAAGGCAAGAATGTTTATGTGACATGCATGCTCTGCCCAGGAAAAAAGACTTTATGCACGTCTGCCTCAAATCTTATGAAGCACCTCACATCAACACATGCTAACACGACACTTGTTGATGCACCTAACCCAACCCCAAACCCAAATGCAGCTAGCGTGAGCTCCAGCAAAGGAGCCACTTAAAACAAGCAATGCTCAATTTTTCGGGTCAGCAACAGGTGACCAAGGCCGAGCTGAACACAGTGATAGCAAGGTATGTTGTTCAAAAAATGCTACTGTAGTAGGTTGAAAAATGCTACATCTAAAGTTTCATGAAGAATTGTATTTTTCTAATGTGTGTTTTATTTTGGGTACATCCAAACCACTAGAGGATGCTGTAAGCGCTATTTTGGAGACTAGAGGGACGAAGCGCATGCACAGCTTCAGAATTAAACAAGCTATGGCAAGACTAATGTGTCTCCTCCTCACCTCTCCACAGTATGAATAAAAAAGTTATTTTATTAACTCATATTAATAACTCATAACTAAAATAATTCGGATTGCTGTGTAAAGGTTTTGAACAAACTGTAAATGTATTTTTCTTAATGTCTCATATTGTCTCGTTTTCACCACAAGTCCGCCATGTTCAGTATCAATGCAGTAGCTAATAATGTATTCAGAGCCTTATTTAAGCAATTTAATTTGTTCAAGTGCTTAGTAACATGCAAGTTTCGGTGCCAAAAATCCACCACTTTGATTTAGATTAGGGTGGCATGGTGGAATAATCATCATAATGAGCCTCGCTCTTAAGGCAAGCAATGGAATCACCAAGGAAAGGTACTCGATTTAAGACGCTAGAACTCGTTGTGGTGTTCAGTTCCAACTGACTCTTTGAGCGCCGCTTTGTTAATGCTGGTAGCAGCCCTGATTGCAGATTTCATAGCTGTCTCGATCCAAGTGTGAGGGAAGGCTGTGTGTTCACCAGCAAAGTGCACCCTGCCTTCCTTTCTGAAGAGCTCCTTACCGTACTCTAAATGTTGGTAAGGTGTGAAGAGAGCGAAGGCGCCGAAGCTGAAAGGATCTGCGCTCCACCTCTTCACCAGCACCCCTGTACAGAGGGACGGGATGTCCTCGCCGTGGATCTTTGTCAAATCTCTTAGAGCCAGCTCTTTCAGGTCATCATCGCTGACACCTAAGAAGAGGAGGGAGTCATCAGACCAGGATGCGAGGAGGACGCCAATGGTCTCGTTTGTTGGGAAACTGTGGCTGGGGTAGTAGATGAAACGAGAGGGACCGTCTGTGATGCTCTTTCCTCCATGGATGCTGTCCCTTTCCCAGAACTTCTTGCTGAAGGTGAGGATGATTTTAGTAGAGCTGTCGTAGTGGACCGCCCTCAGGGCTTCCATCTTTGTGATGGAGAGAGGTGGATCAAAGTCAATGAAAAGGGCTGCTTTGGCTGTGGTTGTTACCAAGACAGTGTCGGCGTGAAGGTCAAAAGAAGAGAGTTGGTTTGTCTGGTATGATACAACTACACTGTTATCTGATTGGTTGATGCTCTTGACCTTTGAGTTGAGGAGAATAGGGACGTTGAGGGCAGTAAACAAAGCTTTGGGGAGTAGGTCTGATCCACCAGTCACTTCATTGTACCTTAAAAACATAAACACAAATTTCATGCATGCATTCTTGTAGAGAGAGGAACAAATATGTCCAAATGCTGTGGTTTAGCAAAGATATGTACAATTAAATATTTAGATGATTATAAACTGTTAAGGTTAGGAGAGCAACCTGTTGATATTTGTTTTTGATTGAGATTAGGTCTAGGCTGCCATTGCTGCTGGAAGCCAACGTCTTTCATATCACCAATCAAAGCAAGCTAAGATTATCTCCATCAACCACAGTATTGCCTTGTGTTCCAGTTTGATAAAACCTCTGCACACTATCTGCCCAGCTCAGGCAAAGTTAGCAACTTGCTGGTGAACACATTGGAGCATTTAGCATTACAAGAGCTGGATATTCCCCCTGAGGAGATTAAGAGATTAATATCAAAAGTAAATTCATGTTGGGTGCCAAGAAGCAAAACTCCAAATTAATGCTAATGTTACTCTGTGTCTACAATGAAAACATGACAGTGTTGTGTTTACAGGCTCTAAAACCCCAAGTGGCAAAAAAATCAAACAGTACTGTAATGCTACATGTAAAGTCACTGAATTACTATGATTAAAATGTTTGACTTTAGGTCTCCTGTAGAAGTCAGTGAACAGCTGATATCTATAAATGAATACAATGCTGTAAACTGCAAAGAAGTGATCAACTTACTTTTCTGGCTTGGGCTGTTGTACTTTTTGTGGAAAAAAAAGTTATTCCTATTTTGAATAGTTGACAGTGTGGGATGTAGGGACTCACTTGACGCTGTCACTGATGTCAGTCTGGTCATAGATCATCTCAGTCAGCACTGTGTACATGAGGCTCTGTTCATTAAGTAGGTCTCCAATCATCCTCACTGCTTCTGAACTCAGACCCCCCTCCTCTTTCAGATACTCCTGTTAAACAAAGTCATGCCATCAGGCTGGCTCATGAAGAAGCTTTGAAATTTGTTAAAACAAAATCTTTTGAGGAATGCTTTCCTTTATTCAGGTTTTGAAACATCAGGAATCATATAGTTGTGGACACCTATGGAGGCGATGGAAACTTTTAGCAGCAACTTGTTAGTCTTACGTTCTTTTCACCCAGTTCCACCTGTTGATGATGGTGATGAATGGACCGTTTGTGTAATGGTTTGATTCACAGAGAAATATAAAATGTCTTGAGAAAATAAGAATAATATATGGAGATTTTCAGTAACAGGACATGGGACACTTCTTATCTAATGTTTGAAGTCATTTCTAATCCATTGACTTTTATTTTCAGAGATCACATTAAAACATTAAAACGCTTGCAGGACAACCAGTTCTTCAAACATAACCATAAGCTGAACCAAAGGTGTATTTCTCTTATTGAAGTGAACCATTCATTTAATTTTTCAAATGGTAATCAACTGGAAATGGATTTAGTAGTGATTCCCACAACACGCAATGTTTTCATTGAACAACATTTCAAGAGATCACAATGAGTTTTACCTTCACAGAATAATGGTCGTATTTTCTCAGCGCAGCCTTGCAGCCATGAGTCTCCACATAATCTTTCACCTACAACAAAGGAAAAGGTCACTTCCACGGTTCACGTCAATAGACGTCACCATCTATTGAGCTGATGGTGTTATCATGTATTCAGAGTTTGATCTGTCTATAATTAACCATGAATGTTTAACTCAACTGTACGGGAAGCCTGACACGAAGGCCCAACCAGTCGACACTCTTGGAAATTGGGGCCCACAAACAAAGCAATTCAGTAGGAAGCCACCGAGCAGCAATGGTCTGTCCGAATTCAACATTTTGGTCCAGAGTGAAGTATTGAATTGATCCAATTTCATTAAACTCTTCTATGCCGATAATAAAGAGACAAACACATTTGCTTGAATTGTGTTTTTTAACTTATGGTCTGGTTAGTAACAGAAAATGCAATCATCCTGCACCAACTCTTTTCCAAGACTGCGTGAATTTGTGCAACTTTCTCATGTGACCGGCCACTTAATGTGAAGTTTCAGAATGGCTAAAGCAGCATGTTCATTGTTTCAGTCAAGGCCCTTCTGACTCCTTTCCTCTGCCTTACTTACCTTCTGCAAAGCTTGCTGTAGCAAATCGTCGGCGGACTTCCCTTTCTCATTTTCCGACACCTTGTACCCGAGGACGTAGGGGTTTTCTTTCACTTCATGCGTCCTCTTCCGCACCCCATTAACCAGGTAAAAGGTGTTGTGGTCATCCATGATGAATTTATTCAACTGTATTCCCAGCGTTGTAGCAAACCAGTGGACGATACTGTTGACAGATGAGGTGATGGTGGCAGAGTCAGTTTGTGATTCGGTAGTATCCAGGTCTCGATGGTATTCTGGTGAATCAACCCATAAAAAACTGGAATTCCAATTTTTACACTTTTCATGGCAGCTTCATAAGCAGCCCTTTTACACAACCATATAATCTGGGAGTGGGAAGGGATGTATTCACATGTTTATATGTAAATGCTCATTTGAAAAAACAAACAGTAAATCACCGGTGAAAACTTGGGATCCTCATGGCTCCCAGTTCAGCATACCAGCCCTCTTCTTCATTCCTGTAGGTCTCCACCCGTCCTCCAACATGACCACTAGCCTCTACTATGGTTACCTTGTCAAAACAGATGGTGTTTAGACATAGGTGTCTGATTCCTGATTTGAAAAAAGAGCTACATTTGTCATTTGTGATAATATAGTATATGCTGTATAGCCTATTGGGAATAACCGTATATTTGTGGTGGGTGATTTTAAACTCAGAAATAGATTTATTTCCAAGCACATAAATATTGTTTAGTAGGGAAACTATCATTGAAAATATTATTTTTCAAGCAACAATATTTCTTCCATGCTAAATACATTTGTTTGCTATTATCCACAGTAACAACCGTCCTCATTCACTACAGCATGCATTCATAAATTAGACACAAATATAACACCATACAAAGTGTTTTGCTGTAGATTAATCAATGTATATTCACCCGTTCCTCAACACAACCTCCAGCCTCTGATATGGTTACCTTTTTACCAAAACAGATGATCACAAATAGATAAATACAAGTGAGGCCAGTCATGTAATGTTTTCAAAGGTAGTAGGTGTATTGCCGCTTTTGGTGTTCCTACAACTAGGACTGCTTTTGCTTTTCCAAATGCTGCTGGTATTATTAGTACAGCTATTGCAACTACTATATTGCAATAGTTATGTATTGTTTTACTACTATACAGTACAGTATTGTATTACTACAACTATTAATGCTAGTACTACTACTGCAAATACTGCTAATACTACTGCAAAGATTGCTGCTACTATCAATGCTGCTACTACTGTTACTACTGTAATACTACTATTACTATTGCTGCTACTACTACAACTATTAATCAATACTGCTGGTGCTGCCATTGTTGCTGGAGGTATTTGTACTATCACTGTTACTACTTTAACTATTATACTAAACTGCTGCTGGTACCACTAATACTACTACTTCCAATATTGCTACTACTACCACTAGTACTACTCTTGCTGCTACTATTCTTACTATTGTTGCTAGTACTAGTACTGCTACTTATGCTAGTTTTACTACTACTGATACAAGTTATTACCTATCAGTTGGTTTTCATCCAAACATAGACAAAACTGCATCGGGACCGTCAGGGGCCCCGAAGGCCACAGATTCACTGTGGTTGTGGTAATTTGATTCATTGTAAATGTGTCTGATGATATTCACCACTAATGCATAGTTTGAATTGAACTGGCAGGGGCCTTAAGGGGGCTCCTGGATTTCTACCTGATCCTGTGGCTTTTTATTGTAGAGTGCCCCCTGTGTCAAAATCTCTCCCTCTCCCATCCCTTTAATATTAAATATGTTATCAATTTATTGCAATGATCACAAACTAATGTGGTTACAGGCGTTAGGGAGAGCTGAATAAGGGCCCTGCAGCTAATTGATTCCCCTCGGGCTCCCTAGTGAGTTAATCTGCTGGCCCCTAGCTCCCAAAAATCTTTGACAGCACAGAAAGTGTTCTATGTTGTGTAGTGGTTTTCATAATAACATGCAGAGCACATCAGCCTGTTGCATGCACCTTGTGTCCTGCCTCTCGCAGTAGCTTGGCCGCCGTCAGTCCAGCCATGCCAGCTCCGACAATAACAACATGATGAGACGTGCTGATGTGTGGGAGGCCGTTCTGCACCGTCTGCAGCAGCATGTTGTAGTCTCTGTCCTCCAGACAGCCAGCTAGATTTTCCTTCATGCTGACAGCAGCAGCTTGGCTGGGGTACAGTGTGAGCAGCAGCACACTGACAGCAACTGGAAACACAGAGCGAGTGAGAGAGAGAGACTCCAACAGGGCACTATAATAATATATTTAACCTTCATTGATATTTGATTGAACATTCTTGAGTAGTTCATCGCTGCAGAGAGAGATTCAGGTTGACTAAATAATTCTATGATACTATTTTTGCAGATTTCATTGTAATTCAATTCTTTCTTTGTCTCACTTTGTCTCTAATGATGCTATTTTAAATCTTCTTGTTACAGCTTTTGCTAACATATATTTAAATCTGCACCATTTAACTTTTGATTAGAAGACTAAGGTCTAAAATGTGTAAAAATATGTATTTTCAACCTTTCATTCAATTATTTAATGTTTTATCATGTTTTCTTTTGCAAAACCAGTTCCTACATAATTTTTCCCACACATGAATTAAGTTGCTCTTTAATATATCCTTCATTAAGATTTTTGACAACGTTAAGTCACATTCTACCTTTTCCCTCCCGTGGCTTAAGCCTCGTTTCCAAAGCTGCCAGTTTTTCTTTCATGCATTCATCTCTGTGGGTTGATCACTCGTGTTGTGATAGCAGACTGTATTTGGCAGGACTTTGCTACGCTTTTATGTTCTTCGATTGATGATGCGTGTCGTCACATGCTTCGCTTACCCAATACTTGAGACCCGGTGGTGGGAAAATGTCGAATTGAAATTCTCACCAAGTTGTTTACTGGCTTGCTAGTTTCAACCGACACTGAGATGTCTTCAAATATATCTTAAGAAACACTGGATGAAGAGTCAAACGAACGTCTAAAGAAGAGCAGCAAATCTTGACATTCCTGAAGGGAGAGGAACAACTGAGCGTTCGCAAAGGACGGGAATAAACAGAAAATACATAATAATCTTTTAAAGTTACACACACTGTTATTATTATATATATATATATATATATACATACACAGAGTGAATGGTTGTCTGTCTCTTTTTCAGCCCTGCGACGAGTTGGCCACTGTCCAGGGTGTGCCCCGCCTAAGGCCCAAAGTCACTGGGATAGGCTCCAGTCACCCGTGACCCCGAATGGGAACAAGCGGTAGAAAATGACTGACTGACTGATATATATACAGTATATATATATATATATATAGATATATTTAGTATAAATATATCTATATATATTTATAATTACTTTACTTGAGTATTTCCATTTTATGCTACTTTACACTTTTACTCCACTACATCTCAGAGGTAAATATTGTACTTTTTACTCCATTGTCTGACAGTTTTAGTTACATTTCAGATAACAAATGTTCCACCCCTTCTTGTCCAGTGAAAACCATGCATCTCCAAATGTGGTGATTTTGAAGGTTTGAGATAAATTGAATGATGAAGTGTTTCCTTTATGGGTTGAGATAATTCTGTGCTGTTTTCTTATTGGTTTATTGGACGCTGCACATATGAATATGCTACTCCTCATCCATATCCATGATCTTTACTGTCAAACTGTTTATATTTTTGGCATTATGTATATTTTGGATTTTAACCTTATTGATATTTGAGATTTTATTGTTGCACTCTTTCCTACTTTGTACTGCGACTGCTGCACAACAGTTTCCCTCGGGATTTAGAAAGTTCTGTCTTGTAGTAATATTGTTAATGATGTTAGGATAGTACTTAATCATAGTGGCAGTGATAATGACAATAACTGGCAGTCTGCTCTTTTTGTCAGGAAAATATGGGCTTGCACCAACTTGTTTCACGGTTTGCAGAGGTCCAGCATGGCATTGAGCAATATCTTAAAACATTCCTTATGAAACACTGGATGATTGCCAAACTGCCGACTGTTACTTAACAAAAGGTGCAAATCTTGAAATCCCTGAAGCGAGACAAACAACTGAGGCATGGCGAAGGGTGGGGATAAATAGAGCATACATAATAATCTATTAAAATAACACACACACCCACACACACATTATATATATAATATTATATATATATACACAGTACATCTCAGAGGTAAATATTGTACCTTTTACTCCACTACATTTGTCTGACAACTTATGTTACTAGTTTCTGATCAGATTACAATTTTTCATCTCCTTCCTGTACAGTGAAACCCATGTATCTCCAATTGTGGTTATTTTGATGTGTATGTTTAATAAACCAGAAGGAGGAAGTGTTCCTTTATGTTTTGAGAAAACTACCCTGGCGGTGATAACGACAATGATTGTCAGTCTGCTCTTTTTATCATGGAAATTATGGGCTTGCACAAAATTTCAAGTTTCTACTTTCAAGTTTCACCTGGCATTGAGCAATATCTTAAAATATTTCTTATGAAACACTGGATGATAGCCAAACCAACGTATGTTTATTAACAAAAGCTGCAAATCTTGAAATTCCTGAAGGGAGATGAACAACTGAGGCTTGGCGAAGGATGGGGATAAACAGAGAATACATAATAATCTATTAAAATCACACACACACACACACACATATATACAGTGCTTAATTTTCAGACTGTAAAACTACTTTCTTAAACGCCATACAATCTAAAAAAAACAAGAATAAAGACAGGTACAAAAAAGATTTTAAAGGAAAAGAAATTATGATTAATATATACACAGAACGTACCAGGTTACGTAGGTAACCATGGTTCCCTGATAGGGAACGAGACGCTGCGTCAGCTGACGCTATGGGTTCGACGTCAACACGTGACGCACGCCGGCGGAACCGGAGGTATAAAGGGAGCCGGCTTCACTGTTGTCGTCAGCCTTCTGATCGACTGAAGCAAGCCGCTCACAGGCATGCCGGAAGTATGGCAGCGAGACGCAGCGTCTCGTTCCCTATCAGGGAACCATGGTTACCTACGTAACCTGGTACGTTCCCTTTCAAGGGAACTTCAACGCTGCGTCAGCTGACGCTATG
>CM022475.1:19305231-19350541 GCA_011952105.1 Coreoperca whiteheadi
CACGTATTTCTAAAAAGTCGACTTTTCATGAGCTCAGAGAAACAGCCCTGTTTTCAGCTTTGTGAAGATGACTTTTCCAGCTGACCCTGGGGGGGTTTAAATAGTTTATTTATCTTAAGAAGGAGGAGTTTTCTCAACCTATAAAGAAATACTTCCTCCTTCATTTTATTAAGCATTTACATTAAAAATCATCAAGAAGAGCAGACTGCCAGTTATTGTCATTATCACCACCACTATGTTTAAGTGCTATCCTAACATCGTTAACATTATTACTACGATAAGACAGAACTGTATTAATTCCGAGGGAAACTGGTGTGCAGCAATTGCAGTACAAAATAGGAAAGAGTGCAAAAGTAAAATCTTAAATATCAATAAGGTGAAAATCCAAAATGTACACAATGCAATACGCAAAAATATAAAAAGGGTGACGATAAGCATCATGGATATGTATGAGAAGTAGCATATACCTTTGAATGTGCAATGTCCACTCTGAAGTACAGTTAAATATATATGATTAAAACAATAAAAAAACAGCAGAGAATTAACTTAAGCCATAAAGGAACCATTTTAGTTTATCTCAAACATTCAAAATCAAGGCATCTGGAGGTACGTGGTTTTCACTGGACAGGAAGAGGATGAAAAATTGGAATGTGAAAAGTAACTAAAACTTTCAGACAAATGTGTATATATATATATACATATACACACAGTATATATATATATATATATGTGTATGTGTGTGACTTTAATAGATTATTATGTATTCTCTATTTATAACCATCCTACCAAAGCTCCTGTTCCTCTCCCTTCAGGAATTTCTAGATATGCAGCTTTTCTTTAGATGTTGTTTTGAATCTTCATCCAGTGTTTCTTAAGAAATACTTGAAGACATCTCAATGTCAGTTGAAACTTTGGCAAACCCACCTTTGTTGCAAACCCACATCTTCCTGAGAATTTCAATTTGAAAAGCTATGATGACATTTTCCCACCACCACAGATTCTCAAGAATTGGGAAACCACACACATGTGACAACACGCATCATCGATCGAACAACATAAAAGCATAGCATCAACCGACAGAGATGGATGCGTGAAAGAAAAACTGACAGCTTTGGAAACCTGGCTGAAGGCACGGGACGGAAAAGGTAGAATGTAAATTCCTCGCTAAAAATGTTAATGAAGAACTTATTAAAGAGCAAATTTAAGTTAATTCATGTATGGGAAAATGATGTGGAAACTGGATTTGAAAAAGAAAAAATGATTAAACATTAACAAATGAATGGTTGAAAATACATATTTGTACGCATATTAGACCTTAGTCTTCTTAAAAATGACACAGTGCAGATTCAAATATATGTTAGCAAAAGCTTTGTAACAAGAACCTACTGTAAAATGTAACATACTGTAACTGTCCACGATTTAAACATTTTGTCTCCTTTATGCTTCTGCCTCTCTTTCTCCCCCTCTAACCACGGAAGACAAAAAGAAGACAAGCTTCCAAAGTGAGATGGCTGCACACGTGGTGACGTGGAAACTGAGTGAGTATTTAGCAGCAAAAATGTGTCTTCGTTCCATTTAGACAAAGCACTGGAGACAGAGATCTTTTAGAATAATAGATTATCGTGAACTTTTTTCTATGAATGCTTCTTCTTCATGTCTTCAAATGGTGGACACGGTTTATCATGCTTCTCCGAGGTTCATTACTAACTGTAGAGCCATGACGCATCCCTGTGATTTGTATTCACGAGTGGCATGGCCTTCTCTGGCCACTAGGAGGCAGGGACATTTGTACACTTTTATTTTTAAGGCTATGCTTGGATTACTGCCTCCGTACATTAGTGCTTTAATCACACAGAGAAGTGTTGACTCTTACTCCCTACACCGAACGATCAGCTGTTGCTCTCTGTTCCTTTTGCATGCACTGAGTTGGGGAAGAAAGCCTTTGTTCACTTCTTTTGCTTGGAACATGTTGCAGAAGGACTGGAAACTGACCGAGCTCTTGTCCTGAAATGCTTTTAAAAGCAGCAGAGACTGCCTCAATAATGTGCAATTGTTTTCCATAACCTGTGTTACTTTAATGTTTCTTTGTATGTTTATAATTGTGTAAATGTTACTGCCTCTTGGCCAGGATTCCCTTGAAAAAGAGGTTTTTAATCTTAATGGGACTCTCCTGGTTAAAAACGGGTTAAATAAATAAAAACAAAATAATTCCAAAACCACTTTTTTGCCATGTTTGCAATACATTTTACAGACTGGTGGAGGCTTTAAGGTGGATCGAATTTGGCTTTGAATTCTTTTGTATTTATTCTGTGCTTTCAAATATGTGCAGTAGGTGCATATTTTGCAAATCTTTCTCTGGATATTTTTCCTTGTCTGGCGGTTTTGACTCGCTGAGGAAAGGAGTTCTGCACTGTCCTTCTCCTTTGGAGCAAGAGATTTTATGTTCATCGCTGCATGATGAAATTAGTAGTGATGAGTCTACAAGCCCGCTCCTTAAAGTGAACGATGGGAGCCAATTCACTTTTGAACAGAGCAGAAATATTTTTTGTTTCATATTATATCATACACATTTTATTGAAGAATACTGTATTTGTCTGTGTAGAGTTGGGTAATTATGTGTTAACCAAACTATTTCATAGGGTGTTATTTTTGTTAATAACTAAAATAGTTGTTCTTGACAGATCCCATATATATTGCAGATAAGGAATCTTGCATTTATATTTCTTGCATCAAATAAGAACGTGACTTAGGCAGTGAACAGCAGAAATGGAGAGCCGTTTGGGAGCCGAAAGAGCCAGCTCTCAGAAACAAATGGGGCTTTTAGATCTGACTTTTAGAATTAGGATTTATTTAGAATAATTTCCTAATATTTTTAGGACATTTCCCGGAAAAATAAGAACCAATGTGATTTGGTACAAATTGTAATTGTAATCACATTACACAAAAAATTCAAGAATCCAAATGAGTAAACTTCCAATTAGTTGTTGTCAATTAATTCCTAGTGTAAGCAAAGGAGCAGAATGGGACATTTGTCTACAGGTAAGAATACAAGAGAGTTTCTATGAATCATGAATAAATATTGACTTGGGTTTCATGGGAGCTTTATTATTTGTATTAATATTATTTCAAGGCACTTTGGTAAATTATGTAACTGTGAAATGCTCAAATACGCTAAATCAAATATCAATGAAAGTTGAATATTTTATGATAGTGCCCTGTTGGAGTCTCTCTCTCTCTCACTCTCTCTGTGTTTCCAGTTGCTGTCAGTGTGCTGCTGCTCACACTGTACCCCAGCCAAGCTGCTGCTGTCAGCATGAAGGAACACCTGGCTGATTGTCTGACGGACACCGACTATGACGTGCTGATGAAGACAGTGCAGAACGGCCTCCCACACATCAACACGTCTCATCATGTTGTTATTGTCGGAGCTGGCATGGCTGGACTGACGGCGGCCAAGCTACTGCAAGGCGCAGGACACAGGGTGCATGCAACAGGCTGATGTGCTGTACATGTTATTATGAAAACCTCTGCACAACATAGAACACTTTCTGTGCTATCAAAGATCTTTTAGAGCTAAGAGCCAGCAGATTAACTCACTAGGGAGCCCGAGGGGAATCAATTAGCTGCAGGGCCCTTAGTCACATTAGTTTGTGATCCTTTGCAATAAATTGATTACATGTTTATTGAATATTAAAGGGATGGGAGAGGGAGAGATTGTGACACAGGGGGCACTCTACAATAAAAAGCCACAGCCCCCTTAAGGCCCCTGCCAGTTCAGTTCATATTATGCGTTAGTGGTGCAAATCATCAGACGCATTTACAAATATTCAAATTACCACAAACCACAGTGAATCTGTGGCCTTCAGGGCCCCTGACGGCCCAGTGCAGTTTTGTCTATGTTTGGATGAAAACCAACTGATAGGTGATAACCTTTAGTAGTGGCAGTAAAACTAGTATAAGTAGCAGTACTAGTACTAGCAACAATATTAAGACTAGTAGCAGCAAGAATAGTACTAGAGGTAGTAGTAGAGGTAGTAGTAGCAATATTAGAAGTAGTTGTATTAGTGGTACCAGCAGCAGTTGTAAAAGTTTAGTAGAATAGTTGTAGTAGTAATAGTGGTAGTACAAATACATCCAGCAACAATGGCAGCTACAGCAGTATTGATTTATAGTTGTAGAAGTAGCAGTAATAGTAGTAATAGTAGTATTACAGTAGTAGCAGCATTGATAGTAGCAGCAATATTTGCTGTATTATTAGCAGTATTTGTGGTAGTAGTACTAGCAGTAATAGTTGTAGTAATACAATACTATACTATTTACTATACTATACTATACTACTATTGTAGTAATGAAATATAATACTATTGCAATGTAGTAGTTGCAGTAATGTAGTAATAGAACCAGCAGCAGTCGCAAAAGCAATACGAGTTGTAGGAACACCAAAAGCAGCAATATACCTTTACTACCTTTGAAAACATTACATGACTGGCCTCACTTGAATTTATCTATATCTGTGTCTTATTTCGGGGTGCACGGTGGCAGAGCGGTTAGCGCCCCTGCCTCCCAATAAGGAGATCGTGGGCTCGAATCCCGGACCAGACCACTACCTCCCTGGGTGGAGTCTGCATGTCCTCCCCGTGTTATCGTGGGTTTTCTCCGGGTTCTTCGGTTTCCTCCCACCGTCCAAAGACATGCATTAATTGGTGACTCTAAATTGTCCCTAGTGGATGAATGTGTGCGTGAATGGTTGTCTGTCTATGTGTCAGCCCTGCGACGAGTTGGCCACTGTCCAGGGTGTACCCCGCCTAAGGCCCGAAGCCACTGGGATAGGCTCCAGTCACCCGCGACCCCGAACGGGAGCAAGCGGCAGAAAATGACTGACTGACTGACTGTGTCTTATTTCTGAATGCATGCTCTAGTGAATGAGGACGGTTGTTACTGTGGATAATAGCAAACTAATGTATTTATCATAGAAGAAATGTTTGTTGCTTATATAAAATTATATTTTCAATGATCATTTCTATACTAAATATTATTTATGTGCTTGCAAAAAATCTATTTCTAAGTTTAAAATGTCCCAATACAAAATATACGGTTCTTCCCTATACAGCATATACTATATTATCACAAATCAAAAATGTAGGGTTTTTTTCAAATCAACAATCAGACACCTATAGCTAAACACTATCTGTTTTGACAAGGTAACCATAGTAGAGGCTAGTGGTCGGGTTGGAGGACGGGTGGAGACCTACAGGAATGAAGAAGATGGGTGGTATGCTGAACTGGGAGCCATGAGGATCCCAAGTTTTCACCAGTGAGTAAAAATATGCCTTAGATTTGCAAGTTTTGCTCCAAAGGAATGTCCGTTTTATTACAAAACAACTATGTTTGAATCCTTAGCTAGTCAGGAATGTTCTTTGGTAGGTGGTTAGAATCAGCAGCAGTACCTATTTAACTTCTAAGAGAAACTTCAACATCATCAACAAAAACATTCTTTGAGAGGTGATTTTTTTAGAGTGCACAATGCAAAAATGCCCCAGTGATAAACCCTTGTTTGCAATGGCTAAGTATGAATAAGTAATGTGTAGATTTTCCAAGTACAAATGTTCTTCCAGTCTACTCGATACGTTACTGAAGTAAAATCTCAAAATGGATATGGAGATGCTACATGCCCCTGTTAAGTGTCCCAACTCTTTACAGCATTGTCCGCTGGTTTGCTAAAGATCTGGGTGTAAAGCTGAATCCATTTGTCATGGAAGACTTGAACACCTTTTACATGGTCCATGGGCTGGTGAAGAAGACAAGCGACGTGAAAGCAAACCCCGACATCCTTGAGTATAATGTGACTGAAAGCGAGAGGGGGAAGTCAGCTGACCAGCTGCTACAGCAAGCTTTGCAGAAGGTACTCTATGTAAAAGGGGAAGGGAGGAGTGATACAGCACACTGTCTATTCTACCTGGTAACAGTGTACTTTAGACTGAGTGGATATCTCCTTAAATTTCAGTTATATCAACTGTTTGTTTTTTGCCACTGCTGCAACTTTTTTTTCTTCTAGAATTGCAGAGGTTTCCTTAAGGGGGTGAATGCAATGTTCTCTCGTGCATTTTGATAGACTGTGAAAATGTACCATAAAAATGTTTTTTTAAAGTTCCCAGTAAGCAGTGATTTTGCGATTTGGAGTTCAAAGTCGTCATGGAGGTCTTAGATGTCTAGGTTAAAACCAGCCACCTAGATATCTATTGAGCTGCAAATCACCCAGTCATTGCTTGAAGAGTTAGTTTATTTCCTGCTTTGCCCTAAAGCATCTACAACAGACTAACTAACTAAAATAAAATGAAATAAACTATGGTGTTGGGTATAGGTAAATAACAGCAGGATAAAAATGATCATTTCTGCAGGTGAATGACGAAGTAAAGGCATATGGCTGCAGAGCTGCGCTACAGAAATACGACCACTATTCTGTGAAGGTAAATCACAAAGTGATCTCATGAAATTCTACAATATGAGTCTGAAACACATCATTGTGTGCTGTGGAAACAATAGATGTGAATTACTTTCCTCCAATGCAAGTTCGACTTGTTCGAACACATTTTCAGCTGATTGATGTAAGACTGAAATTGAGGGAACACCAAATCCTGAAAACATTTGTGGGTTGTTTCACAGGAGTATCTGAAAGAAGAAGGTAACTTAAGTTCAGAAGCGTTGAGGATGATCGGAGATTTGCTCAATGAAGAGAGCCTCATGCACCTGGCGCTGACTGAGATGATCTACCTCGAGAGCGACGTTAGCGACGGTGTCACGTAAGACTGGTTAATTTAACACATTTATGCATTTACATTTGTCCCCAAAGGTGTTAGGAAGGTGCTATGTTTTAGCTTATAGCCAGGGTATACCTGAATCCGAACAGTTTGTGCAAAGTGTCGTCAGACCACGTCTTATAGCAAAAGCATTTATAGCTGTTTCAAATTCCCATGCAGTCATCATAGAGAGACATATAATGACTCATTAAAATAGGGATGACAACGCACACATTTGTGTGTTGTACATGTTTTTGGAAGTAGTTGTCTTAATGATAAAATAGAGCTTGAGAGACACGTTCTAATCTCTTTGGGTGAGGGTGTAAAAATGACATCCCATAAACTCCCATGAGCAAATCGTTTGAAGCATACGGATGCTTTTATAAGGCCAGTTTTGAAACAACTAAAATAAAACCTTTATATTCGTCCCCACACCTATCTAATCCACCTTTGCACACAGGCTATTGTTACGCTCGTTGACATGGTTATGTGCATAGACATTGGAGACTTGAAGTACCATCAAATACTTCTATTTAGGGGACATACATTTGTGCTCAATTTAATGGGACTAAAAATTTGTCATTTTGTTTTGAAGGTACGATGAAGTGACTGGAGGGACAGATCTCATGGCCAAAGCTTTTCTTAATGCCCTTGATGTCCCCATCCTCCTCAACTCCAAGGTCAAACGCATCAGCCATTCAGATGAAGGTGTAGTTGTATGGTACCTGACAGGCAACCAGTCGTCTTTGATGGACCTTTCTGCTGATGCCGTTTTGGTAACAACCACAGCCAAAGCAGCCCTTTACATTGACTTTGAGCCACGTCTCTCCATCAGAAAGATGGGGGCCCTGAGGGCGGTCCACTATGGAAGCTCCACTAAAATCATCCTCACCTTCAGGGAGAAGTTCTGGGAAAGGGATGGCATCCATGGAGGAAAGAGCATCACAGACGGTCCCTCTCGTTACATCTACTACCCCAGCCACAGTTTCCCAACAAATAAGACCATCGGCGTCCTCCTGGCATCCTACACCTGGTCTGATGACTCCCTCCTCTTCTTAGGTGCCAGCAATGAGGACCTGAAAGAGCTGGCTCTGAGAGACTTGACAAAGATCCACGGCGAGCACATCAGGTCCCTCTGCACAGGCGTGGTGGTGAAGAGGTGGAGCGCTGACCCTTACAGCTTGGGCGCCTTCGCTCTCTTCACACCCTACCAACATTTAGAGTACGCTAAGGAGCTCTTCAGAAGGGAAGACAGGGTGCACTTTGCTGGTGAACACACAGCCTTTCCTCACGCTTGGATCGAGACATCTATGAAATCTGCAATCAGGGCTGCTACCAACATTAACCATGCGGCGCACAAAGAGTCAGCTAGAGCTAGACACCACGATGAGTTCTAGGGTCTTAAATCTGGCACCTTTCCTTGGTGATTGCATTGCTTGTCTTAAGAGTGGGGCTCGCTATGATACTTTTTCCACCATGCAGCCCAAATCTAAATCAAACTGGTGGATTTTTGGCAGTGAAAGATGGCTATATGTTGCTAGGCAAAAGTACTCACTTTTGCAGCTGCTTTAAGGATAACTGTCGCTGGTTACAATCAATAGTATGTGCTTCACTAATGTTCCTCCAAGCTTGATGTTAATGTCGTGGTCATTTCTGTCTGTGTGATCAAATAGGTGCTCAATAACAAGAACCTCTGCTAACGTTTCCTTCTACTTGGAACATTTTGCATCTCGTGGTGAGAGAGCGCACCTCCAAAATCACAAAACGCTTCCTTCTGCTGTAAAAAACCTGTTCAGCATGACTGCCCCCTCAATAAAGAGGTTATACTGCCCATTATTAAAGGTCAACATGCATTCTATGATCTTTGTCAGCCTCAAGTGATGATTTGTCAGCATTACAGTAACATTAAACACAACACTATCATTTTCAAACTTGACCTTCATAGGTTTTTACATTTACTTTGGTGGAAACATTTCTGTCATGAATAGCTTTATGTGTTGCATTTGACATTAACCTTTTCACGAGTCACTCAATCAGGAGAAAAACATTGATATCTTCCAATAAACATGATCTTCACAAAATCAAACCACAACAAATGTCTCTCATGTAGAAATCCTTTATTTCTGTGTCAAGTGATTTTTTATAGCAATAGGCTGTCCAAAACAATAAACAACATTGGCAAATGGTAAATACAGAGCAAGTAAGAGCAGTCAAATGACAGTGGTAGAAAAATTTGTGCTCTTTAATAAGTTAATTTGTGCTCTCATATTAGTTACTTTGTACACTCAAAATTTGTAAAACATGCTCTCGATATTTTGTAGGCTCAGAGTTATAGTTGATGCTCGGAATGAAATAATTCACGCTTAAATTGGTTAATTTGTACACTCGGATAATTAGTCTGTTCTCTTTAAATAGGTCCTCCCCAATTAATTTATGGATTTGTGTTCTCAGATTAGTGGTTCATGCTAGATATTTATTAATTTCGTGCACAGAAATGACTGTTATCTCCGTCCTCTCAGCAATCTTTTGTTGCACTTTCAGCAATTCTGGTGAGCTTTGGCTGCTATTATTTGGGTGCCATGTAAAAGTTGTTAGTTGATTAATATGATTTTATGACATTATGAATATACAGTGTGTGGATATACTACACATTTTGTATGTTTAACTATACTGATTATCGTTGACATCCTGTAAAGATAATTAAAATGATATTCATTCAAATTTATGGTGGAATTACTATATTGTTCAAAATACTTTTTTGATTCGAGAGGAAATATTACTAATTATGTGCACAAGTTTAATAACAGGCGGCTGAAGTGAGTTTCCTCCGCAGGGTGGCTGGGCGCTCCCTTAGAGATAGGGTGAGGAGCTCGGTCACTCAGAGTAGAGCCGCTGCTCCTCCACATCGAGAGGAGTCAGCTGAGGTGGCTCGGGCATCTGTTTCAGATGCCTTTTAGACGCCTCCCTCGGGAGGTGTTCGGGGCATGTCCAACTGGGAGGAGGCCCCGGGGAAGACTTAGGACACGCTGGAGGGACTATGTCTCTCGGCTGGCCTGGGAACGCCTCTGCATTCCCCTGGAAGAGCTGGAAGAAGTGTCTGTGGAGCGGGAAGTCTGGGTGACTCTGCTTAGACTGCTGCCCCCGCAACCCGGTCCCGGATAAGCGGTAGAAGATGGATGGAAGTTTAAAAATTTGAGAAAACTAATTTGTGTAGATGAGTTCTAATCATATGTAACCTCTTTGTGCAAATTACATTACAATATTTTCAAAAAGATGCGGCAAACCCAGTAATTTGGGGTCACAATAATCACAACAAAGCTCCTTGTGTGACATTCTGTATATGCAGATGATATAACCTTCTCTATTTTCTTTGTTTCATCCAATGATATCAAACCTCTATGCTACAACTTGCAATCAAGTTTATAGTCTAAAGTTATCTTATACTGAAACATACTGATTTAATTGAATTCTCCTCAAGTCATTGTCTTTACTCATTCCTTTAATGGCAACAGGGTAGTTTTCCTGCTCTGTGTAGAAACAGCAGAGGTAAAACCAGTCTGCTGGGCAGAGTAAACCATTTGGCAGATATCAGCACCACACAGCCGACACTGTAACTCAGCAGCTTTGAGTTGTCCAGAGCAACACAAACAATGACCCCTGCAAACCACAACCACAGCACTCCCATTATGGCCATGATGGTGTGGAAAGCCCTCTGCTTTGATTGATCAACCCACTCCCTGTCCCCACCCACTTCGCCTGGCCCTGGACGAATCAGAACACAGAGAACACGAAGGCTGCAGAAAGAGACGACAATTAAAGAGAAGACCAATGAACAAAAGCATGGGATAACAGGAAAAGCGGGGGTGTACAGAGCTGTTATGCCCATCCATCCAAAGCACAGCAGCCAAGCACACCCAATGCTGATGTTTCTGATCCTGACCCCACCTGACTGTCTCAGCCCCAGGTAGGTGACGGGGTGAACAACAGCCAGGTATCGCTCCACACAGGTGAGGATGTGAAAGGACATCTCTCCAGGGAAAACAATAGAAGACGCATAAACCCCCACTGTGGTCACCTCTGGGAGACCAGTGAAGATGCCGCAAAAGTAGGCTGCACTCCCCAAAGCAGAGATCAGCTCAATGGCAGCCATGTTGTAGGTGAAGATGTCGGAGTGGCTCGTTGTTGCAAAGGAGCGCTGCTGCCGTCATCGGTGGTGACCCAGATAGAGGACAATGATGGAGAGAGGGAGGAGGAGGAAGGTCTTGGTGATGTTAAAGGCAACGTAGATAGGAAAATGTCCAGCTGTGGCGTCTTTGCAGTGGAACAAAGAACTGGGGGCAGAGGAAGACGAGTTTTCTGACATCACGGTTTGTGTGGTAGGCTATTGCTTTTTTGGAGAAATGGGAGAAAAGAAGAACACAATTAATTGACTGAGACAACAGTATTTCAATACTGAAAAACATTCACTTTAATTTCAAAGATGATTAAACTGATTAAAAACTACAACACATTTTTTCAGGTGTTTTCCTTTAGTAACTTAAGTCTGCACTTGCACAGTTTGCAAGTCTGTATTTATATTTTTGACTGTATAGATGTCCATTCCTAACAGGTAACAAAAAAAGATGAAATAATAAAGCCATAGTAGTCGATATTATGAGATAGTAATTGCAATGTTGGCTTATCATCTCATAACTTTTCTTCGTCAATATTTTGACCCACCATCTTACAATTCTGATTGCAGGTTGCAAAATTTTTACTCAGCTTCTAATTTTCACTTAAAACTTGAAAGTTTATTATGATGAACATAAAAATACTCTCGATGAGTCAGATTTACTTTTCTTTCCAGGCTGGCATGGGCTTCCATACAATGGTAATATTGTTATGGAAAAACGATTGAAAAACGTTAACTTAACTTTAATCTCAAGACGTCTCTTCTTGAGATTAAAGTTATTGAAAATTGTATTTAAGGTTCATTTTTGCAATTAAAATCTATTTTCAGCACCAGCTGATGACAGAGTTAATGTAAATCAACAACTCATTAAAGCTAAGTATCAAACTGAGATGCCTTTGATCCATCTTAGAAACACGATTGTGTATATTTTGTGCGGTGGCCTTAAAAAAGACAAATTTATGAGTAACGGTAAATCAAACACAAAATAGAAATGAACTTCATTTCCAGAGTTTGAAAATAGGAAAGCAGTGTAAAAATTAGGAACACAGACCTTGACCAGTGGAAGATGGTAACTGTAAGTGATCATTTTTATAAACATGGACACAGTGTTGGAATATTCATGGAAAAGCAGGTATTTAAAAACATTAACTGAAAAGCATTATGTAATTAAAGGACACCCACCTTGTCAGCAGTGTTTGTTTCTGATGGTTCTCCTGATTGTCAAAACTCACTGACTGCTATTCACCAGCATCTGATCCTAATCTATCATAATGGCACGCCTGTGTCAAAGTGACAGACGGCAGTGGGACTGTGGGTTTTTTTGCATGCTGTCAAACAAATGATTTCGTGTCACTTTATACTCTAAATCGTGGCAGGCAAATTCTCTTCTCACATTATTGTTCCACGGGGAGGTCAGAGCGCAGGGTCAGCTGCTGATGGCAGCGATCTAGTGTCTTGCTCGAGGATAATTCACTAACAGAACTTGAAATGGAATAATTTGTAAGATTTGGGTTTTGTGTTTAAAAACATTTTATTGCAGGAGGGATGACAAAACAGTGACTCATATATTTACAGTTAATGTATTTAAAGTTCCAAACATTAAGCATTTGAATCATTCTGATATTTCCATACCCATACCATAATTTATTTATATCTGTCCATTATGTTTGATAGCATTCAGAAGACTTGCAAATAAAGGCTGGTGTTTATTCAAATCGGCTTCCCCTCTGCAACAATAATCATGCCTCCCTCACCCAGTTTCAAACTACTAACATCTCAGCACTTGGTACATTAATTTCTCTAATTAAATCCTCCACCTGTGTTTTAGATACTATCCCAAACAAGGTTTTAAAAGAGGTTTTCCACATCTGTTTATTTTATTGATTATTAAGAGCCCTTTGACCTCCGGCAACGTTCCAAACAGTTTCAAACATGCAATTATTCAACCACTTCTGAAAAAAGACCAAATCTGGATCCTCAATCACTCAGTATTTACAGACCAATTTCAAAATGATCTTTCTGTAGAAATGAACCGAATGAATCGTTTTCAGTCAGGTTTTAGAGCTTGTTCTGGAGCAGGTTAGCTGTGCAGCATAGGTGCATAGTGATCTACTTTGGTTAAAAGTGAACCGGAAAACCTGAGTTAGGCCAAAAGATAGCTGGACGACCCACTGATCTCGCTTAGTGGTACACACCTCTGTTCTGTTATCTAATCGCTTCCTATCTGAAAATGAGAGCAGGTGCAATACTCAAACAAAATAATGTTTTATTATTTATATTACATCTGTTTCAGTCATATGGAATTCATGAACATGAATGAGAGCATCACATTTTGTTATTTATTTCTTTTAATGAAGCACAACTTTGTTGAGGTCAGTTAGATCCTGAGTCCACTAGATGGCAACAAACACCAACTAAAAGCATCTGCACTTACTGTACAAGTAGTGATTATGACTCACAGAGCGCTTTGAAATATCCTGATGTCATCAGCTCAACAAAAACATTAGTGATTGAATTCAGTTTGTTATTAGTTATTATTTAGTTATGTGGTAAGATCATATTTTTGCTGTAAACAGAAGAAAAAGATAATAAACAACCTAAGGTTTTATAAAGGAGAAATATATTACAGCCTACCGCAGGTGATGCTACACCTGTCAGGTGTTATAACAGAGGATTACAATTGAAAGAAAGAAAGAAAGAAAGAAAGAAAGAAAGAAAGAAAGAAAAAAAACATTGTCGAAGTGATGAAAAGTTATTACTGATTGAAGTAAAAATACACTTGATGAGTCACATTTACTTAAACCAAAATTTTGACATAACATCTTGTAATTTGAGTTTACCATGTCCAAAACAAGTCAGAATTATTACACGGTAAGTCGAAAATGTTAACAATGATACATTGTGAGATGGAATGCCTTGTTACCTGTTGGGAATGGACTTCCATACATTTTCTTGCATGATGCCTAAATGAACACTTTTTTGACAAAAGAAACCACTACAATAATTAAATTCAATTAAACTGAGTTTTATTTATATAACCCGAATATCACAAATCACATTTTGCCTCAAAGGGCTTTACAATCTGTACAACATTCAACACCCTCAGTCCTTAGCACCTCGATTCGACTAAGAAAAAACTAACCAAAAAACCCTTTTAACAGGGAATAAAATGATAGAAACCAGAGGAAGAGCAACATAGGAGGGATCCCTCTCCCACGACTGAGAATGTAAAGTGGCGCGTTACTATAATTTGGTTGAATGATGTGCAGGTGTCAGGCTTTGGTTAGTATGGCTACACACCAGCTACCTGGGGATAGCAGGGATGGGGTTGATGACACCGTTGCAAATGCGATGATGACTGGCTGGATGGGCGAATACCCTGCACACACTGTCTCACTCACTGCACGCTCTAAATACCACTAAACACAAGACAGCGACAATGGCGACAAGCCAGGGAAATTCAAATATATTGGAAGTACTATCACTACTTCCCTAGTGTTTTTATTCTGCAGTCATTTGATATAAACATCTTTGATGTTAAAGATGTTATAGAACGTAATAGCGTTATAGAATATAAAAAATTATGTCACAATAATGTTCCTTTGCTGTGTAACTAATTACTTTTACAATGTGGTAACTGAGTTACTAACTCAATTACTTTTTTGGAGAAGTAATTTGTAACTGTAACTAATTACTTTTGATGACCAGCACTGGTCATTTCTGTGCACAAAATAAATACATTTCTAGCATGAACCACTAATTTGAGAACATAAATCCATTAATTGGGGATGACCTAATATGAGTTATGTAATTAAAGAGTACAGACAGTGAATTATCTGAGTGTACAAGATAACTAACTTAAGCATCGGTTATTTCATTCCGAGCATCAACTATAACTCTGGGCTTACAAAATATCGAGAGCCCGTATTACAAATTTTGAGTGTACAAAGTAACTAATATGAGAGCACAAATTATCTTATTAAAGAGCACAAATTGTGAATTTATATGAGCAAATTTGACAGTTTTTCTACCACTGTCATTTGCCTGCTCTTACTTGCTCTGTATTTACCATTTGCCAATGTTGTTCATTGTTATGGACAGCCTATTGCTATATAAAATCACTTAACACAGAAATAAAGAATTTCTACATGAGAGACATTTGTTGTGGTTTGATTTTGTGAAGATCATGTTTATTGGAAGATATCAATGTTTTTATTCTGATTGTGACTCGCGAAAAGGTTATGCAACACATAAAGCTATTCATGACAGAAAGGTTTCCACCACAGTTAGTGTAATAACAAGGATCAGGTTTGAAAATGACAGAGCTGTGTTTAATGTTACTGTAATGCTGACAAAGATCATAGAAACTATTGATTGTTACCAGCGACAGTTATCCTTAAAGCAGCTGCGAAAGTGAGTGACATCTGATTATACTTTTGCCTTGCAACATCAAGCCATCTTTCACTGCCAAAATTCCAGCAGTTTGATTTAGATTAGGACTGCATGGTGGAAAACGCATCATAGTGAGCCTCACTCTTAAGACAAGCAATGCAATCACCAAGGAAAGGTGCCAGATTTAAGACCCTAGAACTCGTCGCTGTGTCTAGTTCTAGCTGACTCTTTGAGCGCAGCTTTGTTAATGTTGGTAGCAGCCCTGATTGCAGATTTCATAGATGTCTCGATCCAGGCGTGAGGGAAGGCTGTGTGTTCACCAGCAAAGTGCACCCTGCCTTCCTTTCTGAAGAGCTCCTTACCGTACTCTAAATGTTGGTAGGGTGTGAAGAGGGCGAAGGCGCCCAAGCTGTAGGGATCTGCGCTCCACCTCTTCACCACCACGCCTGTGCAGAGGGACCTGATGTCCTCACCGTGGATCTTTGTCAAATCTCTCAGAGCCAGCTCTTTTAGGTCATCATCGCTGGCACCTAAGAAGAGGAGGGAGTCATCAGACCAGGTGTAGGATGCCAGGAGGACGCCGATGTTCTCGTTTGTTGGGAAACTGTGGCTGGGGTAGTAGATGAAACGAGAGGGACCGTCTGTGATGCTCTTTCCTCCATGGATGCCGTCCCTTTCCCAGAACTTCTCGCTGAAGGTGAGGATGATTTTAGTAGAGCTGTCGTAGTGGACCGCCCTCAGGGCTTCCATCTTTGTGATGGAGAGAGGTGGATCAAAGTCAATGAAAAGGGCCGCTTTGGCTGTGGTTGTTACCAAGACGGCATTGGCGCGAAGCTCTAAAGAAGAGAGTTGGTCTTTCTGGTACGATACAACTACATCGTTATGTGTCCGGGTGATGCGCTTGACCTTTGAGTTGAGGAGAATAGGGACATCGAGGGCAGTAAGAAAAGCTTTGGGGAGAAGGTCTGATCCACCAGTCACTTCATAGTACCTTAAACACATAAACACAAATATCATGCATGCATTCTTGTACAGAGAGGAACAAATATGTCCAAATGCTGTGGTTTAACTAAGATATGTACAATTACATTTTTAGATGATTATGAACTGTTCACATTAAAAGAGCAACCTGTTGTCATTTGTTTTTGATTGAGATTAGGTCTAGGCTGCCATTGCTGCTGGATTTGTATTGGGAAGCCAACGTGTATCATGCCACAATGCAAGCTAAGTTTATCTCCATCGACCACAGTATTGTATTTATAGGGTAAAACTGTTTCTAGTTTTATTAACCCTCTGCACACTATCTGCCCAACTCAGGCAAAGTTAGCAACTTACTGGTGAACACATTGGAGCTGGATATTCCCCCTGAGGAGCTAAAGAGATTGATATCGAACGTACATTCATGTTGGGTGCCAAGAAACTAAACTCCAAATGAATGCTAATGTTACTCTGTGTCTACAATGAAAACATGACAGTGTTGTGTTTACAGGCTCTAAAACCCCAAGTGGCAAAATAATCAAACAGTACTTTAATGCTACATGTAAAGTCACTGAATTACTATGATTAAAATGTTTGACTTGTAGGTCTCCTGTTGAAGTTAGTGAACAGCTGATATCCAGATGAAGTGGGAAAATGAATAAAATGCTGTAAACTGCAAAGAAGTGATCAACTTCATTTTCTGACTTATACTTTTTGTGTAAAAAAAAGTTATTCCCATTTTGAATAGTTGACAGTGTGGGATGTAGGGACTTACTTGACGTTGTCACTGATGTCAGTCTGGTCATAGATCATCTCAGTCAGCGCTGTGTACATGAGGCTCTGTTCATTAAGTAGGTCTCCAATCATCCTCACTGCTTCTGAACTCAGACCCCCCTCCTCTTTCAGATACTCCTGTTAAACAAAGTCATGTCGTCAGGCTGGCTCATGAAGAAGCTTTGAAATTTGTTAAAACAAAATCTTTTGATGAATGCTTTCCTGTAGTCAGGTTTTCAAACATCAAGAATCATATAGTTATGGACACCTATGGAGGCGATGGAAAGTTTCAGCAGCGACTTGTTAGCCTTGCGTTCTTTTCACCCAGTTCCACCTGTTGATGATAGTGATGAATGGACCGTTTGTGTAATGGTTTGATTCACAGAGAAATATAAAATGTCTTGAGAAAATAAGAATAATATATGGTGATTTTAGGTAACAGGACATGGGACACGTCTTATTTAATGTCTTGAAGACTTATCATTTGTCTAAGATACATTTTGAATCCAATGACTTTTTTTTTTAGAGGTCACATTAGTGAAACATTAAAACTTTTGCAGGACAACCAGTTCTTCAAACATAACCTTAAGATGAACCAAAGGTGTATTTCTCTTACTGAAGTTAACCAGAAATTGAATTTTTAAGATGGCAATCAATTGAAAACGGTACACCCAATTTATTTTATTTGTAACGCACTAAAACACCAGAAGTGAGTCACACAGTTTACTTAACACACATTGTTTTCATTGAACAACATTTCAAGAGATCACGTTGAGTTTTACCTTCACAGAATAATGGTCGTATTTTCTCAGCGCGGCCTTGCAGCCATGAGCCTCCACGTAATCTTTCACCTACAACAAAGGAAAAGGTCACTTCCACAGTTGACATCAATAGAACCATCTATTGAGCTGATGGTGTTGGTCATGTATTCAGAAACTGAGTTTGATCTGTTTATAATCAACCATGAATGTTTAACTCAACTGTACGGCAAGCCTGACATGAAGGCGCAACCAGTGGCTGCTCTTGGAGTTTGGGGTCCTCAAACAAAGCAATTCAGTAGGAAGCCACCGTGCAGCAATGGTCTGTCTAAATTCAACATTTTGGTCCAGAGTGAAGTATTGAATTGATCCAATTTCATAAAACTCTTCTATGCCGATGATAAAGAGACAAACACATTTGCTTGAATTGTGTTTTTTAAGTTATGGTCTGGTTAGTAACAGAGAACGCAATCATCCTGCACCAACTATTTTCCAAGACTGCGTGAATTTGTGCAACTTTCTCATGTGACCGGCCACTTAATGTGAAGTTTCAGAATGGCTAAAGCAGCATGTCCATTGTTTCAGTCAAGGCCCTTTTGACTCCTTTCCTCTGCCTTACGTACCTTCTGCAAAGCTTGCTGTAGCAGATCGTCGGCAGACTTCCCTTTCTCATTTTCCGACACCTTGTACCCGAGGACGTCGGGGTTTTCTTTCACTTCATGCGTCCTCTTCCGCACCCCATTAACCAGGTAAACAGTGTCGGGGTCGTCCATCATGAATTCATTGAGCTTTACTCCCAGCATTTTAGCAAACTCACAGACGATGCTGTTGACAGAGGAGGTGATGGTGGCAGAGTAAATTTGTGATTCGTTAGTATCCAGGTCTTGACGGTATTCTGGCGAATCAACCCCATAAAAAAACTGGAATTCCAACTTGTACACTTTTCATGGCAGCTTCATAAGCAGCCCTTTTACACAACCATAGTCTGGGAGTTGGAAGGGATGTATTCACATTTTTATATGTAAATGCTCATTTGAAAAAACAAACAGTAATTCACCGGTGAAAACCTGGGATCCTCATGGCTCCCAGTTCAGCATACCAGCCCTCTTCTTCATTCCTGTAGGTCTCCACCCGTCCTCCAACACGACCACTAGCCTCTACTATGGTTACCTTTGTCAAAACAGATGGTGTTTAGCCATAGGTGTCTGATTCCTAATTTGATAAAAGAGCTACATTTGTGAGATGTTATAATATAGTATATACTGTATAGTCTATAGGGAAGAATCATAAATTTGTGGTGGGACATTTAAACTCAGAAAAATATTTTTTTCAACCTTCCTCATTCACTACAGCATGCATTCATAAATTAGTCACAAATATAACACCATATAAAGTGTTTTGCTGTATATTCATAAATGTATATTCACCCGTTCCTCAACACAACCTCTTGCCTCTGATATGGTTACCTTGTTACCAAAACACGTGATTACAAATAAATACAAGTGAGGCCAGTCATGTAATGTTTTCAAAGGTAGTAGGTGTATTGCTGCTTTTGGTGTTCCTACAACTAGAACTGCTTTTGCTTTTCCGACTGCTGCTAGTACTATTAGTACAGCTATTGCAACTACTATATTGCAATAGTATTGTATTGTATTACTACAACTATTACAGCTAGTACTACTACTGCGAATACTGCTGCTACTACTGCAAAGATTGCTGCTACTACTGCTACTACTGTAATACTAGAACTATCACTATTGCTGCTACTACTACAACTATCCTAAGCCCATTTTTTCCTAACTCTTGCCCGAAATTACATACCCAAATAAATGGGGTATATTTTAACAACAACAAAGTGTATAATCTTGGTCTCAAAAGAAAGCTAAGACCTGGGAGATTACAATAGAAGTGTCAGGGATTCAGGTATCTTTACTCTGTCAGATAAAATTCATCTGGAACACTGTAGGAAATTTAAATTTCTACCTCCGCCTAAAAAAACACACCTAATTTATAGTGAAAACACATTTGAATCATAAATAAATAAGCCTAAACTTTGTAGAAATTAGTAAAATAATATCTGATGAGTAACTGTGCAAAAGTAGATGCTAAAAAAGTGAACCTGAGCAGTTTGACACATGTCATATCACAGATATTTCCAGGTGGAACCAGAAAATCTGCCATTTGGCCCATTTAGATCCAGATGTGCCATTGACCTGTCTTAGGTACCAGGCAGGAAAACTTATTATATTTCACTGATAGATCATTATGGTAACTCATTCCATCAAATACAAATGTTTTTGAGTCATTATGAAATTGTAATCTGGGTCAGATTACCAGCGCTGCAGTTTGTTTGAGCAGATACGCGACGGGATATCTCGGCAGCCCATTGGCCGATCTGAATAAATGACACCTCTTTGTGACCGTCAGAGCCACCACCCACTTTCAGCTTAGAAACACCAATGACGATCCAGAAGGCAGTAAACTCAAAGATAGTATATCGTGGCAAGAGCAATACCCCCTCTTAACGCTCCGTTTGTGCTTATGTAAACAACCAGTACTTCCGTGGTTCAATTCAAACTAACACAGAGGTATAAGAGTATGCAATAGCAGCGTTTTTTCTAATCGGAATATAACTTTTGACCTGAAAATAGCAAAGGTAAGACACACTATGATTTAGCGATGTTTTTCTTTATTACACTTTTGATGCTAGCTCGCCGAGTTTCCGTCGCACGGCAACGTGGCAGCCGTTATAACCAGCAGCGTCTGTGCTTTCAGATGGTATTTAGTTTCTGTGGGTTGCTGGAAGTGGTGAAAATAACAGAATCACGAAATTGTGAAATACGCAAAATCGCGTTTTTGATCATAATGAATATAAGTGCCTAGGCCCTAGGGTGTAAATGTGTTTTGTTCCGGCCTTTGATGCTTGGTACAGGCTTTCAGAGGAGTTTCTGCCCTTTGTTTTGGTGTGACGCATGTTAGGATTATTGCTTCAGCCCCCAAAGGCCACAGATTCACTGTGGTTTTAGGTAATTTGTAATGTGTTTGATGATTTGCACCACTAACGCATAATATGAACTGAACTGGCAGGGGCCTTAAGGGGGCTGTGGCTTTATATTGTAGAGTGCCCCCTGTCTCACATCTCTCCCTCTCCCAGCCCTTTAATATTCAATAAACATGTAATAAATGTATTGCAATGATCACAAACTAATGTGACTAAGGGCCCTGCAGCTAATTGATTCCCCTCGAGCCCCTCTAGTGAATCTGCTGGCCCCTAGCTCCCAATGTTGTGCAGTGGTTTTTATAATAACATGCAGAGCACATCAGCCTGTTGCATGCACCTTGTGTCCTGCGCCTTGCAGTAGCTTGGCCGCAGTCAGTCCAGCCATGCCAGCTCCGACAATAACAACATGTTGAGACGTGCTGATGTGTGGGAGGCCGTTCTGCACCGTCTGCAGCAGCATGTCGTAGTCTCTGTCCTCCAGACAGCCAGCCAGATTTTCCTTCATGCTGACAGCAGCAGCTTGGCTGGGGTACAGTGTGAGCAGCAGCACACTGACAGCAACTGGAAACAGAGAGAGAGAGAGAGACTCCAACAGGGCACTATAATAATATATTTAACCTTCATTGATATTTGATTGAGCATTCTTGAGTATTTCATCGCTGCAGAGAGAGATTCAGGTTGAACAAATAATTCTATGATACGTTTTGATAGTGTGCTTGCTCTTTTGCTTTTAGATTCATATTTGACATTTTTGAATTTTGATCATGTTAACCACGATCATTCAATACTTTGGACAAGTTTAGATTGGTTTGAGAGTCCCTTAATTTCACAGTTACATAATTTACCAAAGTGCCTTGAAAAAATATTAAAACAAATAATAAAGCTCCCGTAAAAACCCAAGTCAATATTTATTCATGATTCATAGAAACTCTCTTGTATTCTTACCTGTAGACACATGAAATTATTTTGAAATTACAGACTCGTGAAATAAACTGTTAATCTGTATTTCACCAAACAGAAAACTTCCTTTGTTTCACCTGAGAAGTCTGCAAATTAAATCTACCACACATGTTCCCTGACTTCATTTCATCCATTACTTTCCTATTCCGGGCCACCTTGACATGCATTATCATTATGAGACCTTTTAAGGTGACTCAAGAACTTGACTTGAGAATCTTGTTATCATACGAAGATCTGTTTGCTGTTTTGGACATTGCCTTACTCAATCAACTTTCCAAAGAATCTAAAAGATTTGGAACACAATTTGAAACGAGCCAAAATAATTGCGTAGTCTTTGAACATTTTGTCCATCTTGGACTGCCTGCATTGCTACTGTCTATAGTAGGTGTCAACTGCTAATTTGATCAGAGAGCAACAACATTGATTGAATCTCTCTAGTTTAACTTGTGAAAATTACAGTCAAAACATAGTGGACTTATATATATATAATTATTCTAGTCAGTATGTGTAAAGACTGCCGTCTCCTGATTTCTACTGATGGGAATTTCGCCTCTTTGAAGGGAGCCAGATTTTGTGGTCCCCGTCCCCCGATCTCCTTATTGGGAGGCGGGGGCGCTAACCGCTCTGCCACCGTGCACCCCAATATATAAAGATATTATTAAAATTATTAAAAAGTGGGATATGTCAACAATAACTAGTCTAGTTGTGTAACAAAAATAACACCCTATGAAATAGTGTGGTTTACAAATAATTACTCAACTCTATACAGGCACATCCAGTATTCTTCAATAAAATGTGTATGATATAATATGAAACAAAAAATATTTCTGTTCTGTTCAAAAGTGAATTTGGCTCTCAGACTTATAGACTTGTTCACGGCCGACTCATCACTGCTCATTTCACCATGCAGCGATGAAAATAAAATCTCGTGCTCCAAAGGAGAAGGACAGTGCAGTGCTCCTTTCCTCAGCGAGTCAAAACCGGCAGACAAGGACAAATATCCAGAGCAAAATGTGCACCTACAGCACATATTTGAAAGCACAGAATAAATACAAAAGAATTCAAAGCTAAATTCGATCCACCTTAAACCCTCCACCAGTCTGTAAAATGTATTGCCAACATGGCAAAAAAGTTTTTTTGGAATTATAAAATATCTCTGTCTCCAGTGCTTTGTCTAAATGGAGGAAAACAGATTATCGCTGCTAAATACTCACTCAGTTTCCACGTCACCACGTGTGCAGCCATCTCACTTTGGAAGCTTGTCTTCTTTTTGTCTTCGGTGGTTAGAGGGGGAGGAAGAGAGGCAGAAGCATAAAGGAGACAAAATGTTTAAATCGTGGACAGTTACAGTATGTTACATTTTACAGTAGGTTGTTGTGCATTTTGCTCATTCAAAGTGTTCCAGGAGACAGTTAGAAAGAAACACACCAAAAAGCAAATTTTGTCACAAAATAAATTGTGCTTTTTAGTTTTATATATTTTTATTATTATATTTCAAATTTCTACAATTGCAGATTTCATTTTAAATCAATTCTTTCTTTGTCTCACTTTATCTCTGCTGATGCTATTTTAAATCTATTTGATAAAGCTTTTGCTAACATATATTTAAATCTGCACCATTTAAGTTTTTTTTTAGAAGACTAAGGTCTAACATGCGTAGAAATATGTATTTTTATTTAATGAAATTTATCATTTAATGTTTTTAAATTTTAAATTTTTCAAATCCAGTTTCTTCATCATGTTCCCCCACACATGAATTAACTTAAAGTTGCTCTTTAATAAATTCTTCATTACGAGAAAGCAACGAGAAAGTTACATTCTACCTTTTCCCTCCCGTGGCTTAAGCCTCGTTTCCAAAGCTGCCAGTTTTTCTTTCAAGCATCCATCTCAGTGGGTTGATCACTCGTGTTGTGATTGCAGACTGTATTTGGCAGGGCTTTGCTATGCTTTTATGTTCTTCGATTGATGATGCGTGTTGTCACATGCTTCGCTTACCCAATACTTGAGACCCGGTGGTGGGAAAATGTCGAATTGAAATTCTCACCAAGTTGTTTACTGGCTTGCTAGTTTCAACCGACACTGAGATGTCTTCAAATATATCTTAAGAAACACTGGATGAAGAGTCAAACCAACGTCTAAAGAAGAGCAGCAAATCTTGACATTCCTGAAGGGAGAGGAACAACTGAGCTTTCGCAAAGAATGGGAATAAATAATCTATTAAAATCACACACACTATTATCAAGTCAAGTCAAGTCAAGTCTGCTTTACTGTCAATTCTTCCACATGTACAGTACAGAGAACCGAAATTGCGTTACTCCCTCAGACCCATGGTGCATACAAATAACACTAACAGTAGAGCTTAAAAACCAAATAGATACAGATCAAATATAAATATGAAATCTATACAACTATATGTATGTTGGACCACAACTATACAAGTTTAAATAAAGCAGTGCAGATACATGGCAGATAAAGTGCAAACCAGTGAAATAGGCAAGCAGTGCAGATAAAGTAGTGCAAAAAGCTTATTCAGACTGATTAAAGTGACAATGAACAGTTCTGTTGTTTAACTGACTGAAGAGGTAGTGGAATGACGTCAGTTCTGTGCTGGGTGAGATTAATTAGCAGACCAATGCTGCACCAAATGACTGGTGCATTTTAGTGGGGGGAGGGTTGCCATAGTTCAGTGGTGTCTCTGCCAGAAGAGGGAAAAGGGGGGGGCAAGTTCAGAAGCGAATTCAGCTCCCGAATGAAAGAAGCTGTCCTTCAGTCGAAGAAGCTGTGTGACGGGTGACTAGAATCACCTGCAATGCCAAGTGCTCTGCGAGTGAGACGGGTTCCGTAAATGTCCAGGAGGGAGGGGAGAGAGACACCAATGATCTTCTCAGCTGCTCTCACTATGCGTTGAAGGGTCTTCCGGCAGGACGCATTGTGGGAGCCATACCACACAGAGATACAGCTCGTCAGAATACTCTCATTGGTGCCTCTGTAAAAGATCCACATGATGTAGGCCGGGGCTCTAGCCCTTCTCAGTTTGTAGAGGAAGTAGAGATGCTGCTGTGCTTTCCTGGCCAGTGCTGCCGTGTTTTCCATGCAGGATAGGTCCTCTGTGATGAGCAAACCCAGGAACGTGGTGCTGCTCACTCTCTCTACAGTCACACAGTTTTTGGTCAAAGGAGCATGTTGAGTGTGCACTCTCCTGAAGTCAACAACAATTATTGTTATTATTATTATATTTTATATATATATATATTTATAATTACTTTACGTTAATTTTCAAATTACAATTTTTCATCCCCTTCCTGTCCAGTGAAAACCATGTATCTCCAAATGTGGTGATTTTGAAGGTTTGAGATAAACTGCAGGATGAAGAGTTTCCTTTATGGGTTGAGATAATTCTCTGCTGTTTTTTAATTGGTTTAACCACATACACTTAATTGTACTTCAGAGTGGACACTCCACATACAAAGCTGACAATGACTGGCAGTCTGCTCTCTCAGGAAAATATGGGCTTGCAACTTGTTTTACAGTTTGCAGAAAGTTCACCTGGCACTGAGCAATATCTTAAAATATTTCTTATGAAACATTGGATGATAGCCAAAGCAACGTCAGTTTATTGACAAACGCTGCAAATTTTGAAATTCCTGAAAGGAGAGGAACAACTGAGGCTTGGCGAAGGATGGGAGCAAATAGGGAATACATAATAATCTATTAAAATCACACACACACATACAGTACATCTCAGAGGTAAATATTGTACATTTTACTCCACTACATTTCTCTAGCTTAAGTAACTAGTTACTGTTCAGATTACAATTTTTCATCCCCTTCCTGTACAGTGAAAACAATGAATCTCCAATTTTGGTGATTTGGAGTATGAATGTTTAATAAACTGAAGGAGGAAATGTTTCCTTTATGGGTTTAGAAAACTCCTCATTTTTCTTAAGCTAAAAAAAACTGTTTAAACCCCCTCGGGTCAGCTGGAAAATGAATCGTCTCAGAGCTGAAAAGGTCCTAGGTTACGTATGTAACCATGGTTCCCTGATAAGGAACGAGACACTGCGTCACCTGACGCTATGTGGAACACCCTCAGCGTGACCGCATCTTAATCTCTGTATCAACTAGACCATTTTTGATTGGGTTAACGTCAACACATGATGCACGCCGCCGGAACCGGAGGTTACAAAGGGAGCTGGCTTCACTGTTGTCGTCAGCCTTCTGATCGACTGAAGCAAGCCATTCACAGGCATGCCGGAAGTATGGCAACGAGACGCAGCTTCTTGTTCCCTATCAGGGAACATACGTAACCTGGGACGTTCCCTTTCAACGCAGCGTCAGCTGATGCTATTGGGAACGCAGTACCAATTCCACATTGCTGAGGGGATGCCTGTCCGAGTGTGAAGCCAACAGGGCACACTTCAGGACAAGAGAGCTACTGACCCCGGATTATTTAAGCGGTCTAGGCTATAGAACCTCACAAAGGTGTGAGGCGAGGACCATCTCGCACCATCGTATATATCGGAGAGGGGGGTTCCCAACCATCAAACTCTGGAGGATGCCATACTCCGTGTGGCTCTTATCGACAGAGGTGAAGGCAATCCGTGCACCTTGTAAGCCAAAGCGATAGCCTCAACAATCCACCTGCTAATAGTGTGTTTGATTGCCGGGCAGCCCTTACGAGGGGGCCCGAAGCATATCAGCAACTTGTTCAAATTGCGCCAATGAGATGTCCTCCAGACATAAATCTCAAGGGCTCTGACCAGACAGAGCAGTCGCAGCCTACCTTCCTGTTCCGCCAACACTGAGGGAGGGAGGGCCACATCAGTGGGTACTAAGGTACATACCCTGGCCTAGGATGCAGGCTCTGCGCCTGGAACAAGCTCCAGGTAAGCAGGAGCCACCGACAGGGCCTGCAAATATCCCACTCTCATGAGAGAAGTCATGGCCAGCAAGAATGCCAATTTTAAGGCCAGACACCTGTCTGATGCATCATCCATTGGCTCGAAGAGTGCTGTGGTAAGTCCATCGAGCACCACTATCAGATCCCACAGATGGACTCTGACTTGAGCCGGAGGCCTCATCCTCAGGGTGCCACGAAGGAAACTGGTAACAAAGCGGTGCTTACCAAGCGAGCAGCCATCAACCAAACTGTGGAATGCTGCGATCGCAGCCACATACACCTTAAGTGCAGCAGGAAACTCCAGCACTGAAGCCACCAGGCAGTAAACTGGGTCAAGGTGGCGCTCTCGGCACCATATAGTGAAAATCTTCCACTTGCCCGCATTCAGTTTCCTCATGGAGGGGGCTCTAAAGTGTAAGATGGTCTAAACTACCTCAGTAGAGAGACCAGCAGCTCAGAGGGGGTCCCCCTCAGGGGCCAGACCCTCCCTGGCTGGGGATGAAATATTTTGCCTTGGCCCTGCAACAGCAGGTACCTCCTGAAGGGGATCTACCATGAGGGGGCCATCCAGGAGGGCTACCAGACCCGAAAACAAGATTCTGGTGGGCCAGAACAGGGCCACAAGCAGCAGCTGGGCCCCTGTTCGGCAACTCTTCTCTAGAACCCCCGGGAGCAGAGCAATCGGGGGAAACGCGTACAGCCGTAGCCTGGGCCACAGTTGCACCATTGCATCCAGCCCTGGATAGACAAAGGAGAACCAGAGGGGGCAGTGAGCGTTCCCCAAGGATGGGAACAGGTCCACTTGTGCTCTGCCGAATCTCCTCCATATCATCTGCACCATCTCGGGGTGCAGTCTCCATTCCCCGGGCCTCGGCCCCTGCCTCAACAGGATTTCCGCCCGCACACTGAAGTACCCAGGTATGATAAGTGCTCTGAGGGAGAACAATTTCGTCTGTGACCACAAGAGGATCTGGTGCGCCAGTGTGCACAGAGGGCGCGACCTCCGACCGCCTTGTCAATTTATGTAGGAGACCAGCGCTGTGTTGTCGGAGAGGACAAGCACGTGGTGGCCCCTGGGGTCTGAAAGAATTTGCCATAAGGCCAACAAGACCGCTCACATCTCCAGGAAATGTATGTGCCATCGGTGCGGCCTTTCATCGCTTGCTGGAGGTGTGCAATGGTGATAAGCCATTCCCAGCCATGGGCCCTGGGTCAGGAACACCCGTCTAAGGCATGCATGCAGCTGCGTGTAACCTTAATCAGGCCGAAAGGAGGAAAATCCTGTGTCCCTGAGCCACCACTGCAAGTGCCTCATGTTCAGCAACCCAAGTGGAATCACGGTGGATGCTGCCGCCATGAGGCCTAACAGTCTCTGAAACTGTAGTGCAGTGAGGTGTCAGCCTAGCTGCGCCCTGAACACCATGGTCCAGATTGGCTCGACGCGTGCGGGAGACAGTTGTGCCCGCAATGTGACTAAGTCTTACACTACTTCTAGGAACGTGATCCTGTGTGTTGGAGTGACTGTGCTCTTGCTTGCATTGAGCCTCAACCCCAAGCACCGCAAGTGCGCAAGTACACCAGCTGCGGTACCACCAAGGCACTGGTACGGCGGGATTTAACCGGAAAGGAACATCTACAGATCTCTGTAGAGGATGCAACTCTGGCCTGACTGCTACATGGCCGTGCAGGTCTAAAGGCAGCGGTTGCACAGAACTCGCCACACCCCAAAGCGCCACCTACGGCGGGGTTAGAAGGCTGAGCTCCCGAGGGCTCAAAAGGGATACAGCCGTGTGCTCGACCCCTATGGGGGGGCGCCCTCAAAGGCCTGACGCTCGCGTCAAGGCCTCTTCTGTGAAGCCTCTCGGCCGAGAAGCATGGCCCTCAGGTCCGTCTTCCCCCTCTCAGGTCTTAGCTGAGCGGTCGTTGGGGAGGGGCATGCTGCGCCACACTCACTTTCTGAGCCAGCATGTAGAAGCTGCGAGATTTTGAGGCTGAGGCTGGTCCACCCTCAGCCCCAGCCCGAGACCTCTGGCGACGGGGGCCAAACTGCTGCCGTTGCACGGCGGAGCTCCTTCCCATCCTCGGATGTGAGGGTCCCACACTCCAATAGTCAAGTAGCAGGTCGGCTGGGCATGCCTGCACGAACGCCATGGCTTGCAGACAAGCTTGGCCTGACCCACTGCCATGTATGCCTTGCCCACTAAAGTCGACGTAGTGCGACATGGCTTATTTTTTCACATCTCGGTGTGGAGATCCCGAAAGAAATGGTAGGTTCCGACTTGGGCGTGGAGGTGTGGCTAGAAGGAAATACTCATCAAGCTTACTACGGCGATGAGTGTCCTGCTCCGCTGGCCAGGCGATATTGAGCCTGGCCACCACTTTCCTCTTTTGGGAAACCGCCTCTAGCAGCTCCTCAGAACTGGATCCTCTCTGTGCGGGCTCCACATCCTGGGCGGAAGACGCCGCGGACTCAGTGTGGGCTTCTGGATCCCAAATGCGGGTAGACTGTTTCAACAAACAGTCAGTCGAGAGCGGAGTGTCTTATCTCTCTTCAGAGAGGGTACTTACCTTGCTCACAGTCACCCCCTCAGGGCTGACAGAGCCTGCTCTCAGTCCAGACAGCAGACACAATGTGTGTGAACACATCCCCCGTTCCGGTTGAAAGAAGCCGTGATGTGGGATTCCGGTCCCAATAACAGGTGGGAATTAGCAGATGAGCGTATCCTCCCGTTCTTGGTTCCGCCGCCGGGCTGCCTTGGCAGCCGCGGGACCCGCACCAAGCGGAGTACGGAGAGTGGAGAGCGGAGCGAGCTCACGAGGAGACGCTCACACTGCTCGCGTTCAACCTCGAGGGTTGACAGAACAGCTAACCCAAACACGGGTGTTGCTGGTGGGGATAACGCGCAGGGAGGGAGGAATGCACTGCCTGATTGCATGACTTTTATTTGCAGTGGAGTATTTTCAAAGTGTTGTATAGTAGCCTACTTTTAATTAAGTAAAGGATCTGAATATTTATATATACGGTATATATGTATACATATATACATTGCTACCGCTTCTTTTGTTTTTATTGATGGTAGTAATAGTTTTAACAATGTTAGGGATAGCACCTATATATAATGGTGGTGATACTGACAATGACTGGCAGTCTGCACTGTTTCTCAGGAAAATATGGGCTTGCACCAACTTGTTTCATGGTTTGCAGAAGTTTCGCATGGCATTGAGCAATATCTTTAAAAAGTTCTTATGAAACACCGGATGATAGCTAAACCTACGACTACTGTTTATTAAGAAAAGCTGCAAAACTTGAAATTCCTGAAGGAAGATGAACAACTGAGGCTTTGCGAAGGATGGGCGTAAACAGAGAATACATAATAATCTATTAAAATTGTACTTTTTACTCCACTACATTTGTCTGACAGCTTAAGTTACTACTTACTGTTTAGATTACAAATTTTCATCCCCTTCTTGTACAGTGAAAACAATGTATCTCCAATTTTGGTGATTTTGAATATGAATGTTTAATAGACTGAAGAAGGAAGTGTTTCCTTTATGGGTTTAGAAAACTCCTCCTCCTTCTTAAGCTAAATAAACTCTTTAAACCCCCCTAGGGTCCGCTGGAAAATTAATCGTAACAAAGCTGAAAACAGGGCTGTCTTTCTGAGCTCATGAAAAGTTAAGTTATGTTTTTAGAGACACATGGTTCTCACAGGACCGCAATGCTACAAACTAATGAAGATCTTGTAGAATATGATGCATTGCTGTAGATTAAACTACCCAACAGTATAAAAAGTAGGCTAGTTAAAATTATACATACACATTAACATGGCAGTAATATTAATCCAGAAACATCAGATATAATAGGAAAACACTGACAGGGAACGTTTTACTGCACAATGACTATTTTTACTTTTCATACTTTAAGTACGTTTGGCTGATAATACTTACATACTTTTACATGAGTGAATTTTTGATTGCATGACTTTTACTTGCAGTGGAGTATTTTCACAGTGTTGTAGTACTTTTAATTAAGTAATGGATCTGAATATTTATATATACAATATATATTTATAGTATACATATATACATTGCTACCGCTTCTTTTGTTTTTATTGATGGTAGTAATAATGTTAACAATGTTAGGGATAGCACCTATACATAATGGTGGTGATACTGACAATGACTGGCAGTCTGCACTGTTTCTCAGGAAAATATGGCCTTGCACCAACTTGTTTCATGGTTTGCAGAAGTTTCGCATGGCATTGAGCAATATCTTAAAAAAGTTCTTATGAAACACCGGATGATAGCTAAACCTACGACTACTGTTTATTAAGAAAAGCTGCAAAACTTGAAATTCCTGAAGGAAGATGAACAACTGAGGCTTTGTGAAGGATGGGAGTAAACAGAGAATACATAATAATCTATTAAAATTGTACTTTTTACTCCACTACATTTGTCTGACAGCTTAAGTTACTACTTACTGTTTAGATTACAATTTTTCATCCCCTTCTTGTACAGTGAAAACAATGTATCTCCAATTTTGATGATTCTGAATATGAATGTTTAATAGACTGAAGAAGGAAGTGTTTCCTTTATGGGTTTAGAAAACTCCTCCTCCTTCTTAAGCTAAATAAACTCTTTAAACCCCCCTAGGGTCAGCTGGAAAATTAATCGTAACAGGGCTGTCTTTCTGAGCTCATGAAAAGTTAAGTTATGTTTTTAGAGACACATGGTTCTCACAGGACCGCAATGCTACAAACTTAATGAAGATCTTGTAGAATATGATGCATTGCTGTAGATTAAACTACCCAACAGTATAAAAAGTAGGCTAGTTAAAATTAATACATACACATTAACATGGCAGTAATATTAATCCAGAAACATCAGATATAATAGGAAAACACTGACAGGGAACGTTTTTCTGCAAAATGAGAATTTTTACCTTGCATACCCTAAGTACATTTGGCTGATAATACTTACATACTTTAACTCGAGTGAAGTTTTGTTTGCAGGATTTTTACTTACATTGGAGTATTTTCACAGTGTTGTATAGTACTTTTAATTAAGTAATGGATATGAATACTTATGTATTGTCAAATCCTGGTAAACCACTGTACGGGAGGTACTGGACCAGCTATCCGTTTAAAGGGTCCGATCCTTAGCCTCTCAGAGTATTACCCTAAAGTACAGACTAAGGACTCTTTAAGCTGGTGGCGAGGAGACACGCCTAGTTTTAACTGCCTATGTCGGAGCGTCTACCCTGCTTCGCCTGATATAGCAACTGACTGAATAGCCCATTTTCCTCAGTTACCACAATCAGCCGCACTCATTAACAGCAGTTCTTCTCTAAATAATCTTGGCTCTTGTTCTGGTTCTAGAATGGGTTTTAGGGGCTCTGGTGAGCCCCAAGGGACTGTTAATTTTGAATGGTTAGAGTAACCTGTGAAAACCTCTTAAGAAGTTACACACGCAACAACCAACCAGTCATACCTCCCAGCCCGGAGTGAGTGTGAAAGGATTTTTGATTTGTTTTCTCCTTAGGTGCGATTGTGGTGTGCCTGTGTTTTTGTTTTCACCCTCTCTTTGTCCCCCCCACTATCTTCCAACTCTCTCCCTCTGGCTGTAGCAGGTTTGGGGGGCGTGTCCTGGTGACTGGGAGCTGACGCAGCTGCGGCGAATTCAGTCAGCCTCACCTGCAAAGGGATTCCTGAGGCGCAGGCAGCATTTAAGCCAGGTCCAGACTCTCAGTCCCCGCCGGATTGTAACGTATTACATGTATGCCTTACGTCCCCGTTTTCTTAGTCTACCTAGTTGAAGTGCTCTGTTTGCTTGCTTTACCTCAAATTTGTTCAATAAAGACTCTCTACCCTGCCCAACTGTCTCCGGTCTACTCTTGGGTAGACACTACCTTTTTACCAAAATGTTCTTAGAGTCTCACGTCCGTAATCCACAGTGTGAGAAATAGGAATTTCAGTCTGAATTTGTGATTCTCTGTCACTGGAGTAAATGGTTAATCCTTTGCCTGCTCAAGTCCTCTGACAGTGACAATGTCTTAGAAGTTCCTATTTGTATGTAGCCGGGTGGTAAATCTATTCAGATGTAATTTCCCGCTTAGGTTTAGTATAACTCAGAGTTGTTGACATGTGTTCTTTGTTGTTTGCTTTTGAGTGTAACATTGTTCAAGTCTACATCAAATGTGAAGCCGATTGTAGGTGGACTGTCTCAGTCTCACAGGCTGTTACAGACTTTGCTCGTTAAGTGGCAGCATTGAGTAAAATTGTTGTTACTTCGCCAAGTGCATCATGGTCTTTCTCCCTGTTTACATGCGAAGAACTTGGGGATTTGGAGTGTGGACGGTGCAGTGACCGCGTTGTGTAAAGTAGTAGGTAAATATACGCATGTCTTGTCAAATATTCCTGCGCAAACACAAAAAGGAAGTGTCAGTCAATATTTTAACAAGATGGTTTGAGTTAGGCACTAATGGAATTCATGTTCTGGAATTTTAGGCGCCAGCCATCGATCACTGTGTAGTGGTTGCATGGTAATGTTAGCATGCATGAAGCCACACCGTGGGGTTCTGCTTTGTTACTGAAGAAATGTTGCAGGTTTTACATTAAATTGGAACTCTGTTGAAGGTATAGGAGAGTGTGCTGAGATGTAAAATCTCCAGGAAGTTCATGGAGACATGAGTCTGGTGAAACTTGGAACGGAACGTCTCCATTATGATACATTGCTTTCTTTTGGCGTTAAACACTGCAAACAACACGAGCTGTTCGCAGGAAGACTTAGTTAGTTATACACTCTGTTAAAATTACCCATTGCAAATGTGGTCAACAATAAAACTGAAGCTACAAGATCCCTGAAGTAATTGTGTCTTGTGTGGCACCTAATTCCACGGGCTACATTTCTATGTTACTGCTCACAATCTCCTTCTTATAACTCTTCAGATGAAAGAGGGAATTATCCCGTTTCTCTCTCTGTCTCCCTAATTTTTATCATTCTATGTGACACACTCATGTTACCCACACTTCTGACATTTCATAGGACATACACCCATTTCAGACCTGTAGCCTGAGCACCATTGTTGAGACTTACTTGCTAAACTTACTCTTGATTACTCCCAGTTTAACCAAAGCAGGGGTACATGATCTCAACACATTTCACAGTATACATATATACATTGCTACCACTTCTGTTGTTTTTATTGATGGTAGCAATAATGTTAATGATGTTAGGGATAGCACCTATACATAATGGTGGTGATAGTGACAATGATTGGCAGTCTGCTCTTTTTATCAGGAAAATATGGGCTTGCACCAACTTGTTTCACGGTTTGCAGAAGTTGCAAATGGCATTGAGCAATATCTTAAAATATTTCTTATGCAACCCTGGATGATAGCCAAACGATGACTGTTTATTAACAAAAGCTGCAAATCTTAAAATTCCTGAAGGGAGAGGAACCGCTCAGGCTTGGCGAAGGATGGGAGTAAACAGAGAATAATCTATTAAAATCACTCACACACACACACACATATGTTGTTGGGGTTTACAAACTATGGTTTGCATATGGGGTTGAGGTTTACACATGGCTGTACCGTTAGTTAGATTTGGCTATCAGGATTATCAAAGATAATCATAAATAATTAATAATCAAATTAATAAAGACCTCGGGGCACCACCTTTAAATAAAGGAAATGATAGCCATTTCATTGATTCAGTCTAATAAAATACACTATCAGTTTGGAACTCAGATTCATAATTAAATCAATAACTATAACCCATTAATTACCATTAATAGCTAGTAGGTGAAGGATTCGGAATTCAAACATAGAAGAGGTTGGCAAATGATTCACTCTTGTAAGACATTAAAGAGACCAGCATAATTAAACACAATCATTTATTTACAAAGTAAAAACACACTATGAAGACTAACTAAATACACTAACTACAGACAAAAGATGTGTGTGAATGTGTGTGTGTATGTCTCTGTGTTTGTGTGCTTGGACGAAACGTAGTTTAACAAAGAACGCTAAGTCAAAATGGCGGGGGCCATAAAAGATAGGAGGGAGCGAGTTACATTAGCTTCAGCCTAATGGCGGTAGGCCATCTTCCTACGAGAGTTGACTCACTAAAATTGGATTGGCACCTGTAGCTGGCCTCTGTTTGAGGCCAGGTGTGTGTTTGTGTGCTAGCAGGTAAAGGTGGTCTGTAAGCTAATAGTGCCATGTTAAAAGGAGTTAGTTAGTATGCAACTACCCTGTGTGAAATATCAATTCTAACATCGATTTAGCAGTGGCTAATAGATTAACTAACAGATTGAAAAGAGTCACGACAATAAATCTCAAAGAAATCACATCAGTAAGGTCACATATGCAAAGTTACTAAACAGTTTGTGGGGGGGGTGAGTGTGTTTTAGCTTCAGCTGCAGAGGGAGAGCGGTGGCTCAGGTGAGCAGTCCCAGGGAGAGCTAATTATCGCAGCTGCATTAAGCAGTAGCGTTCTGGACCTGGAGTAAGACACCCGTACCCCTAGCCAGCAGACGCATGGGGATGAGAAAAGCCCGGCAAAACGACATGAGGGGCTGCATGTGCAGTTGTGGGTGTGTGTGCGAGCGATTTACTACAATAAAGAAATTACCTGGAGTACTGTGTACTGTGTCTGTGTGCTGCCAATGCTCACGATAGCTCGAGAGGCTACACAGTTCTGTACAACACTAAGCACTGTGTTTAGCTAACTTGCTATGCCCAGTGGTTGTTACCAATCCGTTTTGTCGGTGTTGCTCCGCGGCCAGCGTCTAGCCGATGGTCCAGGCGGAAAGAATTTATGGTTTTGTTTTGGAAGCAGCTGTTGAAATGCAGGGAGACGTTGTCTGTCTCGGCTCCTGCAGCCGGTCGCCCGGTGTGGTTAGCTTCATGCTAATGGGCTCGGTCCCTTCTTAAGGTTGGGCGGCTGGCTTGCCACTAGTTTGCTGAGGCGATAATCTTACTCAGGACCTCACATTGCCGCTGTAAGAGATCAAAGAGTTTAGTTCTGCAGGTAGACAGGCGTCTTCGTTGCGGCCTTCTGTTAGCTGGCTCAAGGCTAGCAGGGGAAGATGGCGTGTCCGCTCTAGCAGGGACTGAGAGGCCGACAGTGAGTCGCGTGGCCAGAGAGGGAGGCGATGAGAGAGTGTGTGTGCCTCCATTAAAGAGGTACGCTGAGAGAGAAGAGGCCAATGGGGGGGGGTTGGCAAGGGTCTTAACCCTGCTATATCCACTTGGGAACTTCTGGGATCACACGTCCAGCAAAGGTCAATGGTGTGTTCACAGTCTCAGGGATTGTGGGAGAAAAGGGAACGCAGTCCTTTTAACTTAGCTCAGTTGAAATGACCCACAGCGAATTAACTAATTGGCTGAGTTAATTAATTGATATGGAGATGCTGCATGCCCGTAAAGTGCCCCAACTCTTCACAGCATTGTCCGTTGGTACAAGGTCCATGGGCTGCAGAGGAGGACGAATGCAGTGAAAGCAAACCCCGACATCCCGAAGTATAATTTGACAAAAAGCGAGAGGGGGATGTCATCTGTTGCTCCAGCTGCTACAGCAATTTTTGCAGAAGGTACTCTATGCAAGAGGGAAGGAAGGAATGATACAGTGCACAGTCTATTTTATCTGGTAAAAGTGTCAGCTGCAAGATTATGTTCTAAACACACATTTTTTAACACATTTGTACTTTAGACTGAGTGGAGATCCCCTTAAATTTCAGTTATATCAACTTTGTTTTTTGCCATTGCTGCAACTTTTTTGTTTCTTCTAGAATTGCAGGGGTTTCCTTAAGGGGGTGAACGCAATGTTGCGCTCGTGCACTTTGATAGACTGTGAAAATATAGCATAAAATTACTTTTTTTAAAAGTTCCCCGTAAGCAGTGAATTTGTGATTTGGAGTTCAAAATGGTAATCAAGGTCTAGATGTCTAGGTTTAAACCAGCCACCTAGATATCTATTGAGCTGCAAATTACCCAATTGTTGCTTAAAGAGTTATTTTATTTCCTACATTGCCCTAAAGCATCTACAACAGAGTCTTAATAACATAAAATGAAATAAACTATGGTGTTGGGTATAGGTAAATAACACGGGGATAAAAATGATCTTTTCTGCAGGTGAAAGACGAAGTCGAGGCATGTGGCTGCAGAGCTGCGCTACAGAAATACGACCACTATTCTGTGAAGGTAAATCACAACGTGATCTCATGAAATTCTACAATATGAGTCTGAAACACTTCATTGTGTGCTGTTGAAACAAATAATGTGAATTACTTTCCTCCAATGCAAGTTTGACTTGTTCGAACACATTTTCAGCTGTTCAGTTTTTCAAAAAGTACACGTTGAATGTAATACTGAATTTGAGGGATTGAACACCGAATCCTCAAAACATTTGTTGGTTGTTTCACAGGAGTATCTGAAAGAAGAAGGTCACTTGAGTCCAGAAGCGTTGAGGATGATCGGAGACTTATTCAATGAACAGAGCCTCATGCACCTGGCGCTGACTAAGCTGATCTACCTCCAGAGCGACGTTAGCGACAGCGTCACGTAAGACTGGTTGATTTAACACATTTATGCATTTACAGTTTTCCCCAAAGGTGTTAGGAAGGTGCTATGTTTTAGCCAGGGTTTACTTAAATCAGAATACTTTAAGAGTTTGTGCAAAGTGTCATTAGATGCAGCCATCATTAAATTGGGGATGACAACGCACAGGTGTCGCATACATTTTTAGAAGTAGTTGTCTTAATGATAAAATAGAGCTTGAGAGATACGTTCTAATCTGATTTCTGTAAACCTGGCCAATCGTTGTGTGCTTGTCAGATTGTCTGTTTTCATAGTTATGTCAGACTCAGTCCCCGGGATTCTGGCGGCAGAAAGGTTTGGGGGAGGGCATAAAAATAACATCCCATAAAATCCCATAAGCACATCGTTTGAAGCATACGGATGCTTTTATAAGGCCAGTTTTGAAAAACTAAACTAAAACCTTTATATTCGTCCTCACACCTACCTAAACCGCCTTTGCACACAGGCTATTGTTACACTCGTTGACATGGTTATGTGCATAGACATTGGAGACTTGAAGTACCATCAAATACGTCTATTTTGGGACAGACATTTGTGCTCAATTTAGTGCGACAAAAAATGTGTCGTTTTGTTTTGAAGGTACAATGAAATGACTGGAGGGACAGATCTCATAGCCTTAGCTTGTCTTACTGTCCTTGATGTCCCCATCCTCCTCCTTTCCAAGGTCAAATGCATCAGCCATTCAGATAAAGGTGTAGTTGTATCGTACCAGACAGGCCACCAGTCCTCTTTGACGAACCTTTCTGTTGACGCCGTCTTGGTAACAACCACAGCCAAAGCAGCCCTTTTCATTGACTTTGTGATGGAGAGAGGTGGAACAAAGATGGGGGCCCAGAGGGGGGTCCACTATGAAAGCGCCACTAAAATCATCCTCACCTTCAGCAAGAAGTTCCGGGAAAGGGACGGCATTTATGGAGGAAAGAGAATCACGGTCCCTCTCGTTTCATCTACTACCCCAGCCACAGTTTCCCGACAAATAAGACAACATTAACAAAGCGGCGCTCAAAGAGTCAGCTAGAAGTAAACACCACAACGAGTTCTAGTGTCTTAAATCTAGCACCTGTCCTTGGTGATTGCATTGCTTGTCTTAAGCGTTTGTGGGGGGGTGAGTGTGCACTATGATGCTTTTTCCACCATGCAGCCCCAATCTAAATCAAACTGGTGGATTTTTGGCAGTGAAAGATGGCTTGATATTGCTAGGCGAAAATATAATCAGATGTCAATCACTTACACAGCTTTTTTAGGAATGGTAACAATTAATAGTGTGTGCTCCATTAATGTTCCTTCAAGACTGATGGAATTTTCATCAATACACTAACTCGTTCACACACACTGAAGGCACAGCCTTCGGAAGCAATTTGGGGTTCAGTATCTTGCTAATTTCGAACCGCTGATCTTCCAATTAGAGGGCGAGCCGCTCTTTCTCCAAACCTCAGCCGCCCAGAGAGCCCTCTACCAAAATCACAAAATGCTTCCTTCTGCTATAAAAAAACATGTTCAGCATGACTGCCCCCTCAATAAAGAGGTTATACTGCACATTTTTAAAGGGCAACAAGCACTTTATAATCTTTGTCGGCCTGAAGTGTGAATGATTTGATGATTTGTAGAAATTACAGTAACATTAAACACAGCTCTGTCATTTTCATACCTGACCCTCATAAGTTATTACACTTACTTTGGTGGAAACTTTTCTGTCATGAATAGCTTTATGTGTTGCATTTGTCTTTAACCTTTTTAACAGTCACTCAATCAGGAGAAAAACATTGATATCTTCCAATAAACAACAATAAGCATGATTACAAAATCGAAAAAAACAACAAATGTCTTCCATGTAGAAATATTTTATTTCTGTGTTGATTGTATAAAGCGGTAGGCAGTCAATATATATCATTGGCAAATGGTAAATACAGACAAAGAAAGAAAATGACAGTGTAAGAACCTGATGTGTAATTTAAGATCTCACAAACAGTCACATTTGCTCATACAAATTCACAATTTGTGCTGTTTAATAAGATAATTTGTGCTCTCATTATAGTTACTTTGTACACACTTATAAGATTTGTAATACATGCTCTTTATAGTTTGTAGGCCCACAGTTATAGTTGATGCTCTGAATGAAATAATTGACACTTAAAATAGTTAGTAGTCTTTGCTCTTTATTACTAATAAGGCTCTTTATTACTAATATTACTGAACTCATATGCTCATATGCTGCTGATGGCAGCGATCTAGTGTCTTGCTCGAGGATAATTCAGTAACAGAACTCGAAATGGAGTAATTGGTAAGCTCTTCATGCAGGACTGATAATTAAACAGTAACGCATACCTTTCCAATGAATGGATTTTTCTTTTGGACTCATCTCCGAACATTAAGAATTTGAATCACTCTTGGTGTTAAGATATTTCCATGCCTATCACTTATTTTATCTGTCCATCGCGTTAGTCAGGATTCAAATGACCAGCAAATAAAGGCAGGTGTTTATTCAAATATTAGTGCCACGCACATTGGAAAGTCTCTGTGCGTACATGGAAGCAGTTTGGTGGAAATGTTCTGTCAGGTGCTTCATAATGACCCGTGAGTACAAACAACTGTGTTCTGTAAATAAAGCTATTATTATTGTTGTTCCGAGCCCCATTCTTATTTGTTAAATGAGTCACTGCAGTCTTCACCGTACCTGCTAACAGTTGCGGCCACATTACACTGCAACCTCAAAAAGGTTCAAAGCAACGTTTGCATTTTTTATGTTTTTTGGTGGATCAGTCATGGGCTGGTTTTAGACAACTGCACTGCCGCAGCAAATGCCAGAGAATAAGTCTTATGTGCACCTTGCAATGCATTTTATTGTGAAAGAATCGCGAGTGGAAAGCCGCAGCATCCACGTTACGAGCAAGTCATTGTGACGTCAAATCACGATAGATATCCTACATTATTTATAATTCTGATTACTCTCTTTTGTAATGTGCATAACGACTGTAGGTTGGTTTTGTAGGTATTTCCCCAGATTTCCACACAATAACTTAAGTATGGCACTATGAGTGTATTATAAAGAATACACAATGATTTATTATTTAAAATATATCTTTCTTTATTTCATTTTGCTGTAGTCTTTACCACTTTTGCGTCAATGTGTTTTATATGTGGTTTCCAGCTAATTTGGTGGTCTAAAATAACACCAAGAAATGTATTTTCATATTTTCACGTTAAAGATGCCCTGTGGCAAACCAAACTTGTTTAGATACTCTTATACTCAGGCTGTCTCACCAAATTCTCACCAAGAACTCTAAGAGCCCTTAGATCATCAGGTAAGGGTCTCCTCACTACACCTAGAATCAATTCTAAATCAGCTTATGCTGCTTCAGTCATTACTGTCCTACTCTCTGGAATTTTCTACCACATGAACTAAGGTCTGCTACAACAGTGTCTTCTTTTAAAAGCCAACGAAGAACATAGCTTTTTTTCGCAAGCTTATAATTAGATTTAAAGTGTGTGTTTAACGGGGACATTTTTTTAATCATAGAATCAGTAATTGTATCATTATTGTTCCTCTTTTAATAATAATGATAATATCTTACTCCATTTTTATCGTAATACCAATTTATCTTGTTTTTAAATCTTATCTTATATGTAATACCTCCTTATCTTATAGATTCTTATCTTGTTGTTTTGTCATGCATTGATTTTCGCCTGTTTTTCTTGCTTGCTTTTATTTTGAAGTCTATTTTGTCTGTTTTGAGCCTGTCGTATGAAATGTGCCTTATAAATAAACCTGACTTGACTTCTTTGTGCATTAGTGCCACCAACTGCAGATCAGCGGAGTAGAACTACTAGTGGTCGAAGGGCACCTCGAAGGACAACTAACTTGACTTCAGGCTCAGGGAACGCATAGTAACAGTGCTGGCGGTTTTGTGGCCAGGTATATATTCCAAACCTGCTGTGCTTTTGTAAAAACCTAATTTGACCCAGGAGAAAGACTCCATCAGTAGGATGCAGGTCTGATTTTCATGAAAGGCACTAACTCAAACCAAAAAATTAAGTAAATGTACACACAAACGTTGCTGAGTCATGGTTTATTTATCTAAATCTGTATCTGCTGCATATTTATAGTATATTTACAGTATGTATCTGCATCTATACTTCACAGAAAAGGGAATGCCACTTATATACACAGTCAAGGTCGGAGAAAGTGGGCATAGGTTGAAACCACAACTTTTTGTTGCACGACTGACTGCTTGACAGCTGACTATGGAAGACCAACTTTTGTGGATCATAATGCCTCAAAATGATCACAACGTAATGCAGAAGTTTCTGTGACATCCAGAGTGCGACCGTCTATGATGAAACCTGTCGTCGAGCGTCCTCTCATTAAAAAGAAGCGGGCCTTTAGATCCCCACTGGCACACTGGACGTGCTATTTAAAAAACAGATCAATGCTTAGGTACAGGTTAACACAGAGACTTTAGTCCATCGGTAATCAGCACCAATGACTTCCTCTGATTTTCCCAGCATTGTTAAAGAGTATGAAAAGTTGACATTGCCAAAGCTGTACCATCCGAAACCACAGGGACAGAGAACTGTGTATATGTACATACAATGTATGATCTAACAACAATATTGTAATTCACTCTTATCTCATAGGATCTATTTTCACATACTCTAATCTGATCCAATCCTTATCCTGATTCATTGCTGGCTTTCCCTGCTCTGTGTAGAAACAGCAGAGGTAACACCAGGCTGCAGGGCAGACTGAACCACCCTGTGGCGGCCTTCGCCACGCACTGAACACTGTAGCTCACTCTTGGTGAGAAGGCCACCGTAGAGCAAACCAGACCCCCACCAAACCTCAACAACAGCACTCCTGTTATGATCACGATGGCGTGGAAAGCCCTCTGCTTTGATTTGTCAACCCGCACCCTGTCCCCACCCGCCTCCCCTGGCCGTGGGCGAATCAGAACGCAGAGAACTGGAAGGCTGCTGAAAGTCACGGTGATTATTAAGAAGGCCATTAGGGAGGCGTATGGTATGAGGCTGTACTCAGGGTAAATGAGGACCAGCACCACAAAACCCACCGATGGAAAGCAGAGCAGCCAAACAATCCCAGTGCTGACGTTTCTGATGCGGACCCCGCCCACCTTTCTCAGTCTCAGGTAGGTGATGGGGTGAACAACAGCCAGGTAGCGCTCCACACAGGTCAGGATGGGGAAGAGCATCTGTCCAGACCACGGGAAAGCCCCAAGGAAGCACCCCACAAAAAACATCCCAGGTACGTCAGCCCAGAGGCTCCAAAAGCTGATGGTATTCCCTAATATCCCAATCAGCTCCATGACAGCCATGTTGTAGGTGACGAAGTCAGAGAGACTCATGGCTGCTGCTGAGGAAACGGAGCGCTGTTGTCTCCATCGCCGGAATCCCAGAGTGAGGACAAAGACGGAGAGAGGGAGGATTAGGAGGGTGTTGGTGAAGGTGAAGGCAATGTATATGTCCCAACTAAAGCTTATTTCAAAGCACAGGTTGAGATAGAGGGAGGAGTTGGAGGCGGAGGAGTTGTCTGACATTTTCAGACAGTAGAGGCCTGAAGAGGAGGAGGAGAGACAGAGAAGGAAAGAAAAACAGAAATAAGACTCATGACATTACTGAAATCAACTCTGTGACCACACGACTACGAGCCTACAGCCATGCTAGCTGATGTTAAGCACGTACAATGTTTACCGTGTTCACCATCTTCATTTAGCACGTTAGCGTGCTAACATTTGGTAATAAGCGGTAAACACAAAGCACAGCTGAGGCTGATGGGAATGTCATTCGCTTTGCAGATATGTGGTCATTAACCAAAGTGTTGGACAAATTATCATTGGCGCATTGACGGTGGCGCTGGATGAAAAGTCAGAGGATCAAGAAAGTTCTTAGAATTCATCCTTCGGGGGACATGAATGTCTGAACATCATTTTATGGCAATTGATCTATCCAATAGCCGTCTAGGGACGTTTCACTCAAAATCACAAATCTCAACCTCGCGGTGGCGCTAGAGGAAACATAAGGGGATCACCAAAGTCAGTGGGACACCTACTCTGGGCACCATAGATACCTGCACCAAATGTTGTGCCAATCCTTTCAAGAGCTGTTGAGATATTTAAGGAAAGATTCAACCCATTAGGGGAAAAGTTAGGGAATCAGCAAAGTTTGTAGAATTCCTGTTCTGGACACCATGAATGTTTGTAAAAATAAATAAATAAAACAACACAAAAAAAACATCATGGCAATCCATTAAAAGGTTGTTGAGATGTTTTAGTCTGGATTAAAGTGGTGCACCGAGCGACCGACCAACTACTGACATTGCCGTCCTTAAAGCTCTGTAAAATACGGGGGGTTTCAGTTGGACTTTCAAGCTTTTTTCGAGCTTGTAGAAAAAACAACAGTCAGTTTCCTTTTCACGTCAGGCGTCACAATCAGTGCAATCTCCAGGAGGGCTTTGCTCATTTATGTGTTGTCTATATACTCTGCAGAATATTATTGTTCATAGACCTAATAATAAGAATAATAATAAGAATAAGAAGATCCTATTCAGGGAGAGCTGCCTCTTCAAAATAAAGGCCCCCCACTGCATCTATATTTTTAATTAACTTAAACATAGGTAATATATTAATTATGTATTTATGTTTTTAGGTGATGCATCGTGAAAGTGCCATTCAAAATATAAAAGGACAATTTTTTAAATAATAACCAGACTAATGAGAGACGTTTTTGAGAAAGATGCTTTGAACGTCAGACGTTTGCTTCTTCTACGAATGTCTTCACACACACACACACACACACACACACACACACACTTTACGTAGCATTAGCTGCTGTTGTCGGTTTGAATACCTGATAAACATCAGTAATTAAATCCACATTAAGATGGTTAAAAAGAAGTCCCTCCTCACCTGAAGTGCCGGTTCCTTCTCCCGTGTCACTGACTGCTGTGTGCGTGCGGTTCTGCAGTCCGGATATGCCGCCGCTGCATGCGATGCGTGCGCAAATGCAGTCTTTCATGTGTTTGTATATGTAAAGTGCAGCTGGGCGGCAGGACTGTGTATTTTCTAAAAAAAACAATAACCGTCCCTCGTTGACATTGTGATTCTTGCAGCATGGAAAGCGCCGCGGTCGCATTTGGTCCGGGCAGATGTGCTGGCTCATCCTGGCCTCCCGAGCAGTACGACAGCGAAAGCCCCCGCTTTGAGAAAAGTGAGCCAAACATATAGCTTTGGTGAATTTGATGATGAACACTAACATATTTTGTAACTTTTACGCATTGTAATTGCGTAATCGGCGGTGTGTGTGGAAAGCCACTAACATTATTTTTATTGACTGGATGTAGCTGGGCTACTGGTGGAGCACATGGCTATAAAGAAATAAGAACTGGATACCAGACTCAAAGATGGCGGCCACTCGCTCGAATGGAAATTGCCGAAAATGTTTTCTACCTTCCGGGTTTGCTTGCGCCTGGCGCGGCCCACTTGCACATGCTGATTAGCGTTCCTCCCGCTGGCCCCCTTCCACGCCTTCCCGTCCGAAGCCCAGACTTCATACTGGGATGTGAAATATAAAACCTCCATGGGTTCAAAATCCACAATGAAAAGAGTGAAACTTGACCTTGCTTGCAGTTGGGGGTTGCAGTGGTGGTCTACGGGGGAAAATGCTTTTTGGGCTGCAGGGGAACACAGCAAATCGGCGGCAAGGCTGAGTGGCGGTGCCGTATCCAGCTCAATCAAGACATACATTCTTTGATTTTGAGTGTTGCAAGGACTACTATATTAAAATGCAGGGGACCGCCTTCCAATAAACTGATTGCAATCGGCGGTGTGACGGGCGTGGTCCTGCCAAATCAGGTTTACTGATACTGTAATCGATGCAGAACATTCCAGCCGGGATGAGACGCACGAGCAAAAGGGCCTCGTGTGAAGTGACCTCTTGTGTGCTGCTCCGGCGTCATTTGTCA